>CM022946.1:131290959-131696060 GCA_012931725.1 Litsea cubeba
TTCATGCTTTTGATAGAATGCTATATGGTTTAGTAGATTTGTTTTTGTATTTGGCCAATTCACAAAGCTTATTGACTTTTTCATAAAAAAAAATGTGATTAACATTATTTTATATATTATTTCTATTTTTTATCAAAGGATTAATCCAATAGTGAGACCGACTCAAATGGAGACCACATATGGGGCAGGGACATTGGAATGTGGTATTGGCTTAATGGGTTCTTTAAGTTTTCCTATTTTATTCTTACTCCAAAACATTTGTAATTTCAACAAGGAGACAAAAGTATTATTATTATTTTATATATATATATTTTTATTATTATTATTATTTTTTTTTGGGGGGGGGGGGGGGGGCAGTTCGAAATGACCAAGAGACCATTATCGATTTTTGGGGTTTGTCCAAGTCGCCCCAGGTGTTCATCACCTAGTCCTAAGCCAACTATAAGGACCCTATCATCTCTAAGTGGGGCCAATGCCTTCCCCATGTCATAGTGGTGGGTCTCATCCATCTCGATCTGGACAGAGAGCTGGCACATGCACTGGGATGCCTGCCTTTGCGTACATGAGCATCAGTGGGACCCATGCCCATGGTGCATCCTACGAGTTTTGTTCTCCTTTACACGCCCAAACCCTGCTTTTGATGGCAGTTCCTTCACCATCTTCACCAATTGTGGTGCACCTTGTGCTAGAAACTTGAGCTGCCATTACATACACAATTTATCTAAGGCAGTTTAAAAATTGACTGACTCGAGCTGCCATTACATACACAGTTCATGTAAGGCAATTTAAAAATTGGGCCGCCCAGGTCAACTCTATGTAGGTCCGCCAGTGATCCTACCATTCGATTGACTTTTTCATAAAAAAATGTGATTAACATTATTTTATGTATATTTATTTCTATTTTTTATCAAATGATTAATCCAATAGTGAGACCGACTCAAATGGAGATCACATATGGGGCAGGTACGTTGGAATGTGTATTGGCTTAATGGGTTCTTTAAGTTTTCCTATTTTATTCTTACTCGAAAACATTTGTAATTTCAACAAGGAGACAAAGATATAAAATATATATAATTTTTGGTGGGGGGGGGGGGGGGGGGGGGGGGGGGGGGGGGGAGTCTTTTGGGAATGACCAGGACACCATTATCGATTTTTGGGGTTTGTCCAAGTCGCCCGAGGTGCTCATCACCTAGGTCCTAAGCCAATTATAAGGACCCCATCATCTCTAAGTAGGGCCAATGCCTTCTCCATGTCATAATGGTGGGTCCCATCCATCTCGGTCTGGACAGAGAACTAGCACACTAGGATGTCTGCCTCCGTATATATTAACATCAGTGGGACCTATGCCTCGTGATCGGCCTACGAGTTTTGTCCTCTTGACAATCCCAAACTCTGCTTTTGAGGGCAGTTTTTTCACTCTCTTCGCCAAATACGATGCACCTTGTGCTGGAAACCATGCCATTACCTACACAATTTATCTAAGCCAGTTTAAAAATTGACCAATCACGTCAGCTCCGCCCTGGGTCAACTCTACGCAGGTCCGCCAGTGCCTCTAGTACCTAGTAGGGCCTGATAAGCTCCCAAGAAACCTGCCATGTGTCCTTTTTTTTTTACACAAAAATAATATGTAGAGGATTTTAAATATGTTTCCTACAGGTCCTAGTCGTTTGACTTTTAATCTGACAGCAATAGCTCATGGTTGGAACAAAACTAACGACCTCCACCTTTTATTTCTTATTTTATCAAGGGTCAATCTATGTTTGGGAGATGTACTTGTGGTATGTGTCTGTGTATATACATAACTAGTGATTGTCCGTACTTAAAGGCACGGCGCACCACGTTTTGAATACAACTAAATTTAATTACTTTTCTTTTGACCACCTACTAATTAACCTGAATTTTGGCACCCTATGAGGGGTAATTCGGTCCACCCTATTTAAGAATGTCCTGATTAGGTTCCGAGTCAAAAAATCACCTATTATTCTTGGTCCTCTGATTGCCCTAGGAATTGGCTCATTGCAATCTGTTCGTAGAGGACTTTCTGTCCATATATAGAACTTCGAGATCCGACGGGCGGATCAAAATCATAATAGCAGGTCCCGCACCCTTGGGGTGCCCACCTGAAAAATCACCTATCACTTCTAGACCCCTGATCACCGTGAAAGTCGGCTCATCACAATCTACTCATTGAGGGTTTTCTATCCATATAGAACATGAAATCCGACGGGCAGATCAAAATCTCCGAAACCTGGGTCCTAGTGACTATTGCTCAGACCGGACCCCACTGCAGCCCACATTTTGGGTCCCAAACGTTTGATCCAGACCCTTATTGGGCCCTTAACTAAACCGGTCACACCTGACCAATCCCCCATCAAACTTTAGCCCAAATCAATCCGAACTCAAATCCTACCAAACCCATCTAACCTGAACCTAACCCAAACTCCTTGACCAGTCGCCCAGATAAGCCCATCTAACCTGAACCTAACCCAGACTCCTTGACCAGTCGCCCAGATAAGGGAGAAAGAGTCCAGGGATCGGGGAAGTAGTGTCCCAGATCTCTGGACTCTCAAACCCCCTTAAACCCCTCAACCCCTTTCCTCTTAATATCAGCCTAGGATTTATGTACATAAATCCAAGAGTCCAAAATATGGGAAATTAAAAAAACTTAGCTCCCTTACAAAATAAGTTTTTTTTTTGACACCTTTTTTATCAATGACATAACAATAAGAAAGTAAACCTCTTTGCTTTTCTTTTAAATGAAGAAGTGATGGCAATACCTGTAAATACTCAAACTTGATGCCCTTTTTGCTCCGTACAAACCAAGATGTGAACGTGCTTTTGATGGAGATGGCAAAAACTTGTAAATTTTTTCAACTTTTAGCCCCTTTTTCATTCCCCTCTTAAATCCAAGGGTCCAAAATATCCCTAGGATTATATACATAAATCCAAGGATCCAAAATATGGGGAATTCAAAAACTGAACTCCATTATTTATATAGATTGTTAGCATAAGAGGTTGGTGTGAAAATCTTGCAACTTCACAAGCAAATTAGTAGTTTTTTTAAACAGCAAACAAAGGAAGATTGGGTGATTTTTGCTACTTCAATCGCATAGTTGATTCACTCTTAAAGCTGGTTGGAACAGTACGTTGGTTCAACCATCATTGTATGAAAAATGATATCCACCTGAATTGAAATATTAAATATCGAGGGCGCCCTCATCCACAAAAACATATAAGGTGGAGCATATGCAGTATATTTTTTTTATGAAAGGGAATTTATTAATAACAAGACAAAGACAAGAAACAGACCCATAAATTGCCAACAAACCACAAAAATGAAGAAATCCCTTCCCCTTAGCCATCAGATCCCTATCCCAAGAAAATCTTGGTCCAAAGAGTTTTTGCCAACAGATGAGCAACTCCATTCAAAGACCTAGGAACAATTTTAAAGTGAGCTGACATACTCAAAATTAGAAGCTAGGGATGTGTTGAACATTTTATGTATTTTTATATTAATTTAGATAAGATTCTGAGATTCTTGGGAGAAAGTAGATTGGATGAAGATTCATTCACTATTAGGTAATCTGAATTATTGAGAATGCTTCGTCTTCTTCGGCTCCACATTGATGGGCCACAGACGCATGAACTTCCTATCAAGTGAGATATCTCATCTATTCATCAATAATGCCCGTTCAGTGAATGTAATTGTTCGCATCTAATATAATCATCATCATATCACAGAACTCACAATCAAGTCTTGGGGGCCTCTCAGAATTATACAAAAAAAAAATATATATATATAAAAAAAAAAAAAAAACTAGCTATTTCGACAATTAAAACCTTTCCAGTTATGGGCAATATTTAATGTTTTATCAATGTGAACCCCTTGCTTTGTGATATAGTTGAATCTGCTTCATGGGACCTGTTACATCACTCACTCTTTTTTCATAATCCATGACTGGATGAGTATATGATTTCTATCTGTACGTGTCTACTACACTATTATATACTAGAGGATTTAACCTAAAAAGGGATCCAGATGGCCACTAAAACAAAAAATGAGCCACTAGTAAATATGGTACGGAAGGGACCACTTCAGTTTTCTTTATTAATGATCGAAACAAGTGACGACGTCGTTGCACCATTCAACCCTATAAAAGTGCCTAGAAACCTCAACTTCCCATGTCCCCTTCTTCCTCCCCGGAACAAGTGACGACATACTCTCCATTCATCTCCATCTCCCTCCTCTCCCGCGACCTTAGCCTCTGCTGCCGCTCCCTCGCCTTCTCCGACAATCTCTGGTTCGTTCAGTGCTCCATCACCGACCTACTCCAAGCATGCAACCTCCTTAAATGGAGGTCCTCCCTCTCATCTTACAGAGTCCTCTGCCGCTTCCTCCTCTCCGCCCGCCCCCTCCTCGCCATCTGGATCGATCATACCCTAAATATGGCAGTCTTGTCTTCGTCACGCTCGGCTTCCTCTACGTCATCGCCTGCCGCGTCACCCCTAAGCCCGGCTCCTCGTGCAATCGACCCCTTCTTGTGGGCCCCAGTCTTCGAGATCACCGCCGGAGCCGACGGATCCGTGTAGTTTTTCCTCCACGTCCATGAGGGAGATTCTGACTTCTTGCACCCAGGTTTAGTGAATTGGATCGACCCTAATTGCAATATCCTCTTCCTCGAGGTGGAACCCTGCCATTTCGTCTCCTCCCTGCCTCCGCCCCTTGCTATGCACTTCAACGGCCTCAACTTGGAGGACGAGCAAATGCTGCTAGAGCTGGTCGAGGATCAGGTGCATCTTAAGTTGCCCCGACTCTCTCAATAGCGCTTCCCCTTATTCTTCCCTCAGTCAACAGCCGAAAGAAGCGGGTGGTGGTGATTTGGGGCTTTTAGAGGAACCGAGGGTTGTATCTTATCAAATGTATATAACCTCCGTGGGGTTGTTCTGAATTGGCAATTGTTACCCAGGGTTGTCTTCAGAAGGAAGCCAGATAGTGAAGAGAATTCTAGACCGCCTGATGAGTTTTGCTTCAAATTGCAAATGAGAATTTACGTTGCGCTGGCCACCACCAACAGCAGCACCGTGAAACGCGACCGCGACCAAGAGAGGAAAATGGATGTGCGTACCTTTATAGATGGAATAAAACAGGCTTTTGGGAGGTCTAATTGCGACGTTAACGTCCACTTGTTATGGATAATTGAATGTTGCCTTGTGGTGGATTATTGAATGTTTTAATATGGATTTTTGAATGCTGCCAAGTTATGTGCTTTTTTATGGCAAGAAACGAAGCTTGTATGTCCATGTCTTGTAGTGTGCTCGCACATCAAACCAATACACACATCATTTTTTTCAATTGCAATGGTCAGTGACGACGTCATTGCCTCACAGAAGATAGTGGAAATGTGCTCTAATATCTGACGACATCGTTGTTTTACAGAAGCTAGTGGAAGAAAGTGTGCTTTAATATCTGACGACGTCGTTGCTTCACAGAAGATAGTGGAAGGAAGTGTGCTCTAATATCTAACGACGTCGTTGTTTCACAAAAGCTAGTGAAAGAAAGTATGCTTTAATATCTAACGACGTCATTGCTTTACAGAAGCTAGTGAAAGACAATGTACTTTAATATATGACGACGTCGTCGCTTGTAGAAAATAAGCAAAAACTATATATTTTCTGGCGGGAATACCGATTTCGTTGCATATATACTATGGGTACCTTTTCCGGTTAGTGTTAGTGGCCAACTAGGTCCTTTTTAGCTAAAATCCTCTATATACTACACTATTATAAAGAGAACAAATTGCATCTTTTATTTACTACACCATTGAGGGGCCCACTTCATTTTATATTTGCAACTACACTACTATATAATCTACTACTCTAGTAACTACTACACTATCAACTACATCTTATACACTATTATAAAAGAGAACAAATTGCAACTTTTTTTACTACATCATTGCGGGGCCCACTTCATTACTATCTACTTGTACTGTTTTCACTCCACACATGCCCAATGAAATGCAAGTTGTGGGGCCACCCTTATTATATAATAATCTATATACCCTTAGAAAAGAGAGAAAATCTAGTCAAGTTGTGGGGCCCGCCCTTATTAATAAATTAATTATTTTAAAGTATACTTTTATCACTCCACACATGCCCAATGAAATGCAAGTTGTGGGGCCCACCCGTATTATCTTATAAAAGAGAGAAAGATGTAGTCAAGCTGTGGGCCCACTCTTATTATATATCTATATAATATTTTTTAAAATATACTTTTTTCACTCCACACATGACTAATGAAATGCAAGTTGTGGTGGGCCACCCTCATTATATAATAAGCTATATCTATACCCTTATAAAAGAGATAAGATGTAGTCAAGTCGTGGGGCCCACCCTTATTATATATCCATATCTATATCTATATCCTTATATAAATCTATATTTACATCTATATCTATCTATACACTTATAGAAAGAGAGGAAAGTATAGTACTTTTCATTACAGCACATGCCCAATCAAATGCAAGATGTGGGCCCCACTTAGTATTATAATATATATGATGTGGGCCCCACTCAGTATTATACTAGATATATATAGTATCTATATCTATACCCTTATATAAAAAGAGGAAAGTGTATTACTTTTTCACTACACACATGTCCAATCAAATGCAAGATGTGGGCCTCACTTAATATTATAATAGATATGATGTGGGCCCCACTTAGTATTACTATATATTTATAGATAAGATGGATAAAGATGGGGACATAATGAAAATTTCCCAATTTGTCTAAAATAGACTTTCGGTCAGGCTTATTTAGAAGGGTTTTGAGGATCCGGATCAAGATGAGCTAGAAGACTAAAGTTTAGAAATTAAAAATATCTACCCAACGGTACCATAATGTCAAAAATCTAAAATTACGAAAAAGCACCCTAAATTCTCTGAAAAATTGTTAATTACCCCCCTACTATACCCAAATGAACCCGGATCTAGACCAAACTTGGCATACACGATCCTAATAATTTTTTTAATCTCTTCTATTGAGTAGATGCTGATATTTTAAGCGTAATAAAATTCATTTTAATAGATTCTAATAAATCGAGTAATTCCTTTTCGGTTTCTTTGTTTTTATTTTTTTTAAGGTGGTGGAGAAGAAAAAAAGGAAAATGTAGATAAGATTTGAATCTATCTCAAATAAATATCTCAAATGTTTTTTTTTTCCCTCTTCTTTTTTCAATTTTCTTTTAACATCTTCTATTTGGAACTACAAAATATTCCCAAAATAGATCGGTACCCTTATATAAAAGAGAGGAAAGTGTAGTATTTTTCACTACACAAATGCTCAATCAAATGCAAGATGTGGGCCCCACTTAGTATTATAATAGATATATATATATAGTATATATCTATATCTATATCTATACCCTTATATAAAAGAGAGAAAAGTGTATTACTTTTTTACTACACACATGCCCACTCAAATGCAAGATGAGGGCCCCACTTAATATTATAATAGAAATGATGTGGGCCCCCCTTAGTATTATAATAGATACATACATAGTATATATATATTTATAGATAAAGATGGATAAAGATGGGGACATAATGGAAATTTTCTAATTTGTCTAAAATAGACTTTCGGTCAGGCTTGGATTTAGAAGGGTTTTGAGGATCCGGATCAAGATTAGCTAGAAGACTAAAGTTTAGAAATTAAAATACCTACCCAACGGTACCATAATGTCAAAATCTTAAGATTACGAAAAAGCACCCTAAATTCTCTGACAAATTGCTAATTACCCCCCTACTATACCCAAATGAACCCGGATCTAGACCAAACTTGGCATACATGATCCTAATAATTTTTTTAATCTCTTCTATTGAGTAGATGCTGATATTTTAAATGTAATAAAATCTCATTTTAATAGATTCTAATAAATCGAGTAATTTCTGTTCGGTTTCTTTATTTTTGTTTTTTTTAAGGTGGTGGAGAAAAAAAAAAGGAAAATGTAGATAAGATTTGAATCTATCTCAAATTTTTTTTTTCCCTCTTCTTTTTTCAATTTTCTTTTAACATTCTTCTTATTCGGAACTACAAAATTTTCCCAAAATAGATCGATACCCATATATAAAAGAGAGGAAAGTGTAGTATTTTTTTACTACACACATGCTCAATCAAATGCAAGATGTGGGCCCCATTTAGTATTATAATAGATATATATATATATAGTATATATCTATATCTATATCTATACCCTTATACAAAAGAGAGGAAAGTGTATTACTTTTTTACTACACACATGCCCACTCAAATGCGAGATGAGGGCCCCACTTAGTATTATAATAGAAATGATGTGGGCCCCACTTAGTATTATAATAGATATATATAGTATATATATATTTATAGATAAAGATGGGGACATAATTGAAAATTTCCAATTTATCTAAAATAGACTTTCGGTCGGGCTTGGATTTAGAGGGGTATTGAGGATCCGGATCAAGTTGAGCTAGAAGACTAAAGTTTAGGAATTAAAAATATCTACGCAACGGTACCATAATGTCAAAAATCTAAAATTACAAAAAAGCACCCTAAATTCTCTTGAAAATTGCTAATTACCCCCCTACTATATCCAAATGAACCCAGGATCTAGACCAAACTTGGCATACACGTCCTAATAATTTTTTTAATCTCTTTTATTGAGTAGATGCTGATATTCTAAACGTAATAAAAAAAATTAATACATTCCAATAAATTGATCAGTAATTTTTTTTAGGTTTCTTTCTTTTTTTTAAGGTGTGGAGAAAAGAAAAGAAAAATGTGGATAACATTTGAATCTATCTCAAATGTTGTTGTTTTTTCCCCTCTTCTTTTTTCAATTTTCTTTTAACATTCTTCTTATTCAATTACTACAAGATTTTCCCAAAATATACTTTGGGTCAGGCTTGGATTTAGAGGGGTTTTGAAGATTCGGATCAAGATGAGCTAGAAGACTAAAGTTTAGGAATTAAAAATATCTACCCAACGGTCCCATAATATCAAAAATCTAAAATTATGAAAAAGCCCCCTAAATTCTCTGAAAAATTGCTAACTACCCCATACTATACCTAAATGAACCAGGATCTAGACCAGACTTGGCACACACGATCCTAATAATTTTTTAATCTCTTCGATTGAGTAGATGCTGATATTTAAACGTAATAAAATTTCAATTTAATACATTCCAATAAATAGAGTAATTTTCTTTTTGTTTCTTTGTTTATTTTTATTTTTAAAGGTGGTGGAGAAAAGAAAAAAAATGTGGATAAGATTGGAATCTATCTCAAATGTTGTTTTTTTCCTCTTCTTTTTTCAATTTTCTTTTAACATTCTTCTTATTCAGATACTACAAAAATCTCAATGCAGGGGATTTGTGGGTATGAGGTTTTTCCTCTGTGAGTAATTGTGTAAGGAAGAATACGGCATTTTAACAGACTCTTCATTGACTCTTAACTTCTTTTAGAATGGAGGGAGTTTTATATATGTAAGTGAGTAGTGTTTACTGAAATTATTATCGTTTGATTGTGTCTTCTTCTTCAATTTTTTTTAATGTTGCATTAAAATCTTCATTCTAAAAAAAAATGATTGCAACCAGAGTTAAGAAAATGATGATGAAGAGTTGGTTTTTTTTCTTTCTCATTCTTGTTTAGGCCAAAGTTAGGCCCATTGGTAGCCTTCGTGCTCTGATAATTTTAATTATATGTCTATTTTATTTCTTGAATCTTAACTGCAGGCTTCCAAATTGTGCATGCCTTATGGTAGAACTTTGTATTTAGTTCTCACTCTATGTTTGGAATATGAATTTGTGCATATCATTTAAAATGTAAAATTGATACTGTTTTGTTATGTGAGATAGGAAAATGAAAAACTCAAATAGAAAGTCCCTTGGTTGAGAAAAGCAAAATAGACAATAACTAAAATGACGATGCTATGAGGCATGGAAAAGCTTTCCATTATCTATCAGAATCTGTTTTCCAAGTACTTTGTTTGCATTATTGCTTTATGTTTAGTTTTTTCTTTTTCTTTTTTAGAAAAAAGCAGCAACTGACAAAATATCATAAATAAGAAAGTGAAATGTATAAACTTCATTTTATGTCCACCCTGTTTTTTTCTTTCTTTTAATGAAAGTTACCATGAAAAAAATTTTAAATATGCTTTTCCCTTTTGCGTCATGTGTTTGTGTTTTTTTTTAGTTAATAAAACATCAGGTTGTTAATTTGACTACACTTTTGACTGGACTCCAACTTTAGCAGGTCAAGTCTACTAGGAAACTGATAAGTCGACCTGACAGGTTAAATAAAGTAAATTTAATTTTATTTGGACACATTCATGATAAAATATCTAGAAGTATGTAATTTATAGCCTCAAAAAGTTATATAAATTTCCTATCGATTGTTTTTTGAGATCTCATTTTTATCACTATATCATTGTTTTATTATTTTCAAATGTATAGAAAAAAGTGGTGTCAGCTGTATTTGGACATTGCACGGGCCTTGCAATTTACAATCACACTATTTATGTTGAAATTTAATTTTTAAATGTATTGAAGCTTCCACTGAATTTTTTATGAATTTTATTTTTTTAAAATTTTCATAATAAAACTGTGTTTTTGGACTAGTATATACTATCTGACCAATTGACCTCCCGAAGATGGGGCTGCACCATGTTTGCTGTTCAGCTCAAGGAGATAGTAAGAACTACCAATCAGGTGGGACAACAGCATCCAAGACAAATCAATGGCTAGAAGAAATAATGGCTGAAAAGGTGCACATTCAGTGGTGATGAAACATAATTCATTAGTTTAGACAAGGCTTTGATGATGATGGCGGTCATGATGATGATGATCTCATCAGGTGCGCACATCTAATGCATGCATCACTTGAAATTTTTATTTTGGCACCCAGAATCTAAGAAGTACTGAATTTTGATGACCTGTCTGTGAATGATCTCGCTCTTGGAAGTTTTGCATGGACTGCAGTCCATTTTTCTTTAATCCTTACAGTTACACGGTCCCAAAGTGTTGGACTGACTCCCCTGTGCATTTACAGCAGGGCTTCCTGGCTGCTATTTATAATAGAAGCCAGTTTGTGGTCAAAAATAGATTAAGCCGGGTGGATAGTTTTTTTTTTTTTTAGCTTTTTTGCTTTAAGGGTAATTTGTATAGAAGACCAAAAATAAAATAATTACATAGGCTCAAAGAGCAACCAGTGCTGAACCTATAGTAGATGAATAAAAAAGAGTAAACAAGATTGATTAGGAATTGGAGAAGAGACTATTAATTAAACAATTCTGTTTGGAACTTCTTGAATTCCAAAAAAAAAAGAAAGATGTGTAAGTTTATATATATATATATATATTGGCTAATTCATAGGTTGGACAAAACTCTGGGTCTTTTGAGTTTTAATCTTTATTTAGAAAATGACTCTAAAGATAGAATATTGGAAGGACTCTGAGAAGAAAGTCTGAAAGAATTAGAAGAAGAAGGATGGAAGGTCCGCTCGAGCGGACATGAGGCAGAGTCCTACGAAAAAATTAGAAACCTGTTCTAATTGTGCCCAAACTGTTTGTTTTAATCTTAAGCAAGTTAGGCAACCTCAAGCACGTTGCAAGGGCTATTTAAAGGACTCAAGAGCTATTCTAAAGTTACACCTTACCTCTCAAGGTTCTGAGTTAAATATTTTAATTGAGAGAATTATTCTCTAGAGATTTATTTATTAAGAAGTTGTGCAGCTAAGTTCTCTAGACACAGTTTCTTCTGCATCATTTGTAGAAGATTGTCTTCTTACGTAGAAGATTTGAGGAGTCAAGCGCTGGATTGAGTCTATTACAATATTCAACGATGTGAAGTCGTTGAAGAGTGAGCGACACAAGGTAATTTCAGTCTTTAGGTAGGGAATATCTGAGGAGGAAATCTGAGTTTTTTATAATTGTGAGATTCATAGTGCTTGAATATTGATCTAATTCGGATCCGTGGTTTTTCACTTGGTTAGGGTTTTCCACGCTAAATTTTGGTGTCCTTGTGGTGTGTGCGTGTGATTTTATTTTCGCTGCGTAGATTATTAGTTTTTGCACACTATTGGGCTGATTTATTGAGTGGACCAATCTAGAGATCACGAACCCCAAAACTCTCAATTGGTATAAGAGTGGGTTGCCTTAATTTGCTGTGTTTGATCTAAAGAGATTTCTAGAATGGTACTCAATCAATTCTTGGCAAGACCTTCTATGTCTAATGATGATAATGAAGATGAGGTGTCAGATCAAGAGTAAGATTGAGAGGAAAAATATTACTCCACGTTTAATGATTGTGTGAGGATGACCAAGTATGATAAGAAGGTCACAATCAAGTTAAAAGTTGCTCAAGAAGAAGATTTTGCATTAAAGAATGATATAGAGCAAGCAATTGAAAAGATTCGTCTCTTGCAAAGTCAGAAAAAAACGCATGGCTGAAAACTTGACCGCTGAGAGTCAAAAACTTGAAAAGGCCGAACAAGATATTGAGAATATGAAGACGGAGTTGCGGACTATTAAATTTGAAAAAGAAGATTTGTAAGGAAGACTGAAGATCACTCTATCAGGAAGAATGAAGATCACTCTATCTGAGTTATAAGTCAAACAAGTTTAGCTAAAGAAGATGAACAATGGTTCGAAAACTCTTACAAATATCTTGTGCAATCAGAAGTCAATTTTTAACAGAAACAATCTCGGTTTTGATCATGGTGCATCCACTTCGAGTACTAAAGGTAAAATAATTTTTATTTCAAGTGTTGCACATACTACTCCACATACTGCATATGTTTATAATGTGATGAGTAGTACAAAAAAAAAGAATGTGTCAAGCTCTGCACGCACAGCCACTTGTCATCATTGTGGATTAAAATGACACATTCATCTCCATTGCAAGAAGCTGCAAAGTTGACCCAAGACCAAGCAGCGGCGAAAGAATTTTTCTCCACCCAAGATGTCTCAAATTTGGGTAAGAATGTCTGATTTGTCTAAGGAGTTCGCTCACACTATGCTAAAAGATCAAACTACACAAGTGTGGGTGGCTACATATAAAAAGCCCAGGTCAATGAGATCAAACTCCCACCCCCAGCATTGCTACGAAGATACATTCTGGGGGAGTTGCAATTGAGGGGGAGCTATTGAATCTAATTGACAAGAAAGCTGCAGGTTTGTTATCTTTAGCTTTGTTAGTTATGGACAAAAAGAGGGAGAAAGATGACAGATCAAGGGGGAGATCGAGAAGTTCAGATGGAGTCAGAAAAAATGCTAGTCTAAGAACAGATGGAGTCAAAGACAATGCTAGTCTACTTGTGTAGATTGCCATTTTTTTAAAAAAATTCAATGTAATTTGGGTTTAATTTTGGGTAGATCAATTTGTATTGTCCTATGGAGTTTTGTCCATGAATTGCCAAAGGGGGAGATTGTAAGTTTTTTTTTTTTTTTTTTGTATTGGCTAATTCATGGGTTGGACAAAACTCTGGGTCTTTTAAGTTGTTATTCTTTATTTAGAAAAGGACTGTAAAGATAGAAGATTGGAAGGACTCTGAGAAGAAAGTATGAAAGAATTAAAAGAAGAAGGATGGAAGGTCCGCACGAGCGAATATGTGGCAGAGTCCTACGAAAAATCAGAAATATGTTCTAATTGTGTCCAAACTGTTTGTTTTATTCTTAATCAAGTTAGGCAACCTTAAGCATGTTCTAAGGGCTATTTAAAGGACTCAAGGGCTATTCTAAAGTTACACCTCACCGCTTAAAGTTCTGAGTTAGAGATTTTATTTGAAAGAATTCTTCTCTAGAGATTTATTAAGAAGTTGTGCCGCCAAGTTCTATTGAGCCAGTTTCTTCTGCATCCTTTATAGAAGATTGTCTTCTTACGTAGAAGATTTGAGGAGTCAAGCACTGGATTGAGTCTGTTGCAATCAATAGTGTGAAGTTGTTGAAGCGTGAAACGGCAGAAGGTGACTTCAGTCCTTAGGTAGGGGATATCTAGAGAGGAAATCTGAGTTTCTTGTAATTGCGAGATTCATAGTGCTTGATCATTGATCCAGCTCAGATCCGTGGTTTTTCATCCGATTAGGGTTTTCCACGTTAAATTTTGGTGTCCTTATGGTGTGTGCTTATGATTTTATTTCATTATTTTTTGCACACTATTGGGTTGATTTATTGAGTGGACCAATCTAGAGATTGCGGACCCCCAAAACTTTCAAGATGGACCTCAGCAGGTTGTAGCGAAAGGTTTTGAGATTTTTTTTCAAAGAGAAGAGGAGAGCATCTTGCAATTGAAGCTAAATTTCTCTGAGAGGGACCTTGACCTCCTCAAAAATGGCTTCATTTATGGCCTTCCAAACGGCATAGATTACATAGATGAAAACTACTGCAATATACCTAGTACCAGCCGTGTCATTTCCTCTGGATAAGGATTGCCAGATTGATGAAGCAAAGACAGTGAAAGAAGGTAAATACTTGCATACTAAAATAACCAAAGCTAGAGATTGAGCTTGCTTCGAGGAGAAAAATAGGTGAGGTACTGAGTCTTCCGCTTGACAACATACGCTGCATGCATCTTGATGCTAGAGAAAACCTTAAACCCTTCAAGTGGGATTTGAGTTGGAGTTTTCTGAAGCATCAAACGCCACTCGAAGTAGATAATACTGGGAAAAGAGATTCGATTCTAAATCAGACTAGACTAGTCCAGTTTGCAAGTTCTGTACCTAATGATGTTCCATATTGCTTTCAAGGAGAGTTGCCCATCTGGAGACCTTGTTAGGATATTTCACGTGTTGGCTAATATATGGGTTGGGCAAAACTCTGGGTCCGTTGTAAGGTCCGTGACCTTATTGGGTCAATTGGGCCCAAAACTCGGCTAGTTGACCCATTTATTATTAATTATTTTATTTAATTATATTTTAGATATTTAAGTGGGTTTAGATCATGAGCAAGTTTCTTTTAGCATTAGAATAGTGTCTACGAAATTTCGTGCGATTTCGAGTTCGTTTGTTCATAACAGGGGGGTAGTTTTGCAATTTAGGAAAAATTGGGAGTTTTCTGAAATATTCCAAAAGCCGTGATTTTAGGTTCGTTGGAAAGATTTCGTCGCGCTGATCATTTTTATCTCTTGATTCGTCGCGATCCGACAATCAGAAACCCTTCAAGTGGTCAATTCTTCACTGGACCCACTAAATGGGCAACTTAGTCTTTTCCCCTTTATCTTATTCTTAAACGAGGTTAGCCCTAATTCTTTCATTCATTCTCTGTAACGAAAGCAATTCCAGCAGCCCTTTATTCTTCCTCTTCTCTTCTCAAGCCCAGGACTCTAGCCCGGAGAGATCAACTTCGCGATCCGAACCGCTAGATTTCATCCTTTCGATCCCCTCTTTCTTCTGGTACCAAATTTGTAATATTTCCCCAAACTTCATCTTTTCAATCTTATTCCTTTCAGATTAGAAGTAGCCTTTTCTTGATCTTTTTCTTTTCTTTCTTCTCTCTTGCATTCTAGGTTGTGTTGGTTGGGTTAGATTCTGAATCTTGTAGTTGTAAGGCTTCTCTTCGAGTTTTACCCAATTTCTATCATCTTCTTGGTTGAGGCAAGTAGATTTGCATTGTACTTTTAAGCATGAATGTTTGTTTCCAATTGATTGGTTATGTTTCTTGTTAGATTTCCCCTAATTCCAAGCATGTTTTGATATTGATTTGGGGATTCATATGCTAGGTTAGGTTTTTGGGGATTTGGGTTGGTAATTTGTAAATTGGTAATACCTGATTTGTTTCAAATTGTTAGAAATGATGAATTATAATTTAAAAATGATGGGAATAAATTGTTGGGAGAGCAAGAGGCTTAATCTCGTGCAGGTTATGGTGTTTGTGAAGTCCAGTAGAAGAAACATGGTGATTTCGGACGTATGGGGAGAGTTTCTGCCTCGGGCGTCCGAACGCCAGAAGGCAGAAGCGCAGGGTGCCCATACAACTTTCGGGCGTCCGGACGCCTGGAAACCCGTAGGGATTAAAATGGACCCTTTTGGAATGTCCATAACTTTTAATCCGCCCGTTGAATTTCTACGTATAATATACCGTTGGAAAGCCCTTGAGTTGTAAAATCTAATGGTTCTTGTTTCATCACGATCGGAGGTCGGAAAGTGATGTAAATGCTTGGATTAATGATCCTATTCAATTTTATTAATGAAAAATACACTGTTAACCTATGATTGGGCCCTAGATGTTGGAACCCATGAACCTACTCTCACTTGACCATTAATGGGGATTAAAATCAAAACACGTGGCTTGGTGTGAATTCGATGGGTTGTCTAGGTATTCGTGTATTACATAAGGTATAACCGAATGCATATGGAACTGAACCAATAGATGTTTAACATGATTGTACACCAAGGAATTTTCTTTGAAGCATCGTTGATCCAACTTCCATACATACTCTATTAGGACATGTGGGGTACATGAATGACATCATTTCCCCAGGATTGGATTGTAACATCTCCTTGACTTTTGACTTGTATCCGTTGTTTATATTCCTTGTACACTCTCTTGGCATAAAATACTTAATTAACTATGAAACATAAATCCTTGTTGGATTAAGGACTTCGACTTGACTTAGAGTGTACCTTAGGAACCTGTGACTTGTATTGATAAACATAACTGCCTAACAATGAAAGGGATTATCATGTGGATCACTTGTCTTCTATTGTCTTGAATGAGATAATCCATAAGATCATTCTTGTACATTAAACTAGCCAGACTTGCTTGTCTTGTTTTCCGTGTGTCAACACCACTACGTTATTTAGCATATCATGGCCATCTGCAGTTTGGGGTATTTATTGACGGGCCGGTTACTTGGTCGTAAGGATGGGCAGTCGGCGTTGGACGGCGTCCATGGCATAGAATAGTTGGGAGCGGGCTTGGACCGTGCTACTATTCCCAGGACCGGGAGCTAGGATCCCACGGGAGCCGGACTTTGGTATCAGTAGTCTTGTCTAGATTGAACTGGTACCCCCGGGAGGTGGCTTGGACATCCTCGGAGTCTCCCTCTTGTTTCTTGTATTGCATTGCATGGATAGTGGTTATTGTTAGATGATTGCTAGGATTCCATTTATTATTCCTGTTGATTATCTTTCTTGCTTTATGCCTAGCGTCGCTTTCCTTGTATTCACATTATTATTACTTGTCATTATTCTATATTTAATGCATGTCATATTTAATATGCTTTGCTTATCTATTGCTCAACATGTCGTTGACTCTGTTCCTTGGTGTGCAGACACCTCAGGTGGTTACTACTACTATCAGGAGCAGGCCAGTGAGGAGATCCTAGAGGATCTCCAACCAGTAAAGGAGGAACAAGAGTGGCGTACCGATGACGTAGAGTAGCGTCATCACATCCGGCATGAGAGAGATACATATGGGATCTACTAGATTTTATTTATTCTCTTTATCTCTCGTTGAACCTTTAACTATATTAACTTCAGTTTCTTTATTGGGTTGGCCAATGTAATAATTACCTTAACTCCTTGGTTAGTTTTGTTCATATCTTTCTTGCAACTTTAATATTTAATGACAATTATTATTCATTGCTTGATATTCCATATGCCTCGAGTTGTATGAACTCTATATTATTGTACTACATGAGGCTTAAAATATTATATCCTCACAGTGGACTATACGATCCGTGGGCTTAAAGGATAAATTTTTAATTAGTCTTAAATTTCACTCTCCAGATCCGGTTTATTCTTTAATCGGGTTCGGGGGACGTGACATCCATTGAGTTGTAATTTGTATTTTTTTAGAATGGACTGTGATTGTGTCACCGGAAGACCGGGAGCGAAGATTGAAATGTTTTGCAACAAGAATTTTTTTTTTCCAGAACACAGTCTCATTATAACAAGGTTTTTGCTCGCTAGAGCGAACATGATGGAGTCTGGGACAAAACGTAGGGTCGTTATAGCGAACCTGAAAAAGTAGCCTAGTGCGTTCAAACTTTTATTTCGAGTCTGTTTGATATTCTGATTGGATTAAAACTAGAAACCACTTGCACGAATTAAGGGCTATTTAAATGGTGTTTCTCTCAACCCTAAGTAAGACAATAAGTTGCTCTCTCGTTCTGAGGTGAGAAAACCCTAAAAGAGATTCATTGTTCTCTAATGCCATTGTTGAGAGTTTGTGCTAAAAATTTGTTCTAAAAGGTTTGTTGCTTCTACTCTCTTGTAGAAGATTTAATCATCTTAATTCTGAAGGTGTTGCTGGGTCAAGTACGGGGAGCGGTGCATGGTGGGAATGTCGTTGCAATAGGAGAAGTTGTGTAAGAGCAACTACAGTCATTAGGTCGACATAATAACTGGAAACGAGAGCTATAAGTATATCTTGTAATCACTCAATAGTGTTTGATTTCAAATCGTAGTTTTTCTCCCTAGATAGGGTTTCCACATAAAATATTGTGTCTGCCTTCTTGTGGTGTATGATTGGTAGATTGATTTGCTAGTTTGCTTTGATTTTGTTCCGCTACATTGATTATTGGACTATCAACCATTCTAGTAGTTAAAAAGAGGCACTTTCAAACTCTATCCACCTTAGAGTATCACGGCGAGTTTGGTTTGGAGTGAGGTTTGAGGTGGCTAATAAGAGCTGGTTCAAATGGGAAAATTGGGAGGGAAGGACCACGAGTCAAATTGAAAAAGGAAGACAGACGTTGATCTTCAAGAAATATAGATGGGGAAATCTGACAGAAAATGGCTTATCTTGGCTCCAGGAATCATGTCAAATGTTGATTTCTTGGGCCAGAATCTTGGCCATTCCCAAAGCTCCAGGTGCTGCCTTGATGGACGTAGAAGGCAAGGCGACGAATCTTCTTCCAAATGCAAGAGCCATAGATGGACTTAGGGGGTGGATAGATCTTAAATCTCTCTTTTATTCCTATGGTCTTAGATTCAATTTGTGTAACGAGAGAATTTTGTGCTCTCTGCTGATTTTGCGTTTATACAGAAGAGGGGAATCCTAACATTTCTACTCCCCAAGAAATCAAAATACTCTATATCTATGAAAGTCAAATCACTTTTTCCTTTTCTACAAATAAATAAATAAATGCATCTAAACAATATATCAATAAATTACACAAAAATCCAGAATAGTTTTCCTCTTTATAGCGCAATCCTCTTGTTGCATGAATGTGTCCTAAAACTCTAGAGGATCTTGATTCAAAGGGCCAACTCAATGAGCCCAATTGTGAAAAAAGGAAAAAAAAACTGAAGGCACAAAATAAATGCACCTTGCATGGATTTTTGCCAAATTTTAATCTAATAAAAATTGGGCTCACCTTCAAATTTATTACTAATAAAGAAGTGAAAAAAAAATATTTAAAAAACGAAGATATTTTCACGGTGATCAATCTAACGGTGGGTCGATACGTATTGGATCAGAATTTGACAAGTATCCATACAAGAGGTCGGAATTAGTTTTGAGCAACTTACTTTTTGTATCATAGGCCAGGCCGAGGAGTCCCATGAATTACCCGTGAATCTGAGCTTCCAAGGATCCAGAGTCGCCAGTGCAAATGGGATATCTGTGGGCGCACACAACGATAATTTTGAATGTGGACTGTGTCCGGCCCACCTACCGTGTAGACTAGGTTTCACTTCTGGGCCACAATCTACACTGGGCCCTGATGATAAGGAGGGATTTTTTTTTTTTTTTTTTCACACATGGCACACATTACATTTCAGTCCAATGGAAGGTGATGGATCAGGGATGAGCCTAAAAAGGGCCCAATCAGATGATTGTAGCCACTTGTCAAAGAAACTAAAAAGATCCAACGTGCTAAGTTTGGAGAGATCTCAACATTAGTAATTACTTTGATTCAGATCAAAATCTAGTTTCTTTGTTTGTTTTTTCTTGGCATATATAGTGGCCAAGGGGGACTACCTAAATCTACCTGCTCATTTCATTGATTCCCAGAGGCCCTTGAATCAACCTTATGGCAGCTGGGCAGCTCTCAATCCTTTATCTTTCACTTCTTTACAGACTTAATAGAAGGAGTCCACAACACTCATGCTATGAATCGCTCAAAAATACTTCCTCTTTTTTCAGCTAGGGCATATTTGTGCTGCCAATTTTTTTCATAAAAATTGCAGAAAGCATGAATGTTTTCTGCAGTAAAAAAAAGTTTCACGTTTGGTCAGCTGTTTTTCCTGAAAAATCGGAACTAAATCTTTCGTGATTCAACAGAAAGGCATTTCTCATGAGAAGGGGTCGAAATAGGGTTGTAAACAGGTCGGTTCCGGTCCGGGTCCATGGTGGACTCGGAACCGAAACCGTTAAGGAGAAGGTGGGACCGGATCTGGATCCGGAACTGTTTCGGAACCGGTTTCTTGGCTCCGGAACCAGAACCAGAACCATATATGGGACGGGTCTGGATCCGGGTCCGGGTCCGGGTCCGGGTCTAGGTAGAGAATGATATTAAAAAAACATGGTTTTTAGGAGACATTTTTGAAAATTGAGATAATTTGTCGAGTCTCGAGTCCACGGGTATGAACCAAGGTGGAACCGGAACCGGACCCGGACCCATTTACTTATCGTAGCCTAAATAGGGACACAGACCCGGTTTTTAACGGGTCGAAACCTTCGGGTAATCGAAGAATCGGGTACCCATTTACATCCTTAGGTCGAAATGAATTTTCTAGATAAAAAGGAAAAGGCTTTCCACTTAATTCATTTTCTGTATCCCCACATAACGTGCCTTTGTATGTCCAAGTATGCAGTTTGGTAGCACGGTGATATTTTTATGGGGCATTCGGCGACAGGTCCCTCAACATTACACTTTTGGCCTTAGATCCACAAAAAAAAGTCATAGAACCAAAGGTCCCTCTCACACTTATTCACACCTAAAATGTCTAATTTACCCTTTCTTCAAATCATAATCAATTCCATGATTGGTGGGATATCCGATTAATAATGGCCAACTAACATTTAATTGCCTACGATTAATGGAATCCCCAGATTTTCAAATAAATTCTAAAAACACACAAATAAATTTCAAAATAACGAAAATAAATTTTAAAAAATGAAATAATTTCAAAAAATTCAATAAATTAAAAAAAATAATATATAATCAAATAACGCAAATAAATTTAAAAAGATGCAAATAAGTTTCAAAATATCCAAATAAATTTTAGAAAATATAAATAAATCTCAAAAGACTTAAATAAATCTCAAAAGATGTAAAGAAAATTTCAAAAAATGCAAATAATTTTAAAATAAAGAAAATAAATTTTAAAATATATAATAATTTCAAAAAACACAATAAATTTGAAAATACACAAATAAATTTCAAAAGACTCAAATAAATTTAAAAAGCGCATATAGATTTCAAAAAACGTAAATAAATTTGCGAAAAAAACTCAAATAAATTTTGAAAAAACTCAGATAATTTTACCAAAAACATAAAGAAATATGACGGAAAACAGATAAATTTGAACAACACTCAGATAAAATTGACAAAAACTCGGATAAATTTGAATAAAACTCAGATAAATTTTCCAAAAACTCAGATAAATTTTTAAAAAAATTAGATAAATTTACCAAAAATACAAAGAAATATGACAGAAAACAGATAAATTTGAACAACACTCAGATAAATTTGACAAAAGCACAAAAAAATATGATAGAAAACAGATAAATTTGAACAAAACTCAGATAAAATTAACAAAAACTCGAAATGACCGAATGAGGAAGAAACAAAAAATTGGACATATTTCATGGATGGCATCAAGCCACATTGTCTACCAACCTTTGTTCAGCTTATTTTTCTTCCTACTTTTCATCTCAGTTTTCAGTCATGGCAACTTCATCTTCTATCCCAAACACTTCCCACCTTGTCTCAATCAAATTGGATCGAACCAACTATGTTCTGTGGTCGGCACAATTTCTTCCGGTCTTGAAAAGCAACAGCTTGCTTGGCTATGTCAATGGAAGAGAGCCTTACCCTAATCAGTTTTTTGTTGATGAAAATGGGACTCAATCTGTCACGGTGAATCCAAGATATCTCTCATGGAAGCAACAAGACCAGCTACTACTTAGCTAGCTAGCTGGATCAATGCGGCATTAACTCTTAAGTGTTTTTTCCACCATGACGCATCTTTCTACATCAAGAGACGTGTGACAATCTCTAGAGAAAAGATATGCTTTACAATCCCTGACGTGGATCATGCAACTAAAGAATCAATTACAAACAACCAAGCGAGGCAATTGGTCTATCAGTGATTATGTAGACAAGTTAACCACCATGGCTGACAATCTTTCTTTTGCCAGCAAACCAGTAAATAATGATGCTGCTCTTTATGGAGTTGCAGTGGCTGGTTTAATTGGAGAAAATTTGTCATTAGCGACCCTCCTCTCCTCCCCCTTAAACTGCTCCGCCACCAGCATCTGCCATGCCTACATCAACCAGACGGCTGAGGCAAAGCCATGTCAGCGGACGGGGATCTGCTTTGCTTTCCGTGTTGGCAGATCGTCAACTTCGTATTCGGTGCGGGTTTCGGGTACAGGGTGTAACGGGTATCGGAGCTTTGTGAATCTGGACCCGTCGCTGCCGGTGGGGAAGTGGCCGGAGGTGGGGGTGGAGATACAGTGGGCCTCGCCGAGGGAGCCTATGTGTCGGGTACAGGCGGATCGTTAGGCGGGTACGAAAGCGACATGCACGGCGGATCCGATGGAGGATGGGGTTCGGAGGTGCTTCTACAATTCCGGGTTGTGGTGGGATCCGATAGCCGGGACGTGTGCTGAAAGTGAGTTGATTGAGTTTTGAAAAGGGATTTTGTAGAAAACCAAATTTGTTGCCCAAGCACAAACGAGGAAGAATATAAATTTTGAAATTTTAAATTTCAAAATTTCATGCCTAAAACGGTTGAAAGGGCAATTTAGTCCTCAAAAATGAGATCATGTGGATGCAGGGACCTAAGGCTGGAAAAAGTCTAGTTGAGTGGACCATAAGCCTTAAAAAGTTTTTCCTTGGACTGGAGGCTGGAAACATTGACTTATAGGGACCTTTCGCTAATTTTGCATATTTTTATTTATTTCTTTTAATGTCGGATTATTTACAAATTTGATCAGCATTGAATCATGCATGAAACAATCTATATATGTTGACGTTCAGTCTAACTTCATCCATTAAGAATTTTATGATTAAAAAATTACATCTACCTTATGTCAAAATTATATGGTAAATAATTAAAAAACTAAAAAACTTAAGAAATTATTTAGAATGATACAAAGATAAAGATGTGTTTTAATTGCTCAATAGAAGAATGTTTAGAGAGCTACCCTTCAAACTTTTTAAATAAGAACCGCATAAATTTCTGAATTTAGCTTTGCTGCATTCTTTCTCAAAGTTTACTAAAAAAATCAAGGGAAAATGGTAGAAATGTATGGTTAATTTCATATGAGCTAGCTAGTAAGTGGTTTGGTTGAACTGATCATTAATAATTTCATTTGGTATTTGAATTCGTGCAAATTCATGGGATTCGGTGGCTAGAGGGTGGGTTGTGTTTGTGTGGTCCATTTTAAATGAGTCATAAGGTGGGCCGCAGGACCAGTTCTCTCTCTCTCTCTATATATATATATAGATAGATAGATAGATGGGAGGAGGTCCTGCAAGGACCGTCCTTACGGTATACGGTGCGGACCGCCTATTGGGGCCCACCGTGAGACCCCACTGGTCATGGGACAAGAGGGACTGAAAGATCCAAGTGGGGCCAACTTATATATTAAATTTGAAGTCAATCTAATACCTCTAACCCCTTCATCCATGGTCCACAAGTTTAATAGCTTTATATCAAAGAAGAAAAATTGACCCTCAATCCAACGGTCTAGTTCATCCGAATCCACGGAAATTCATGGGATTCAGTGCGTGTAAGGGGGTTATGAATGAGTGGTCACTTTGGATGGGTCTTAGGGGGCGTTCCGAACAGTGCGGACCCTAAGGATGGTCCTTACAGGACCGCCTCCTAGATTGATATAGAGAGAGAAGAGAGAGAAATTCTCAAAAGAGAGCTGCTAAATCCACACTGATTTTTTCTTTCTCCCATACTGCACTTTTTTATGACCAATATATCCTAATGTTAAATTACCTAAAAGGATATTTATCAAAAGTCTCCCCCTCCCCCAACTTCTTTTTGCACTCACCCCCCTTCATCCCCACCGCCCCTACCCCCACCCCCGCCCCTGCCACCACCGCCCCCTCCGGCAACACCGCCAGAGAGGGAGAGAGAGAGAGAGAGAGAGAGAGAGAGGTGAAGAGAAAGTGGGAGAGGGAGAGCAGGGGGCGTAAGCGGGCAAGGAGAGGGAGAGAAATAGGAAAAGAAGGGAGAGGGAGGGAGGACGGCGGCAAGCAGAGGCGGGTGGGAGAAGGGTGTAGAGAGAAGTTGAAAGAGTATATGTTAGGGTAGTTTAGGAAAAATTGGGTGTGTAGAGAGTAATTTTGTTAGATTCTTAACTTAACTGGCAGGTGTAGATAGAAACAATGTGGAGAAAGAAAAAATCAGTGTGGGTTTAGTAGCCCACTTCTCAAAAACTCTCCCTTTTGCCCCTCAATGTTTTTAGGGCATGGAGCCCACCTTGAGTCCATCCAATCATTTAATATATACTACTCCCATGAATTGGGATAAAGCTCAAATTTGACACTCCTCCAACTTTTATTCATCGTTAGATTGAAGTCAGAAGTGATGCCTCTAAAACCATTAAACTTTGGGACCATGGATCAAGGGCTAGGATAATGTGATGGAGTTGTAAATCTCTATATAGGTAGATCTCATCTAGATTATTTCATGCAGCAGCAATCCGTAATTGTCACACACCAGAATGGACCCAATTATGTCGGGCACCTTTTTTAAAACTCCCTGAGAGTTTTCTAGCACTCCGCATGTATGTGTATATTGCAATTTTGTGGGCCTCATATTGGTAATTCAAGTTGGTTATCTTTAGTGTTGGTCTACTAAACTCTAAGATGTTTCGGTTCATATAATAGATTTTCATTGAAAAATGTACAAGAATTCTGACCTATAGATATGATTTTCTACACTATTGTAGGCTTCAAACTCATGATTCAAATCGTTCAATACTCTCATATAAATGATAACCATCATGGCGTTTAGCTTTAATAAATCTTTTTGTAGATGAAGTGAAAGACACAAACACATTTAAACCCATAATTGGATTTGATCATTTACTCATGTGAAAATGGTGCTTCCATACAAACATGAAAATGTGTTTCGCACATGTAACATTTTCATTTGAAGAAGTTACATATGAACCCCTTTACATATATAAAACCTATTATAATATCTCATTCATAAAAGACAAACGAACTCTTAACCTTTTCATAGAACAAATTTAAGTAAAAAAGAAGTAACCTTTTCATAGAACAAATTTAAGTAAAAAAGAAGAAGTTGAAGGTAGGGGTGTTCATGGGCCTGGTTGGGCTGCGCTAAGGCATATCCAAGCCGGATTTGACTTTAGAAACAGAGGCCTGCATCCGATCCAACTTCGACACAAGTCGTAAATATCAGGCCGAAGCCCGCCCACTAGTCAATCTTGCTGCAAGGCCAAACAAGGTTTTTTCTTTTTCTCAATAGTATGGGCTATTCTAATAATTGTTTCGACAAATTATCACTAAATTACAAGTACTCATTATTCGGGGGGGGGGGGGGGGGGGGGGGGGGAATCAGTGCCCTAGTTGAAGGTAGTTGAAGGTCTGTTTGAGAGAGAAGATTTAAATATTTTTCTTGTATAAAAAATAACGAATGTCCGCAAGTCCTTGTTATAGATTCTACCATTGATGTTTTTTAAATGGCAATTTTCAAGCAGCATTTAAAATTCTAAAATTTAGAGCATTTCAGAGGCTATTTTTGGCCATTTCAGAGGCTGTTTCAAAGGCTATTTCTGCCCATTTTATTATAAATAGCTTTTGAAATTACAATCATCAAATGAAACTCACAGCAACTCAAATTCTACAATAAGTTTTTCTCTTCAATCGGACCCTAAGCAACTTTCTGAAGAGAAACATAATAACAAAAAGATTTCAAACATAAATGGAAAAAGATTCCTCAAATGTGATTAGAGAATTATGATTTCTTTCCATTGGGCCTCCCAAAATATATTTTTTTAAACACTTGGCCCCCAAGGAAAATTTCCTGGTTCCGCCAATGCAACTCCTCCCTTTCAAAGCATAGAAAGTAAGATCTTTGAAGCTAGTATTTCCCTATTTCGTGGAAACAAAGGATCCGAGACTCCACCTGTTCAGTTTTCTCTTTCTTTAGCAGGCAGCCTTAAGAGATATTTTGGAAGGTTACTACCAATATGGAGCTTTTCAGCGAAGCCTAGGCTCCATCTTCCCGACATGCTTCCATTTAACAAAAAGTACAGGATCTTCATGTGATCCTTTTCAGCATTCCACTTTTGATGGTATATTGCACCATTCTTTTGAGGAATAGAGGAATATCTTCAATAGCTTCTAAACCAACTATTCTGAAAGAAAATGGTATCCAACTCCATTACTCACTATGCCAACACACTACAGATCTGTATGCCAATCATGGTACCCCATTAGATTAGATAAATAGTTCCTGTACAAGATATTTAAGGAGAAGATATTTTATACCCCCTAGTGCACAGTGTTACCGACCTACTTTGCTGTTTAACCGGTCATTTACAGAGTGGGTATGTTAGGTTTCAATGTTGGCATAATTCATGGGTTTGGATAAAATTTGGGATTGCTCAATGTACTTTTTCTTTTTAATAGAATGGACTGCAGTTTTCACCAAGTACATGAAGATTTTCCAGCCAAAGTTCGAGCGTCCCCTGTTTCAATTTGAACTTCCCTTCAGCGAGAAGTTCCAAGCCAATTAGCAGCGAAGCCCAAAGTTCGAACGTACCTCACTTGTGCTCGAACAGATTTCCCAGGCCAAAAAGTAGCCAGCTTGAAAGTTCGAACGAGCATTTCATCAAAGTTCAAATGGTCCTGCATTCCAAGCCAAGAAACAGAGGCGTCCAAAGTTCAAACGGACTGCAGCTGCGTTCAAATGAGTTTTGCAAGCCAAAATCCCTCAGCCTCCAAAGTTCGATCGTTTGACACGTGATTTCAAACAGACATTATGCTAAAGTGTGTTAAGTGATTCCTCGAAGAGTTAGAATGGGCCTTTAATAAAAGTTCGAACGTGTGGAATCAAATTCTATTTCAGGCAAATCCTAGTGTCCTCACTATATAAGGGTTCTTATGTTTTGCCCTAATTCAGCCTTTTAGAGCTTCTACACTCTCTCCAACTTTTCAAAGGCAGGTTCTATCTTTTTTAGAGAGATTTTCATCTCTAGAGAAATCATTTGATCGTGAACTTGAGATTTCTTCTCTAGAGGACATATCGTCCTTCCTTCTCTTCTCACCCATCTCGAAGTGGCTTCAAGGTTAAATACGGAGGATCAAGCACGGGTGAAGATGAACGGCAAGTAGTCGGCTTGAGAGGTTGCAGTCTTTAGGTTGAGATACAACTGGGGAAGGGTTGTAAGTACTCTTATAATCTTCAATTTAATCGTACTTGATTGGATTTCCTGGAGAGGCTTCCATGTCCCGTGGTTTTTTTTCAGAGTTCGGAGTTTTCCACGTAAATCTTGTATCTCGTGTGGTTGATTGTTTGATTTTATTATGGTGGTTTGGATTGATTGAATGACATCTTAGAGATCTAATTTAATTAGGACCTTATGCCCTAATTTGGAAGGGGTTTAAAAACCTCCGGGTATGACTCGGAAGACACATTTGTAAACTCAAACAGGCATTATCAGGTCTTGAGACTTTGGTTATAGGAATAGGATTGATTAAGTGGCGGCAGAATGGCAATGGGTCGGGTTTAAACTGGGACTCACCTTTACCCTCTCCTAATTATAGGAGACCTGTCCCCACCATATTTCTCTTTTACTAATTATAGGTGGAAAGAGTTCCACCAACACAAGTGACAGTGGGCAGTGATGTACTACTAAAACTTACAAGCTTAACTACTAAAGAGACTGTACGCTTGACTAAGATTTTTTTTTTTTCGCTGAAGGTCTTTTTTGTATTATAGGAAGAAAATAATACAAGGCACAAAGGCCCCAAAAGCCAAACAGGCTGCTGTATAAAACATCAAAACAGAAAAAAGAGCAGCAGTACAAAACAGAGCATGATACTAAAACTTAACTTCAGTGACCAACAATACCCCGGTTGTGCAGGATAGGGTTCAGTTGGTGTCTTTGGTTTTTGTCTAGGAGGCAGGTAACCATGTCCGAGAGACACTCTTTTTTTCTTTTTTTTTTTTCTTTATATATGTTGCTGGCTTCCGGACTAAGCAATTTGGAGGAACGGATAGACTGAAGAGCCAAGATCGGAAGCTTGAAATCCACTAAAGATATCTTGAATTCGCTCCAAGAAAAAGACCTTCAACCTTCTTGGAGGGATGATTTTGTTCTACTAATTTCTAGAATATCATATAGTGGAGATGAGGTGGAAGAATATTAGAGCTGCTGTTTTTCTTCCTAATTCATAGTCAGATGGGCTCCAATAAAAATTGTCAAACGGGCTCCATTAAAGATTATTAAGCATGAAGAATGAAGGAAATAAGATGGAGATTGTAGGTGCAAAAAATAACGACCCACAAGGATGGGGGGTGCCTTAGAGGACTTACCCAAGTGAGATTAGGGACACCGATGCCTGCGCCTGGAGCCTGAGAAAAGGAAGGAGAAATGCAGGTCAGAGGACCCTGGCCTGGGCGGCGCAGGGCTCTCCGATGCCTAAGTTAGTATATGAACTAAGCAGAGGGAGGAGATTTTTGGGGAAGAAGATGATACCAGAGTGGTAATGGCGTCCCCCTTTCCTTTGGAGCTGTAGCCGTGTTTATATAGAGGAAGAGGAGGCAAAGGGGTAGTTGGCTGTCTTGTCGTAGCCCATTTTGTCAGGTACTAGGGAGGCGCGGTCTCATCGTAGCCTGTCTGGTCCCGTTAGGCCATATCATGGCGCCTTGGGAGCTGTGGACGGCGATCTGTCAGGAGATACGGGCTGTCCCCCTTGTCTTGTCGCACGGGCCATAGCGTGCTTGAGCGTCCATGGGAGGACAGCTGTCAGTGCTCACTACTTTCATCGATATGAGGGGCTTGGCCGGGATGGAGTGTCGAGCCGGGTGAGACCTGGCGGAGGGGCCATGGCACTGTTGCCGAAGTGGAAGGGCCTGGTACTGTCGCCGAGCTGGGCAGCCGAAGTGGGATGCTTTGGCCGGAGTGGATCCTGCCGAGGTGAGGGGAGGAGCATAGGAAACGTGGAGCACGAGACCACACTTGCCGGGATGGGCTTGCTGATGCGGGGGTCCGGGATGGAGCACCTTGTCCAGGATTCTCTTGGGATTTTCCCCACACAAAGCCCCCCAGCTTCTGAGCTCATTAGACTCCTCATTGAGGTCGGAAGCTAAGTACCATGGAGGACAACACTTGTGCCTTGGAGCTGCTCATAGTCTTGAGATGACTGGCTGGCAATGGACCGGAGCTGGAGGTTGGCATCACTGTGAAGCTGTAACAAGATGCCTCTGTCGAGCTGGAGAGTGCATTGTTGCTGAAAGCCAAGAGAGATGGCTCATTTGTTTAGTATCTTGCTACTGCTGCTGAGGAGGAAGCGAGCTGAGCGGGGCAAGCTGAGAAGGAGGCGAGCTATAGACTGGGTGCTGCTGCTAAACCGGAGACTGGCACTGCTGCCGAGCCGGAGGAAGGATTTCCTGCCGTACTGGAGGCTGGCGCTGCTGTGGAGCTGCGAACTGGCGTGAGGCCGAAACCGGAGACTGGCACTGCTGCCGAGCCGGAGGAAGGATTTCCTGCCGTACTGGAGGCTGGCGCTGCTGTGGAGCTGCGAACTGGCGTGAGGCCGAAACCGGAGACTGGCACTGCTGCCGAGCCGGAGGAAGGATTTCCTGCCGTACTGGAGGCTGGCGCTGCTGTGGAGCTGCGAACTGGTATGAGGCAGAGGTGGAACCAGAGTAACTGCCAACCTGGAATCCGGCACTGATGCCGAGCTGAGGACTGTCATGAGGACGAGGAGGTGATACGGAACGGTCTCTACGGCAGTCTTGTCGAGCTGCCATTGGCCGAAGCGGCCAGCTTTTGGCCGAGACGAACTGCCTTGCGACAGTGGATCCAGAATCCCGCTGGTTGCGGAGCTGAGCATGAGTTCGGCAACGGTCTTTGAGGGGTGTATGAACCCGGATTTCAGGAATCTGACCTTGGCCGAAATGGCTGACCTTGGCCGAACTGCCTTGCGCCGAGGTGTGAGGGGTCTATGAACCCGGACTTTAGGAAACGGCTGAGTGTAGGAACTCCAGGCCATTTCCAGGGCGTATGTACCCGAAGTGTGTCCAAGACACGGGGGCTTTAGGAAAGGCTGAGTGTAGGAACTCCAGGCCATTTCCAGGGCGTAGAGCCTTGATTGTGTTCAAAACACGGGGCTTTAGGAAAGGCTGAGTGTAAGAACTCCAGGCCATTTCCAGGGCGTAGAGCCTTGTAGATGGGTGAAGACCCTGAGTTTAGGAATTGGCCGAGTGTCCGAACTCGAGGCCTTTTCCAGGGCTGTTAACCCTTGGAGATGGGTGAAGACCCTGAGTTTAGGAATTGGCCGAGTGTCCGAACTCGAGGCCTTTTCCAGGGCTGTTAACCCTTGGAGATGGGTGAAGACCCTGAGTTTAGGAATTGGCCGAGTGTCCGAACTCGAGGCCTTTTCCAGGGCTATTAACCCTTGGAGATGGGTGAAGACCCTGAGTTTAGGAATTGGCCGAGTGTCCGAACTCGAGGCCTTTTCCAGGGATGTTAACCCTTGGAGGTGGGTGAAGACCCTGAGTTTAGGAATTGGCCGAGTGTCCGAACTCGAGGCCTTTTCCAGGGCTGTTAACCCTTGGAGGTGGGTGAAGACCCTGAGTTTAGGAATTGGCCGAGTGTCCGAACTCGAGGCCTTTTCCAGGGCTGTTAACCCTTGTGACTTGTCTTTCTGGCACTTGCCGAGGTGGAGAAGCCTGGGTGTACGAACCCGAGGGCTGTCGCGACCCCGGACCGAGAAACTAGGGGAAAAGAAGGATCCGAGTCCGGGAGGTCGGGACAGGTCGGGGTGATGCCGCGCCACGTGCATCTCTTTGGCTAAAACGCACACGGAATTAAAAGAATATTTATCCGTGCACGTGATTTCCCACAGGGTTCCGCGGTGAGGATTATCTTTACACATCATCTCACATATAACCATATCAACACATTCTCATAATTGCGGAAGCGTGTAGTAAACCATATTAATACCATTCAAATCCATAAACAAGGCAAATCTATGGTTAACATGATATGATATCAGGATGAGCAATGATCAAGCATGTTTTCCCCAAAAGTAAATTCAAGTATGCTTACAAAGTATCATTTAATTAAAACCCCAAAATAACGGTCAACAAAGACCGTACAACCAAATGAAATCTAAACCAAAGATATCAAGTTCCCAAAGTGTATCGTTCTCAAGGCAAGGCCGAATGTCTACATGACATCATCGGCTTGCCACTCAATCACTCGTTGCGGTGCACCGACCGCCTCCTCTGGCTCCTCCTCAATGGCAAAGAGCTCGGGACCTGAGTACCAAAATAAATGGATCAGACACGACGGTCTGGCAGGTGGGTGAAAAGACATAACAATAATAAAACAATGATGCTATGTAAGAGTTAAGAAAACTTATGGATAAACAATGAACTTTATAAAAGACAATGTATCATTTCAAAAGAAGTACATATGCAATAAATCATGTAAGGTAACAAGGATTTGGAAACTGTCAAGATGGCAACCCCACAAGCTAGATCCTCCCTTCACCGAAGTGAAGAGAGCACATACCCTAACAAGATCATTGTCCTCAGTCACACGAGGTGAGGAGGAACAACTATAAATATTATAATATACATATATACATATATACTCTGCGGGGCCACGGTAGCGAACCGGGTAAAACTCTGCACATTCCAGACTGCAGCTGGCTATCGGGAGGGGAAGGAACCCCAAGTCGGAGGATCAAACCGACGAGGTCGTCCAAGCTCAGTGGTGCCGACTCATAGGTCAAATACGATAAATCAAATCATATGCACAGTAAGAAAACGGGGTGCCATAGGCACAAATACACATTCATCTCAAGTCGCCATATACCAGTTAGCAAAAGCTAAACACATCACTTTTAGTACTCTTGTAACAGTCCAGTCATATCAAGTTGGTTTGAAATCCCAAAATAAGAGTTTAGTTGAAAATCAAATACAAATAGTCTTCCATACCTTTACAGGCTAACCATGGGGTTTCTAGAATTGAATCAGTGCGAATAGGGTCCCGTATGTCGGTTATGATGAAATTTTGGTACTCTTTAAGAGTTAGGGACATTCCGGGTCCTTATACACATTGGTCAATCTAGAAAATCTCATGGAGTTTCCACGATGAGGCTCTTCCTTCCTTCGGACTTCATATAATGCCTTACCCATCCTTGAATAGCATTGGGCCTCCAAACAATACTTCCACACTACAGCCCTTCACAATATACCCCAATCTTTCATGGGTTTGAACGCATCATTATAGGTTCAATGTCTTCAAATAAGAAGATAAGGGATAGAGCTGAATTGGACTTGAGTATGGACTTGGGGTGAATCTGGAAAATAGTCCCATAATTCTCTCATTTTACAGTTCATTTTTATTCAGTCCGATCGATCGGACCTGAAGGGCGATCGATCGGTCCTGAAGACCCTCTCAGTTATTTACAGTCCGATCGATCGGACCTGATGGGCGATCGATCGGTCCTGCAAACCCTCTCAGTTAATTACAGTCCGATCGATCGGACCTGATGGGCGATCGATCGGTCCTGCAAACCCTCTCAGTTAATTACAGTCCGATCGATCGGACCTGATGGGCGATCGATCGGCCCTGTAGCGAACCTCAACCCATTTGGTTGAATCCTTCTCTTGTCCGACTCCTATCCATTTCCTTTCTTTCCCCTTCTTCCATACATATCTTCACCATTAATTGGGCTATTCCTTGCCTCATTATCTCATCAAATCATCGTTCAAAATCAATAAGACTAAATCATCAAACATGATAATTCATTAAAACCATCAATGAAGACAAATCAAGATTTTGCATAAAACATGATAAAACACATGAGAATCATTTCATCCACTTGCCTTGGGTCCAATTGCAATTCAAATGAGCTCTAATCACCTCTTAATTCCACAATCAAACACCTATACACAAAACCCCCAAATCCAAACCCTAAAATATCAAAATCCAATTAAAACAAAACGGAATCTTCCAATAATTGAAATGAAGCTACCCTAGGGCTAAACAAACAAGATTATAACATTTTTAGGAAAATCACTTACAAGGAAGTTCTTCAAAAAGCAAGGTGTTGTCCAAAGAAGATCTTGGAGTGGGCGGTTTTCTTCAAAATTGGTATCAAGATGAAGGCCTTGAGATGAGGAAGAAGATTATAACAACTAATTCTCCATTAGCACTAGTTTAGTGGGTGCTTGGAGATGAAGAAGCAAGAAAAGGTAAGGGAAAACCCTTAGGGCTGGGGTTTCTCTTCTCCTCTAGGGTTTTTGCCAGAAATGGGAAAAAGAAGAAGAAACTTTCTATATATAGTAAGTGGGAGTGGGGCCCACAACTTAAAGAACTTCTCGGGCTCAAAACATGGTTCTCGGGGCTTCAAACGAAATCGGCGAAGAAGACAAAGTTGATCGGCAAAATTTCTAGTTTCCAAAAAGTATATATTTTGCACATTTTGGTGACATCGAAATCGGTGTCCAGATTTTGGGTAAAAAGACCATTTTGCCCTCAATTAGAGAAAAATCAGGTTTAAGGTCCTCAAATGAAAACGATGTCAACATGAAAGTTGTAGGGATTAACAAGATAAGTTCAATGGGTTAAAACACGATTCTTGGAAAACATCGGTAAACCCCAATCTCACACAATTCGTAATAAGAACCCCCAAAGGGTCCCACAAATCAAAAGGCTCTCCAAATTCCCCAAAGCTATCATAAAAGCTATTCTAATCCCCAACTAATCTAGAACCACTAAACACACTTAAAACTAAAACACAACTAAAACAACTCTAAACGAGGTCTCTCGGGTCGGGGTCTTACATCCTCCACCCCTTAGGACATTTGGTCCTCCAAATGGAAATTAAAACTCACCTCCGGAAGAAGATGTGGGTACTTCTTCTGAACCTGATCCCGTAATTCCCAAGTTGCTTCTTCCGGTCCATGATTCTCCCAAAGTACCTTGACCCACTGAATAGTCCGAGTTCTCAATTCTTGCTCTTTGGTGTCGATGATCTGCTTAGGCTTCTCAATATAGGTAGCATCTTCTCGGATTTCCAACGGCTCATAACGGAGTATGTGTAGCCTGTCGGGAACGTACTTCTTCAACATAGACACATGGAAAACATTGTGTACGCCGGAAAGTTCGGGTGGTAAGGCTAACCTGTAAGCCACATCACCAATCCTACTCACAATGTCGTACGGTCCAATGTATCTCCTGGACAACTTGCCCTTCTGTCCAAACCTCAAAGTTCCACGAGTGGGTGACACTTTCAAGAAAACCTTATCTCCTTCTTTGAACTGTAAATCCCTTCTGTGAGAATCTGCATAACTCTTCTGTCTACTCTGAGCCACTTTCAGACGTTCTTGGATCAACTTGACCTTGTCACTTGTCTCACTAACAATGGTCGGTCCATGGAAACTGCGAGTACCAACTTCTTCCCAACAAACAGGTGTTCTACACCTTCTGCCATACAAGGCCTCAAAAGGTGCCATACCGATACTCGAGTGAAAACTGTTGTTGTAAGCGAACTCACACAACGGTAAGGCTTCATCCCATTGAGTCTTGAAATCTAGTACACAAGCTCGAAGCATATCCTCAAGCGTCTGAATTGTCCTTTCTGACTGACCATCGGTCTGTGGGTGATAGGCTGTGCTGAACTGTAATTTCGTACCCATAGACTCATGCAACGTCTTCCAAAATCTTGAGACAAATCTGCTGTCTCTATCTGATGTGATGGAAACTGGCTGTCCATGACGACTGACAATTTCTGTGACAAACAACTGTGCCAACGGTAACATATGCATTTTCTTTCCAGTCTTCATCGGTAGGAAATGAGCTGACTTGGTGAGACGGTCAACTATGACCCAAATAGCATCATTTCCCTTACTAGTCTTTGGTAAACCCGATATGAAGTCCATGGTAATATGCTCCCATTTCCATTCCGGAATCTCTAATGGTCGTAGTAACCCTGGAGGCTTCTGGTGTTCTGCCTTGATCAACTGACATGTCATACAACGAGAGACGAAAGCTGCTATCTCTCTCTTCATGTTATTCCACCAAAATCTGCCCTTCAAATTCTGGTACATCTTCGTACTGCCCGGGTGTATGGAATACTTGGTATCATGTGCCTCAGACATGATATCATTCCTCAAGTCCTCCAAGTTAGGCACACACAGACGGTCTCGGTAATACAAAACTCCATCTACAACACGAAAATCTGGGCGATCTGCTAGGTGCTCAGAAATCTTAGCCAACTCTGGGTCTTGCAACTGATTCTCTTTGATCTTCTGAATGAACGAAGGCTCTGACACTGACATGTTTGCTAACATGACACCTTCTCTTAGTGGCTGAAAATCTACACCCAACTCTTCTAACTGCTGTACCACATAAGTCCCCCGAAGACTTGCCATGCTCACTGACTTTCTGCTCAAGGCATCTGCGACTACATTCGCTTTTCCCGGGTGATACTTGATTGGAAAATCATAGTCTTTAATATATTCCATCCATCTCCTCTGCCTCATGTTCAACTCCTTCTGAGAAAACAAGTACTGTAGGCTACGGTGATCGGAGTGAACCTCAAACTTCTCTCCATAGAGGTAGTGTCTCCACATCTTCAAAGCTAAAACGACTGCTGCCAACTCAAGATCATGCGTTGCATAGTTCTTCTCATGATCCTTCAACTGCCGTGACCCATATGCAACTACCTTCCCATCTTGCATTAGCACGCATCCAAGTCCAACATTGGAAGCATCGGTAAAAATAGTAAAACTGCCGCTCCCAGATGGCAAAGTAAGGACTGGAGCCGTAGTCAATCTCTTCTTCAGCTCTTGAAAACTAGCTTCACACTTGTCTGTCCAAACATATGGTGCATTCTTCCTCGTCAACTTCGTCAAAGGTGACGCAATCGACGAAAATCCTTGCACAAAACCTCCGATAATATCCTGCCAATCCAAGAAAACTCCTGATTTCTGATGCATCCTTCGGTCTATCCCAATTCATGACTGCCTCAATCTTGGACGGGTCCACTGATAATCCTTCCTTAGATATGATATGACCCAAAAATGTGACTTGGTCCAACCAAAATTCACACTTACTAAGCTTGCAAACAACTGATTCTCCCTCAATAGCTGGAGTGCTATCCTCAAATGCTCTTCATGCTCTCCTTTGGTCTTGGAATACACCAAAATATCATCAATAAACACCACTGTAAACTGATCCAAATACTCCGCAAATATTTTGTTCATCAATGCCATGAAAACTGCCGGTGCATTAGTCAGACCAAATGGCATCACTAGAAACTCATAGTGTCCATATCTTGTACGAAGGCTGTTTTTGGCACATCTGAATCTCTAACCCTCAACTGATGGTAGCCTGACCTCAAGTCAATCTTCGAAAAGTAAGCAGCTCCTTGCAACTGATCAAACAATTCATCTATCCTTGGCAACGGATATTTGTTTTTGATGGTCACTTGGTTCAATCTTCTATAGTCAATACACATTCTCATAGAACCATCCTTCTTCTTCACAAACAGAACTGGTGCTCCCCACGGTGACACACTAGGTCTCACGAAACCTTTGTTCAAGAGTTCTTGCAATTGCATCTTCAACTCTCCCAATTCTGCCGGAGCCATTCTGTAAGGTGCGATAGATATCGGAGCGGTCCCCGGTAACAACTCAATAGTGAAGTCTATCTCTCTAATGGGTGGCAATCCTGGTATCTCCTCCGGGGAAAACATCCGGAAACTCACAAACAATTGGGATCTCCTCCACCCCTTGGGACCGTTTATCCTCCGAGATAAACGCCAAATAACCCTCACAACCACTTTTTAGAAGCCTATCAGCCTTCAATGCTGAAATAAATCCTGCACCCGAATTACTCCTTTCTCCCTGAAACAACACCCCTTCTTGGGTCTCCTCTAACTTAAAAGTTAGGGTCTTATGGAAACAATCCATAGTAGCATGGTATCCTGCTAACCAATCCATCCCTAGGATGACATCAAAATCCTGCATCTCCAACAAAATGAGATCTGCCGGTAATACTACTTCTCCTATCATGACTGGACAACTAGGGTAAAAAGTTCTACAAACAACTTCCTTACCTAAAGGGGTAGTCACAGTCAAAATGAAACTCAGCTCACTAGCATGCATATCAATCAACATAGCAAATTTTGGAGATAGGAATGAGTGAGTAGAGCCAGGGTCAAACAAAAACCTTAGCATCAAAACCACAAACGAGAAGTGTACCTTCCACTACATTGCCTTCAGCCTCCACATCAGCTCTATTGACAGCATAGAGTTGTGCCCTTTGTGGTGGCCTGTTCTGCCCTTGCTGTTGCCTGCCTTGTGGTGCATTCCTATTCTGATTCTGAGGACGCTGATTCTGATTTTGATTCTGCCCTTGCTGACGGACCTGTTGTTGCTGTTGTTGTTGTGGCCTAAACTGTGGCTGAGGTGCCTGTTGTTGTAGTGGCCTTGCTTGATTCTGAACCACTAGCGCATTTTGAGGTGGTGCCTGACGCTGTGCTCCTTGCTGCTGCCTGTTATGTCTATCAGGCCTTGGGCAATCCCTCATTTGGTGGTCCAATGAACCACATCTAAAACATGCTCCCGTGATAGTACGACATTGGGCATTCCCATGATGTTTCCCACAATGGATACAAACATCCGGATTTTGCACATTTTGCTCTTGTCTTGGCCTCTTGTTCTGATTGTTTCTTTGTTGATTGTTCTGCTGCTGGCCTTGGCCCTTTCCTTGGTTCTTGACAATCTTGTTGTGAAAGTTCTCAAATTTGTATGCTCTCCTGACAGCTTCTTCAAGGTAACGGGTGGTACAACCCCGGTAGCATCCCTCTCAATAATCGGGTGAAGTCCCTCAAGGAACTTGGTTATCTTCTTCTCAACAGTGTCTATCAGCTCTGGAGCATACCTTGACAATCTCTCGAATTTGGTAAGGTATTCGAGGACTGTCATGTTCCCTTGCACAAGTTGTTGAAATTCTGCTGCCTTTTGTCTCTTGACATGTGCAGGTACGTATTTCTCTCCAAACTGTCTCTTGAAGTTAACCCAAGCTTCTGCATCAGCCATTTCCCTATATTCTGTCCTGACGGTCTTCCACCAAATATCTGCTAAACCCACAAACATAGAGGCTGCAAGTTGTACACGTTCCACACCGGTACATATGAAGATCTCGAATATGTTTTCGGTGTGCTCAAGCCAATCATCTGCTGCCATTGGGTCCTCAGTCCCCAAAAATTCTTTCGGTCCTCTCTTTCTGAACCGCTCATACAGCACATTAGGATCATTCCCTCTAATGTTTACCGGACCAGGTGGTGCAACTGGGATTGGTTCCGGTCTCCTCTCCAATATTCCCAACAACTGTGCCTGCATTTGAGCTATCTCCCTAGCATGATCCTCATCTTTCTTAAGCATCTGTTCTTGCAATCTGGTCTGTGTCTCAAATGCTTGTGCTTGGAGCCTAGCCTGATTCTCATTGGCCTGGCGTTGTTGGTCTATCATAGCCTGCATCATCTGTTGGAATTGGTTCTGCATATTGTTGTCCTGAAGTTCTTCTGTACTAAGCCCTGCACTCTCGCTGTTACTGGCAATGTGATTACTGTTTGCTGTTCTTTTGCGAGGTGGCATAACGCTGCAAAACAAATTGTTAGCACATATAAACCAAGTACAGGGTGGTCACACATTGCTCACACGATTCTATCTAACGGATCCTCGCCACGTACTTAAGATTTCTAGTTTCTTTTAATTGCCTGAAACATGTCCCGCTCTGATACCAGTCCTGTCGCGACCCCGGACCGAGAAACTAGGGGAAAAGAAGGATCCGAGTCCGGGAGGTCGGGACAGGTCGGGGTTGATGCCGCGCCACGTGCATCTCTTTGGCTAAAACGCACACGGAATTAAAAGAATATTTATCCGTGCACGTGATTTCCCACAGGGTTCCGCGGTGAGGATTATCTTTACACATCATCTCACATATAACCATATCAAACACATTCTCATAATTGCGGAAGCGTGTAGTAAACCATATTAATACCATTCAAATCCATAAACAAGGCAAATCTATGGTTAACATGATATGATATCAGGATGAGCAATGATCAAGCATGTTTTCCCCAAAAGTAAATTCAAGTATGCTTACAAAGTATCATTTAATTAAAACCCCAAAATAACGGTCAACAAAGACCGTACAACCAAATGAAATCTAAACCAAAGATATCAAGTTCCCAAAGTGTATCGTTCTCAAGGCAAGGCCGAATGTCTACATGACATCATCGGCTTGCCACTCAATCACTCGTTGCGGTGCACCGACCGCCTCCTCTGGCTCCTCCTCAATGGCAAAGAGCTCGGGACCTGAGTACCAAAATAAATGGATCAGACACGACGGTCTGGCAGGTGGGTGAAAAGACATAACAATAATAAAACAATGATGCTATGTAAGAGTTAAGAAAACTTATGGATAAACAATGAACTTTATAAAAGACAATGTATCATTTCAAAAGAAGTACATATGCAATAAATCATGTAAGGTAACAAGGATTTGGAAACTGTCAAGATGGCAACCCCACAAGCTAGATCCTCCCTTCACCGAAGTGAAGAGAGCACATACCCTAACAAGATCATTGTCCTCAGTCACACGAGGTGAGGAGGAACAACTATAAATATTATAATATACATATATACATATATACTCTGCGGGGCCACGGTAGCGAACCGGGGTAAAAACTCTGCACATTCCAGACTGCAGCTGGCTATCGGGAGGGGAAGGAACCCCAAGTCGGAGGATCAAACCGACGAGGTCGTCCAAGCTCAGTGGTGCCGACTCATAGGTCAAATACGATAAATCAAATCATATGCACAGTAAGAAAACGGGGGTGCCATAGGCACAAATACACATTCATCTCAAGTCGCCATATACCAGTTAGCAAAAGCTAAACACATCACTTTTAGTACTCTTGTAACAGTCCAGTCATATCAAGTTGGTTTGAAATCCCAAAATAAGAGTTTAGTTGAAAATCAAATACAAATAGTCTTCCATACCTTTACAGGCTAACCATGGGGTTTCTAGAATTGAATCAGTGCGAATAGGGTCCCGTATGTCGGTTATGATGAAATTTTGGTACTCTTTAAGAGTTAGGGACATTCCGGGTCCTTATACACATTGGTCAATCTAGAAAATCTCATGGAGTTTCCACGATGAGGCTCTTCCTTCCTTCGGACTTCATATAATGCCTTACCCATCCTTGAATAGCATTGGGCCTCCAAACAATACTTCCACACTACAGCCCTTCACAATATACCCCAATCTTTCATGGGTTTGAACGCATCATTATAGGTTCAATGTCTTCAAATAAGAAGATAAGGGATAGAGCTGAATTGGACTTGAGTATGGACTTGGGGTGAATCTGGAAAATAGTCCCATAATTCTCTCATTTTACAGTTCATTTTTATTCAGTCCGATCGATCGGACCTGAAGGGCGATCGATCGGTCCTGAAGACCCTCTCAGTTATTTACAGTCCGATCGATCGGACCTGATGGGCGATCGATCGGTCCTGCAAACCCTCTCAGTTAATTACAGTCCGATCGATCGGACCTGATGGGCGATCGATCGGTCCTGCAAACCCTCTCAGTTAATTACAGTCCGATCGATCGGACCTGATGGGCGATCGATCGGCCCTGTAGCGAACCTCAACCCATTTGGTTGAATCCTTCTCTTGTCCGACTCCTATCCATTTCCTTTCTTTCCCCTTCTTCCATACATATCTTCACCATTAATTGGGCTATTCCTTGCCTCATTATCTCATCAAATCATCGTTCAAAATCAATAAGACTAAATCATCAAACATGATAATTCATTAAAACCATCAATGAAGACAAATCAAGATTTTGCATAAAACATGATAAAACACATGAGAATCATTTCATCCACTTGCCTTGGGTCCAATTGCAATTCAAATGAGCTCTAATCACCTCTTAATTCCACAATCAAACACCTATACACAAAACCCCCAAATCCAAACCCTAAAATATCAAAATCCAATTAAAACAAAACGGAATCTTCCAATAATTGAAATGAAGCTACCCTAGGGCTAAACAAACAAGATTATAACATTTTTAGGAAAATCACTTACAAGGAAGTTCTTCAAAAAGCAAGGTGTTGTCCAAAGAAGATCTTGGAGTGGGCGGTTTTCTTCAAAATTGGTATCAAGATGAAGGCCTTGAGATGAGGAAGAAGATTATAACAACTAATTCTCCATTAGCACTAGTTTAGTGGGTGCTTGGAGATGAAGAAGCAAGAAAAGGTAAGGGAAAACCCTTAGGGCTGGGGTTTCTCTTCTCCTCTAGGGTTTTTGCCAGAAATGGGAAAAAGAAGAAGAAACTTTCTATATATAGTAAGTGGGAGTGGGGCCCACAACTTAAAGAACTTCTCGGGCTCAAAACATGGTTCTCGGGGCTTCAAACGAAATCGGCGAAGAAGACAAAGTTGATCGGCAAAATTTCTAGTTTCCAAAAAGTATATATTTTGCACATTTTGGTGACATCGAAATCGGTGTCCAGATTTTGGGTAAAAAGACCATTTTGCCCTCAATTAGAGAAAAATCAGGTTTAAGGTCCTCAAATGAAAACGATGTCAACATGAAAGTTGTAGGGATTAACAAGATAAGTTCAATGGGTTAAAACACGATTCTTGGAAAACATCGGTAAACCCCAATCTCACACAATTCGTAATAAGAACCCCCAAAGGGTCCCACAAATCAAAAGGCTCTCCAAATTCCCCAAAGCTATCATAAAAGCTATTCTAATCCCCAACTAATCTAGAACCACTAAACACACTTAAAACTAAAATACAACTAAAACAACTCTAAACGAGGTCTCTCGGGTCGGGGTCTTACAAGGGCAGTCTCGATGGCACTGGCCGAGACCAACATGAGGCCAAACCTGTGAAGCGCGTAGCTAGCACGAGGGCGATACCAGCATGAGGTCGTCAGATGCGGTCGAAACCATCATGAGGCCGAAACCAGCGTGAGGTGGAAACCAGCACGTGGACGGACCAGCATGAGGTCGTCAGATGCGGTCGAGACCATCATGAGGCCGAAACCAGCGTGAGGTGGAAACCAGCACGTGGACGGACCAGCATGAGGTCGTCAGATGCGGTCGAGACCATCATGAGGCCGAAACCAGCGTTGAGGTGGAAACCAGCACGTGGACGGACCAGCATGAGGTTGTCAGATGCGGTCGAAACCATCATGAGGCCGAAACCAGCGTGAGGTGGAAACCAGCACGTGGACGGACCAGCATGAGGTCGTCAGATGCGGTCGAGACCATCATGAGGCCGAAACCAGCGTGAGGTGGAAACCAGCACGTGGACGGACCAGCATGAGGTCGTCAGATGCGGTCGAGACCATCATGAGGCCGAAACCAGCGTGAGGTGGAAACCAGCACGTGGACGGACCAGCATGAGGTCGGAAGCTAAGTGACAAAAAGTTCCGTCTAGCTGCCCCCGAGTTGGAAGAGATTCCTGCAGAGCTGGGGGCTGCTAGCGAGCTGGAGATATCCGCTGAGCTGGAGACGTCCGCCGCGCTGGGAGCATCTGCCGAGCTGGAAGCGATATGATCGCTGTCGCGGAGGTTGAACTGCTCCTGGGCCCGGTTGCTTCTGCTCTTCAGGGCGCGTCTTTCGGGGGGTAGAGTCGAGGTCGAATCCTTAGAGGATGAACCCGACCGAGTATCCTGCTGTTGGTCGCCTGCTTGGCCAGATCTTGCTCCTGACCTTTCTCGGCGGGGGACCGTCGGCAGCTGTGTCGACAATGCAATAGGTTCCTTTCCCTTTCTGGCTCTTCGAGGCATGGTGTTTGGAAAGATTTGGAGAAGGTTGGGAAGGCTGGGATATTGCTTCCCCACAGACGGCGCCAATTGTAGGTGCAAAAAATAACGACCCACAAGGATGGGGGGTGCCTTAGAGGACTTACCCAAGTGAGATTAGGGACACCGATGCCTGCGCCTGGAGCCTGAGAAAAGGAAGGAGAAATGCAGGTCAGAGGACCCTGGCCTGGGCGGCGCAGGGCTCTCCGATGCCTAAGTTAGTATATGAACTAAGCAGAGGGAGGAGATTTTTGGGGAAGAAGATGATACCAGAGTGGTAATGGCGTCCCCCTTTCCTTTGGAGCTGTAGCCGTGTTTATATAGAGGAAGAGGAGGCAAAGGGGTAGTTGGCTGTCTTGTCGTAGCCCATTTTGTCAGGTACTAGGGAGGCGCGGTCTCATCGTAGCCTGTCTGGTCCCGTTAGGCCATATCCTGGCGCCTTGGGAGCTGTGGACGGCGATCTGTCAGGAGATACGGGCTGTCCCCCTTGTCTTGTCGCACGGGCCATAGCGTGCTTGAGCGTCCATGGGAGGACAGCTGTCAGTGCTCACTACTTTCATCGATATGAGGCGCTTGGCCGGGATGGAGTGTCGAGCCGGGTGAGACCTGGCGGAGGGGCCATGGCACTGTTGCCGAAGTGGAAGGGCCTGGTACTGTCGCCGAGCTGGGCAGCCGAAGTGGGATGCTTTGGCCGGAGTGGATCCTGCCGAGGTGAGGGGAGGAGCATAGGAAACGTGGAGCACGAGACCACACTTGCCGGGATGGGCTTGCTGATGCGGGGGTCCGGGATGGAGCACCTTGTCCAGGATTCTCTTGGGATTTTCCCCACACAGAGATGTAGATACAACCTTCACTTTACAAGGATTTAAAACACTAGGGTAGTGGCTGGGTGTTGGTATCTTATCTCCCATTCATTCATTTTTGGCAGAGATAATGTGATGGTATTTTGCAATAATCGCCTTTGTTTCTTCAATTTTAAATATTTTAGGAATGGACGTCTTAGAATTCTTATATATTCAATTATATAAAATATATAGGCCCAAAGATAACAAGAATTCTTTTTTTATATATATATATTTTAAAATAAAACTAAAGTGTATGAAACTCCAGCCAACTCAGTTGGCATAGGACCATGGTTTTCTTCCGAATGTTGATTATTCGAAACTGTGCTACCTCACTGAGACCACAGGGGATTTAACCGGCTTCCCCTGAGCCGGAGGGATTAGTCCGGTCCAAAGGGTTTGGACACCCTCCGTTTTAAAAAAAAAAAAAAAACTCCAATCTGCACTTGTCATGGAGCAGGGTTAGTATCACAGGCCTTAAATTTGTTATATGTTAGGGGGCCAAACAGCTAGTTGGGTTTTAGGGCCAAACACCAGATTTTCATGTTGGTTTTAGAGGCGGACCCAGGATTTTCAAGTAAATTTCAAAAGTGGATGCAGAATTTTCAAATGAATTTTGGAATAAGCGGAACCAGCTGGTCTGATGGCGTGACCAACCTAGAGCTTATATGTAAGTCCACCCATGTCCATGTCCATGTCTGTGACTATCCAAAGTTGGCGAATAAAAACAGTGGGTCATGTATGTCCCACCATTGATGATCCATAGCAACAGCAAGCAATTGCATATCTGCTTGCTCACAACAACTGAATATTTCTCTAATGGAGTCTCACTAAAGATGGACGGGTGAACCCCAATTTTTTAATCGATTGGACTATTCTAACCAACCGAGATTAGGTAGAACCTGCCCTTCTTCCAAACTGCTTTGCAAGTTAGTTCAAAAGAGATTTAGCTTTTTGAAGGATAGGTCCCACTATTGCTTCTGATAATGACATACCCCTAGTGGAGGCTCCAATTCTCCCCAACATTCTAAAATTCCATTGACTGACTGATTCATCCTACTTGCTACCCAATCCAACAAAATATCAGGACAGATACTATCACATATTTATTATAATGGGACAACCCACAAAAGGTCCTCACCTTCTCAACTGTTCATCTGTATCATGTGTAGACTAATTGGGACCATTGGTCCAAGATTAAAGTTTCACCCTCATCTGACTATTATATATCCTTTTTTATATATTACAGTGGAAGGTTTTCAATTCAATTTTAATCTATTTATGTCAATTTCGCCTTTTAATTAATGATATTATATATTTCAGTGGAAGGCTTTTGATTCAATTTTGAGTGATTATTCTTAATCTTGACTTTTAATTAAGGTTACAATAGGTTGGCCACTTTAGTCTGGCCATTGTATAACAGCAAGTAAACATCTGGATTAAACAAATAAGATCATAAATTCCATAGTGGGGCCCACTTTTTCGGATTTGGCATTGGGATTATATGTTGCTTGCCAACTACAACTATATCTAAATCTAATACCCAAACTTAAACCCTAATTATATAGAATTGAACCTCATTTAAGATTCTTACCTAAATGACACTAACAAAATCCATAACCCCACTGAGACCACAAAGGCCAAAACCACCCAGCGATAGATGCACGCAATTTAAAACTAATACTATGATGTTTTCCACTAAAAGAAGAACAGGAACAGACAAGCATTACAATATACAGACTTGCAGAAACCACTTAGATTATAACAACAAACCAAACCACTAGGGAATTTCTAACCAGCAAAAAAGATAGCAGTAGGAAAGCTTACGTCCATTTGACATCCGATTGACATCACCAAATTCACCATGACAAGTACCACAAAAGAAAACAAAGATGGGACTCTTACCCTCAAACATCCAACATAAAAGAGAGAGTTTGTGCGACAAGAGAATTCCAACATAAAAAAAAGAGTTTGTGCGACAAGAGAATTCCGTGGTAATTACGAAAAAAATTGTCTTTATTTTTTCTATAACTTACTTTTTTTTGTCACTTGGTGCTGCCCATTTTTTCTCATGAAGGAATTATACAATTGAATACTTTATTGGAAAGGATTTCGATTTCCTATTGAAGGAGTGAGAGAATTCTACTCATTCATGGAAACAAAAATATGTGAAGCACTAAATTCTCTCATTGTATCACTACACCAAAAAAGGGAAATTGGAACGGATTACCGTTCCTAATCCGTGTGTTCCTAATCCGTTCATCCGTTCCAATTTCCTGTTTTTGGAACGGATTAATGGATTAGGAACGGTTTAGGAACGGATGAACGGATTAGGAACACACGAATTAGGAACGGTAATCCGTTCCAATTTTTCATTTTTGGTGTAGTGTATAAACACACACAAAAGAAGTTAGTGATAGCAACTATCCCACTGAGAATCTAAAAAAACGATGACCCAAATAAAGACTTGGAACTAATCCATATAAATATTTACTTATGTAATTCACTTGATCTACTTAAATGTAGGGTTTCTTTAGCAAAGAGCGACCTCTCATGGCTGTGTGGGCAATGGCAGACCTGGGGTTTTCATTTGGGTGGGGCTAAATTTTTGCTTAACTTTGCTCGACCTTTTCCACATTAACAATACCAAAAGAGAAAATGTATTTCATTTAAATAGATACAAACTTTTTTCCATGCTCAAACCTCCTGCACAATCAAAGGGTCTTCCCACCCTCTCCTAAGTAATCATCAATTTATCATCATCAAAACAGCCGAAGATAACATTTCTTTTAATCCTAGGTATTTGGATATCCTAAAATGGTTATTTGGGTGAGCACCCAATTACCCAGTTTGGATTTTCAAAGGGTTCTATTTGGATCTAAAGAATATGGTTGTCTGCACTTACCTTAGCTCTAAAAAAAAAAAAAAAAAAAAAAATTTTCTAAAGTTGGTTGTGGGTTCATGGCAAAGAAGAAAAATTGCCAGTTAAATGTAACTCAAGTTATCTAAACATATGAACCATAAGGCTTGATTTATGTATGAGTTGAAGATTAAAGTATGTGCAATGGTGATTTGGTCATCTTCGGACCTATAGATATTCTTTGATTTGGTGATTTAGGGCTTAGGGTTTGGATTAGGATTTGGCGATTTAGGGTTTCAAACTATGATTTGAAGATTAAGGATTCAGATTCATGTATAGAGTAATTAGGATTATACTAGATCTAAGCAGGGATGCAGATTATTTTATTTAGAATTATTTGGTGAGAGAATGAGAGTAATCACGAGAGGACCGGTGACGATAAGCTCAATCGGTGCGAAGAGGATCTCGGACTCTTAGCCGAAAGAAGATGTCGAGAGAGAACGGCACAAAAGGATCTGGTACTCTTGGCGGGAAGACGTCAAAAGAGAATAGGAGTGTTTTCAATAAGGTTTTGTGATGTGGGGCGATAACAAGGTTTAGTCATGGGGCGATTGTTTATTAGATATATGTGGGACACATCCAGGCCCATTCAAATCTAAAGCATTTTTAAAATTGAACTGGGGCTACCGCCCCAAGTAAATCATATGTAATGTTGCCCCTGTGTGTGGGAGTTTAAAAGCTAAGCCCCATGTAGGATCCACTTGGATGCATATCAATTATGAAGGGATAATATAATAGAAAGGTTTCATTTTGAATATGAATTTGGGCATAAAAAATCATCTCAATCAAATCCTTTCAACTATTGATTAAAATGCCTTAAAGTTAACGGTTTCTTTAGTTATATTTTTTACGAAATCCAATTCAACAGGAATTATAATATGGATTAGTGCCAAATTAGAGTAAGTGACAATTCAAGATAGGTTAGTGAGTGTGAGGGTGCTGGGCCAAAGCCAAGTGGGTCCCATGTGTTGATAAAAAATTTACCTCTCACAAAAGCAGAGAGAGACACCTCACAGCTGTAAACCATGTAAATGTCATACACAATATCAGCACTAGATACTTAGGCTCTCTTGCATGAAACTAGTAGATAGATCAAGACCCAAATTTTATTTGGGTCCATGTAGACCTGAATTAAAATGGGTCCAATTATTAGACCCATATCCCAATTTTCTAAATTTAGTCCTCCAGGTCAGAGCCTCAGAGGGGACCATCTTGGAAGAAGCCAGAAAATGCTATGAATGAGCTTGGCCTGGCCCATGCGCCCATCTCCCGCTAACCGACCTGTGCATGCCTGTTGACAAACTGCCCCTCCTTTTTCACTCTTCAACACACATCTGCCTTCATACAGAGGATTTGCTTTCTACCCTCATAAAAAGTGTTACCTCTCATCTGTGAAACCTTATATGACTTCAAATCTCCTCTGCTTCTTTCAAACCCCTCACTACATTTTTCTTCTCCAATAAACGCTTCACTTGCCAACAACAAACGGCTCTCCCTCTCCTTCCTTACTTTCCTTTATTAAACCCATAAACTCTTCTTTGCAATTCTAGTCTCTTTTCCCTTCATCAAGAGTCTTTTTCCTCTCTCTCAAGTGCAATGGGCAATTGCCTTGTCCTTCTAAGACCCCACACTAGTTCATGGGTCGATTTCTCAAGTCATAGGAAGGTCCTAAAAGTTGTGAAGAGTGATGGAAAGATTCTAGAATACCGGGTTTTCAATCTTTGTAAAGGATCTTCTACTGAATTTTGATGGTTATGGTGTTGGTGTATCACAGAGCGCGACGCAGCATCTCCCTCCAAATTACGAGCTGAGGGTTGGCCATGTTTATTATCTACTTCCAACTGATGTTTCTGTTTCTTCTGCTGAAGAGAGCTCTCCTAAGAACAGAGCAGGTTCTGCAGATGGAGCTAAAAGGATTAAGGTGATTATCACAAAGCAACAGCTTGAAGAGCTGTTGTCGAAGAAGATGACGGTGGAGGACGTGCTCGCTAGCGTTCGAATAGAAGCAGTGGATAGTGGGTCTTGCACGGCGAGCTGGAGGCCAAAGCTAGAGACCATACCAGAAGGGAATGAATAGCATGTAAGGTGGAAGGACTATTTCTTCACCATCTAACCATGAACTTGTTACCCCTCTGCAGGGATCTGTAAGAGAATAGAAAGACACGAATTTGAAATTCTATAGACATCTACAACTAATCTTTTGAATCATATGCTGTGTGAATTGTTTGTGTCATGAAACCAATACAGACATAAATAATTTATCTCTGTGCACAGCAAAACAGAGGCATCTCGCCTGAAACCTCTCAAAGGAGGAGGTAGTAACCTTGGTCGCAGTCCATCAATTTCCCATGCAGGTTGGCAACTTGTAATTAGAGACTTAACTTGATCAGAAACTTTGATGGAGCAGGTCTATTTTATTAGCTTTTAGATTTATTGGATTTGGAGTTTGAGTTTGACAAGTTCAATGAAATAATTCGCCTGTGTCCGTATTGTTAATCCATCGCTTGGGATCTCATTTAAAATCTAAACCACTCAAAATAACTATTGTTGCATATTTCTACTGCAGGAATGAAAGTTGGAGTCGTCATCACAATGATCATGTGTAAAAGACCTAATTGAAAGAAAAATTGAACTAGTTATTAATCTTGGGATGGGGCCAACTCTAGATTGGAGTTAGTTATGGACTGACCAATGTTAGTGGTGCTTTTATGCAGGTTTGATTTCTTAGGTGTGCCCGTAATGAATTAATAGCACTTACCCTGGAAAAACCTTAATGAGAACAATTTATGAATCAACCTGCAAATTGTTCAAATTGAACTCTTTGGAAGGCATAATTAGCTAGCTAGCTAGTGGGGGAGGTCTAGTCTTGTATTAGAGCAAGATAGTCCCCAATTTGGCTAATTAAATTCTGTTGATGCCCAACTATATCTGGCTTCATCAAGCAATCTCTTATTGCACCTATTAATAGGATGGAAACTAATGAGAAGATCACCATCTCCCGAAAGCAACAAATTTCAGAATTTTCATTAGTACGATAAGAGAAAAACTTCTTTAATTGGCGAATAAAATGATGAACTCTATTGAGTTTCGTTTGCAATGTCACTGTATATAAGCAAATAGACTCCTAAACTGAACTTTGCATTAGAATACATATGAATAATGAATTGAATATATGAGTTAAAACGAATTTAAGATTAAAGGTGAATTCCCAAACATGAACATCAAATAATATTTCAAATCACGAAAAGATGTTATTTGATGCTCCTTTGGAAAATTCACCTTGATCTTCATTTTCAACCACCCTATGTATTTAATTTCTATGTGTTTTAATGCAAACAACCAGGGCCTAAAGACAGTGAGGATGCTTTAGTACACTTCAAATTTGACATGTTTCCAATGTTTCCAAATGATGAGGTGTTGTTTTTCAAACATGCCATCCTTCCCCGCCCAAACCCACCTACATTCTCCGACTGGTCAACAGCCCTACCTAACTTTTACGACCACTTCTACTGCTGCTCAGCCTCTACCTGCTCTCCTTCCCCAACCCCCTCTGCTTACCTCCATTGCACAGCCTATCCTTGCTTCACATCCCCACCAACTCCATTCCCTCTCTTCCCATCCTCTCCAACAAGATTCCTCCATTGCTAAGCCACTGCCTCAACCTAACATCCCCACGTCCACCGAACTGTCTCTACTTTCTTCCCCACACCTTCCCTCCCAACCCTCTCTCTTTACAGCCTCATAATTTTCCCCCTTTACCTGCTCAGCAGCCACCTCTGGCTTCCGCAACCTCTGTAGCTGACCCCTCTCTTTCAGCCCCCCTTTCCACTACCTGTCCAGTAGCCACCCCCTTCACCTGTCCTGCAGCCACTTCCTGTCCAGCAGCCACCCCTATTACCTGTCCATTACTTGTCCAGCCACACCCTTTACCTATCTAGTGGCCACCCCCAATTCCTGTCCAGCAGCCAACCCCAATTCCTGTCCAGCACCCACCCCCAATTCCTGTCCTGCAGCCACCCCTAGTCTCTTCTGCTTCCCCAACCTCTGCAGTTGAACACCCTCTCTCAGCCCCCCTCTCCAATGCCTGTCAAAGCTGGCCTAAGCCCCAGCAATACGCCTCAGTTACCAAACCTCCCCTTCCTTTTACTCAAACCTTTGCTAACCTCTTCTCTATGCCTCATCCCCCTCCCCTTTCCTCTGTGCCTCATCCCCCTCCCCTTTCCTGTAACCCAGCCCTCTTTCCCGCACATTCGTGGATCAATGGTAAGCCAACCCTCACAATCCCTCAATCCATGCTTACCTCTAGCAAAGAATCATTTTCCTTCTCAATCATAGGCAGATTTGTTGGTAGGCATCCCTCTATTGAATGGATGGAAGCAAAAGTAAAGCAATGGCCCCTATCTAGACCCTGTATGGTTTCCCTCACTAGCAAAGGCCACTTCTTATTTCGCTTCAACTCTCTAGAAGACAAGGCAGCCATTCTTAGTCTCTCACCCCTTCCCATTGACAAGAAAAAAGCCTTCTTCTTACCTTGGTCTCCTGGGCAAGATGAATCAGCTTGGCCTTCAATAGCACCTGTTTGGATCAAACTGTTTGGACTTCCTTACCATTGTTAGAGTCAAAACATCATCCTCTCTCTAGCCAACTCAATCGGCCAACCAATAAAGCTTGATAATATCACTATGGCCCAAAGAATCCTCACCTTTGCTAAAGTCCTAGTCAACATTGATCTCTCTAAACCCAAGTCTTCTTCCATTCTGGTGAATCTTCAAGGGGAAGGTGAGCTGGAAGTCTCAGTGGAATATGAGCAATGCCCCTGCTCCCTTTGCCTCTCTCCAGGTCACAGTCAGAAATCCTGCCCACTCTATGGCCAAATCCCAGCAACCAAACCCTCTTCTCCAACTCTAGCTTCCTCCAAATCCAACCCTCTGATCATACCCCACTTGACTTAGACTTACTCACACCCTCTCCCCTTCCTATCCCTTCTCCAATTCTGTCAGATTCTATGGCTCTTGCTACAGGCAGCCCTGGGTTGCTTCCAAATCCTCAACCTATGCCTCCTCCTCCTCCTTTAGATTTGAACCCCATCCCATCTCATCATCCTCCTCCTCCTTCTTCTCTTACTGTTCCTACTCTTATTCCCCCCTCTAATCCTGTAGTCCTTCTACCCTCCTCCTTTCACCCTCCTCCCACCTCCAGTAGCCAGGCCTTTCTTGCCTCCAATCAAAAACCATTCCCTTTCTCCCTCTCTGACCCTCCTATTGACATCTCCAATCCTTTCTCCATTCTTGATCAATGCTCCTTTCTAGATCCAGCCCTCAACCCCTCTACCTATAGCCGCAATCTCCAAGCTTCTCAGAAGATAATTCTTCCTCAGAGCTACCCCTTGGTTTTGAGTTTCCCCCTGTACCTCCTACACTCCCTCCTCATGTCCCAATCTCTCTCCCTGACTTAACTCAAACCCCAGTTGTACCTATTCCCTTTGTTCAAGTTCAACAGAGCTAACTCCTTCTTTTAATCTCCCCTCCACCTCTCCCTTGGCAAACCTCAACTGATAATCTCCCTCTTACTATCACTATCATCAAGAAAAAAGGGAAGGGAAGGAATCATATTTCCCCAGCCCCCCCTTCTGGCCCAATCACTAGGAGGTCTAGAGGCAAGAAAACCTCCTCAATTTCCTCCAAATGTTAAAAGTTCTCTATTGGAATTGTAGGGGCATTGCTAATCGCCCCACTCAACGTGCCTTGGCCAACATGATCCTCAAACACTCTCCTGACCTCATCTTCATCTCTGAACCCATGACTCCTTTCATCCCTTCTATCTCCCTAAGCTGGAACAAGCTAGGATTTGAGACCTTCCACTCAAATGCCCTTTCTTCATCATCATCAGTCCCTAATCTTTGGTGCTTCTCTAGATCCTCTCATCACCTCTCCGCCTCTGTTAAAGACTCCTCCTCTCAACACCTTTCTATGATTCTCCAGAACCCTTCCTATGGCCTAAACACTATTATAACTGGTGTTTATGGCTCCACCAGCCCCTCCCTTACGAAGGACCTCTGGGCAGTCCTCATTGATTCCTCCCTAACCACCATGCCTTGGTGTGTCATTGGGGACTTCAATGCCACCCTTTCCCACGCTGACAGGCTCAGCATTAGCCACCCTACTCCCTCCTCCCTCAAAGCTTTCCAATCTGCTGTGATGCAAGCTGGCCTCCATGACATCCACTTGCTGGTAATAGGTTCACTTGGTCCAACAACAGGCAAGGCTCCTCTTATGTGGCTGCCAGGCTTGATAGAGCCTTCGTTAACTCCAATTGGATGAGCCATTTTCGTGACCCCATTGTCCACCACCTTCTCAGAATCTCCTGTGACCACAGCCCAATCTTCTTAGCTCATCATCTCCAAGCCCCTCCCTCTAATCCTCCTTTTAAATTTGAAGACAAATGGTTGCTCCATCCTTCTTTCCTAGAGACAGGTCAAATCTAGTTGGGACACCCCTATAGTTGGAGATCCGCAATTCACTCTTGCCCCAAAAACTCAAGGCCCTAAACTCTCCCTCAGACTTTGGAGTAAGCCCACTTATGGAAATCTTATCCAGAACATCCATGCTGCTGAAGAAAATGTTTTGCACTGTCAACTCCTTCTTGATTCTGCTCCTTCAGACCAATCTAGAGAAGCCCTCCAATCTGCTAAGTCTGACCTCCATAATGCCCTCCTCGCTCAAGAAATTCACTGGAAACAAAGATCTAGGATCAAATGGCTCAAAGAGGGGGACCAAAATACCAAGTTTTTTCATCAATCAGCTAAGGCTAGGAGCTCCTTTAACTCCATCCACCATATCTCAGTCAATGACACTGTCACTGAAGACCAAGCAACCATCCAAGCCCATGCAGTGGACTTTTTCTCAAACCTTTTCAAGCCTCATGACAGTCAACCCAGCCCCTCCCTTTTCCACATCAATAGCCCAAAGGTTTCTGCCTCTGATAATTCCTTCCTCACTTCCATCCCCTCCTCAGAAGAAATCAAAGCAGCAGTCTTCTCCCTAAAAAAGAACAACTCCCCTGGTCCTGATGGCTTCAATGGGGCTTTCTTCACTGCAACTTGGAGCATCACTGGCCAAACAGTCTGCTCAGCAGTGCAGCACGTCTTTCTTACTAAGAAGATCCACAGAGCTTCCAATACTTACTTCCTAACCCTTATCCCCAAGTCTAAATCTCCTACTACCTTTGTTGACTTCAGACCCATCAGCCTTCTTAACTTCACCTATAAAATCCTTTCCAAGATCCTCTCCACTAGGCTCTGCAAAATCATTCCAAACCTGATCTCTCCTACTCAGGCTGCTTTTATCAACGGCAGAAATATTCAGCACCACTCTGCTCTAGCCTTTGAACTCTACCAGAAATTGAACTGCAAAATCAACAAAGGTTCCTTTTGTCTCAAACTTGATATATATAAAGCTTTTGACAAGCTAAACTGGTCCTTCCTCTTCTCGGTCCTCCAATTCTTTCAATTCTCTGATGATTGGATATCTCTGATTAAAGATTGTGTCTGCACTTCCAGAGGCTCTGTTCTCATTAACAGAATCCCCCAAGGTTTCTTTAGCTCCTTCTGTGGCCTCAGACAGGGTGACCCCCTTTCCCTTTACCTCTTCATTCTAGTTGAAGAAATTTTGAGCCTTCACCTCCATAATCTCCAAACTCAAGGCTTAATTACCCCTCTCTCAAATGTCCCTTCTACCCCCTGCCACTTACTCTATGCAGACGACATCCTCATCTTCATGAAAGGGGCTGCCTCGAGTGTCCTAATCCTTCAAGACCTCTTGGAGATTTATCAGTATGCTGCAGGTCAATTTTTCAACCTTCAAAAGAGCCAATTACACTTAGACAAATGTGGTACGAGAAGAAAAAGAAGGATCAATTCTACTCTAGGAATTCAAGAAGCTTCAACTGCTCTAAAATACCTGGGCTCTCCGATCTGCTTCTGGTCTCCTAAAAGGCGCCATTTTCTTCCCCTGCTGGATGCAATACATTCCAAACTCTCAGCTTGGAAAGCCAACTCTCTATCTTTTGCGGGACGTTTAATCTTGATTAAACATGTTATTTCCAGCTTGCCTCTACACCTTGCTACCTTCCTCCCCCTGCCTATCTCAATTAGCAAAGATATTGAGAAACTAATGCGACTCTTCCTCTGGTCAGGTAATGCCACCCACTGAAAGATGCACCATGTCAGCTGGGCTATGGCGACCCTTCCAAAGGCAGAAGGTGGCTTGGGTATCAGACGAATCTTGAATGTTAACACTGCTTCCTTCATCAAATTAGGCTGGCAAGCAACCACCTCCAATTCCCTTTGGTCCGGTTGGTTCAAAAATCGCTATTTCAAATTCAGACCTATATGGAGCCCTGACAACACCAATTATAGATCATGCATTTAGAGGAAAATTCGCCGCTCTGCCCCCCTCATCCACCAAGGTAGCTACTGGATTTTTGGTAATGGTCAGAGCATCAATGCTTGGCATGATTCATGGCATTCTGGCGATCCCATATCCACTCTCTTTCCCCTTCAGCATTTCCCCAGGGATCAACGGTTATCTTCTCTGTACCAATCAGGATCTTGGGTAATCCTTGACTCTATGCCCACTAACATTGCCAGTTAATCATTTCCCATCTCTCAGACCTCTCCCCCAACCATGCTGTCAAAGACTCTCTCTGCTGGAAAGACTCCCCTGCTGGCAACATTACCTTGCGATCTGCTTAGCAATTAATCAGGCACAGAGTAGAGCCTCTTCACTGGCCCAATTTGGTCTGGAACCACATCTCTTCGCACAGAGTTAACTGCTTTGGATGGCGCTTGATGCTCAACAAAACCCCTTCTGAGATTAGGTTGAAACGCCTCGGCTTCTCTCTTGCTTCCAGATGCAGCATCTGCCATGCTGCTGAAGACTCGGTGGAGCATCTCTTCTTCTCTTGTGTCCTGGCAAAATCAATCTGGCCTTGGTTTCTGCATGCAGCTGATCTCCACCCTCCTCTTAACCTCTCTTCTTCTGCTCTTTGGGTGATCCTCTCTCAAGGCAATGACTCCAACGGATACAAATTCATGGCAGCCATCTTCATCACCGTCCTTTTCTACCTGTGGAAGGCTAGAACCGAAGCAGTCTTTGATGACCGAAGACCCTCAATCCATACCACCCAAGCAAACATCTTTGCAGCGATCTCCTTCTCCCTGAAGCAGATTTCGAAGCCCTTTGTTAGTACTCAGCTCAATGCTCTTTTTGCCGCCTTGCGTATTGACATCAGAACATGATTCGCCTGCTTCTTCTTCATCCATTCTGGCGTTGCTGTCACTAGTTTCAGCGTTCTGATCCGAATCCCCTCCCCCTTCTTTTCTTTCCATTCCCTTTGTCTTCTCTCTGTTTTGTTTTTTCTGTTTTCTTTGGGTTCCTCTTTGGTTCCTTGTAATTCTTTTTTCTCCCTCCCCCTCTTCTTAATACAAATTACCCTTACAGCAAAAAAAAAAAAAAATGTTTCCAAATGATGCAAATAATGCAGGACTGTATGGTAACTTAAATTATTAATAGACCCAACACTTACTGAAAATAACATGTTTGACTCAGAACTGAAATCTGACCAGTTTGTTTTTTCAAGCTGAAGTACTTCCCAAGTTGACCAGTTTGTTTTTCAAGCTGAAGTACTTCTCAAGTTCTTTTAGACAGTATATCATGATAGTGATTCAAACTGAATTGTACCGCTCGATATGCAAAGGTTTTGAGCACGACTGATTCATTGATTCAGCTTGTAAAAAAAAATGTATTGAAACTTATGTAGTTATGTTCACCACCTTATATTATATATGTTGTTATTTATTTGCTTCTTAAACGCCTTAAAATAAATTAAATATGAAGATAAATAAATTATTTTCATCTTTCTATATTCTCTCAATCACATTCTTTTCATTTAGAAACAAAAAGAACAAAGCAAAAAAAAATATATCAGTCACGAGCGGAAAATCACCTTATACTTGGGCACGTTTGGTAACCATCCCCAGAGAGGATTCCTCGTAGCTTTTCTGTGATCCTGTGAAAAATCCATGTTGGTAAAGTAAGGAAGACCTTGAACCGTTCGGTAGTTTAGGGGTCAACGTCTTTTTTAAGTTTTTGGTTTTTCTAGGCCCCACAATTAAGATCTGAACCAGTAATCTTGTTTAAAAAGGCCAAAATGTCTGAAAATTAAAGTATTAGCGGTTGATTCTTCACGGATTCTGAGTTATTTGTAAAACCGTCCATACCAGGATTTTAATTTCTGGACTTCCATTTGAACGATCTGAACTGTTAAAACTCTTCAGAAAGCCCAAGACGGCTATTAGGTCAAATTTGGCAGCGTAATTCTTCATAGATCATGAGAAAGTGTCTAAACATTTCTGACCGTTGATCTCCCATAGTGCAAAAATGGGATTATATAGCAGTAAGTTTTTTTTTTTTATATTTGTGGGCCCAAAACCATGATCCAAGCCGTTCATCATATCCAAAAGACGAAACACGGCTAGGGGCTCAAATTTCAGCCGTTGATCCATCATGAATTTTGAGATATTTGTAAAAAGTTACAGATCCTAGAAAATATTTTTTAAGAAAAATTTATCAGCCCCATTTGCAAGATCTGAACCGTTCACATTCTCGAGAGAGTCAAGAATTGTAATGGTGTAAATTTCAGCCCTTGATCTTACATGGACTATAAGAGATTTGCAAAAACTCTATAACCGTTGGATCACATATAATGCAAATGGTAGGACTCTTCTCAGTTTGCCAAACTTGGAATTGTCCCAAGAGATCCTCTTTGAGGATGGGCTGTTTCTAGCTAATTAAAGGAATCCTCTAGATAGAAGACTCGTCCCAGGGGCTGGCTCAGTTGTAAGGCTGTCAAGGTAAGCTCCTACTCTGCCCTCCTATATGTGGGCTGGGCCTAGGTCGAGCCAAGGCCCTTAGAGCCCTCGGCGAGCCTACAATACCTGAGTCCTTACCCTACCCTCAAGGGCTAGCAGGGCCGGGTCAGGACTAAAAGAAATGAAATGATATTGGTGTTACTTATATATATATATATATGCTAATTTATTAAACGGGATTGATAATAACCATCAAATGTATAAAGTCTGGGGTGTAGCAAGGATGGGAAAATGTGGCCCTTTTTTTTATATATAAAAAGGCTTAAGTAAAAACTTTTTTTTTTTCCTTTTTTTTTTTTTAAAAGAATGGTCTTTATTCATAAAGTATGAAAGTAAATAGTATTACTTTTATACAAAACCAGAAGCATCAAACCTGGAACTATAAGACTACAAAATACTCCCTAGCCGGGGTATTGATTGATGCATCCGATTGGTGGTGGTGGTGTGTGCAGGGGCGGACCCAGGCTTTGATGACCTGGGGCGACCGCCCCATGATTTTAAATTCTTCATTGATTTAAATGGGCCCCCCATACATATTTGTCTAAACACTACACAATCACCCCATGTCCAAAGCACATATGTTTAAATGGTAAATAATCGCCCCACCTAAATAAAAATTCTGGGTCCGCCTATGGGTGTGTGCTTGCTGGTGTAATCTGATAATATCCTTCTAGTCATTCGTTCTTACAAGAGAGTGAAGGTGGATGATCAAATGTACTTATTTGAAAGTATACGTACCCATAGTGCTCAGATTTGTTATAAAAAAGAAAAGAAAAAGAAACTATGACTGAGAAAGGCTTTGGATTGAATTTTTGAGACCATAGATATCTAGTCCCACAAAAGCTTGTGGGCTGGTAATTCGTAGGAGATTTGCCAGCCCATAAGATTGTAACTTGGAATGCCTCTTGCATGGCAATTTTACATTGATGAACCCACTAATTGAATCAAGATTTTGGGTGGGGAGTGCGAAAGCATTGAACCCTTCATTAATATAATATTAATTTTATATATTAATAGAGAACGGGCCGGGCTGAGTCAAGCCTTAGCTCAGCCCACAAGGTTGCGAGCGTTTCAAAATTAGGCCTACCCTGCCCTCAGGCTTTTGGGTAAAAAATAAAGCCCTCGCTATGCGGGCTTTTGTGGGCCGGGCCGGGCCGGGCCAACCCCCCTCATCAAAGGGCCGGATTAACGCCCTTCTCAGTTGGTTAGCAACGTTCGGTAACTCACCCAGCTGCCTAGGGTTTTTAAATCCTCGGGTTTCTTGCCGTTTCCCACTTGTGTGGTTCCTTTCCTCCATGTGTGGGCTTCCTTTTTGCATGTGCAGGGGCTCTCTTCATACATGTATTGGTACAACCATGGTTCCCAGCCCCCTTGACGGGGGTATAAAAAACAAATTTTAGTAGGATCTACGTTTAGAAGTAATTTTCTGTAAAATGAAAATGGTTAATCAACATCATTTACCAAAAATAAAAAAAATCAAATCAAATGTAATGAGCACATCAATCTTTTGATGCTCCCTCACACACCTTTGATGTATTCAGGGTTTTAAAAAAAAAATTTGGATGTTACGTTTTATATGAAATTTCATCATATTCTCTTACCAAGATGACCCCAAATTCCAAATTACAATGATCAGAATGCAACTAGTCAAGTCTGGCCACTTGAGCTCTGGCTTATTTTCTGGGCCTCAAAAAGTTGAGGTTGCTGGAAATCGGGTCTTAGTCCGTCCCTTTGGATAAGTACCAGAACCTGTTGCTTCTAATTAAGTCGGTCTTGTTCGCACCATATATATTATTGGGCCACTACATGAGCTTAGGCAAAGGCTCAGCCCAATCAATCCAGACTAATAAATTCTGGGACAATTTTTGCTGGGCTCTATGTAATAGATTGGGCAAGCAGACTGGACCTGGGCCTGTACATGATTTTTGAAAACTCAGTCAAGACTTGTCCTAGTATCTTTCAGAGCTGGCCAAGCCCTGCTTAGGCGTTTTCGTATGATGATCTTAATATAAAATTAAATAGTTAGATAATCAATAATCATCTATTTATTAGAGAACTAATTAAGGAGTTCCTAATGTATTCTTTGTCGAATGTGAGATCTTCTGACCAGTAAAGTGGTATTTGTCTCTAATTTTACATGGAGTCATGGACCCATAGCCAATATTAATCAAAGGGGGAATCACAGTTAGTAGTCTCTTGTAGCAGTTTCCATGGGCTGGTCAAGCCATGCAAAGGCTATCCAAGCCCAGCCCAGTTAACTAATTATCTAACTTCATATCTAGGCTCGGATCCGGTCCAGGAGTCTACAAGTTCCTTGGATTTGGTAAGTGTATCAATGCTCCCATTTCCCAAGACTAGTTCGGACCAGTTGGTCAAGGGGCAGATAACTTGTATAAGCTGTAATCAAATAAGGTACCTCTCCTCAGATACTTCTTCACTCATGTACCCCTCAAGAAAAGATTTTTGGCTAGCCCTTTTGACTGGTCCAACCCGATTTAATTAGACCTACTACATCCTGCATCTTTGCTCAATCAAAACTACTCACCCTTAATAAAATTGTGTGATCGTAGTAATTCGTAAGGTCAACTGTTGAACAGTTTCAATTAGCCTTGTTTTCTTAAATCACCCACCTGACCATCCTGGAAATGGGTGTTGTCATTTGGATCCAGTCTCATTCAAGGAGTTCCATGTGTGTCGGTGATTTGGATATATCATATAGTTGGCCCCACTTTGTTGGTGAGTGACGCATGAACGTGAATATTTTCTATATATCTATCTATGTAATCAAAGTTTCAAGATAGACAATTTTAATGATTTTTTGTTGGATAGCTAACAACAATCAATCAATCCTTTTCTAAATAATTAGTCCTAAGACTGCAAAAACATGATGGAAGTTTGTAGGTATTATAGCCACAATTGCCATTACAAGGAAACTAAGTAGTTTTACTCCCATGTCACCTGTCGACACTAGCAGCTGTTTGTGTCCATCTAACTATCAAATGTCCGTACATAACACATTCCAGTGATTTGCCACATAATTGTCAAATTCGTCTTCATTCCCCAAAAGATGGAAACACCACACCAACTGCATACATTGTCCTTCGATTATTAGTTTTTTTGCTAGGACAAGTTCACCAACCACTCCGGCCAATACTCTCCTATAAGAAGACACGAAACAAGCAACAATGCAACACACCATACGAACATTCATAAGTATGAAGGTCCCAAAATTGATGGCAGTTTCAAGTAACACCAAAAATATCATGTCAGTCATCAGAGGATGGGTTGATGGAATAACATGCGACAGCCATGATTTTTTAAATTGGGTCTAACTCGGTTGGGCATTGAACCAACTAAAAAATAAAATTTATAACGGAGGGCGGACTAATCCCTACGGACTCAAATGAAATCTGATAAATTTTCTGTGGCCCCAGTGTGATAGTGCAGTTTTGAGCCGTCAACCTCCAAAAATAAACCAACTCAAATTTAAATCAAGTTTATAGGTAATGCAAACATGTTGACTTAAACTACACTACTATTTTAAATTCCCTTACACGAGTGCAACTCAGGTTGAGAGGGTTTAAATTGGGTTTGGACTGGAACACAATTTCATGTTCGATTAATTTGGCAACTCGATTTGCTTTTCCGATTATATATGAGCTCGATTTGGGTTCCCTGCGGTCTTTCTCTCACTTGGTCAGATAAGAGGAAAGGGTTTGCTCATATTAATGAAAGCTTTGATAAAGCCGTGATGAACATTGAATGGCAAAATATTTTTCCTGAAGCCACCCTAGGAACAGCTGGCGGGCCTGATCACTCTCCACTTTTGCTATTCACACACCAGGGCCGGCTTGAGCATAACGCAACAAAAGCCGTAAAAGTCTACACAGCCCGGGATTTGTGCCCGGGCTGTGGCACGGCTGAGATCCCAGCCGTGCACTGATCCCAGTGAACGACTGGGATCTCAACCGTGCCACAGCCCGGGCACAAATCCCGGGCTGTGTAGCACGGCTCATAAAAGCCCTTGCTTTAGGCCCCCAATGTTCTCAACTTCCAAAAAAAAAAAAAAAACAATAAAGTTAGCTTGTTTCTCCCAAAATGGAAGGCCTCATATAACAAATCTCAAAAAGTAAGGTCCCATTTTAAATCGTTGACATGTCAAAAGGCCTCATAACAAATCCCAAAAAACAAGGCCCCATTTTAAACTTTGACATTTCAAAAAGCCTCATAACAAATCCCAAAAATTAAGGCCCCATTTTAAAAGGTTCACATTCCAAAAGAATTAAAATTTTTACATTCCAAAATATGAGAAAAGTTGTAGACCGTTCCACATCCCAAAAAATCCAACCAACTACTCCTTCATGGCTTCACACGGTTTATACCTCTTTACATTCCAAAAGCATGAGAAAAGTTGGAACCATTAAAAACATAAAAAAGAAAACCTTGCAGTTACAACAAGTAATGAATTCATTTTGAGTTCTAAAATTCTTCCTCTTTATAGATTTTTTTCTGCATCTGCTTGCAATCCAAAGAGAATAATCTCCTCTGTGTTCTTATTGAATCCCTTCAATTCATGAGGTTTTTTTTTTCTCCAGACTCTATTCTCCTTCTATCACTGCAACTTAGACTCCAAAAGGAACTTGTTTTGTTCTGATTGAAGCCAAAAGGTATGCATTTTATATATTATTTTTTTCCCTCTTCTTTTTGTTCTTATGTGATACTTATTTTTATAATATATGTTAATCATGGCTCACTAACACAAATATAATCTGTTTTTTTTTTTAGGTTCTATTAGGGGTGGAAGTACGGTTTTCGGTTCGATTTTAGACCGAAACCGAAAAAAACCGAAAATCGAAATGTCAAAATATTACAAACCGAACCGGACTGAATAAGATATAAAACCAAACCGAACCGAAAATAATTAAACGGTTTGGTTTTCGGTTTTTTCGGTTTAAACTGAATTTTTCAATTAAATGTTTGGTTTTTCGATTTTTTCCTTTCCCATTTGGTCTTTTACTCTTTTACTCTTTAGATTATAGTCTATTAGTCTATGTAAATTACAGTAATAGTCTGTCTAATACTGACATATATATATATATATATTTAATTTAAAACATGAAATATAGTTCGGTTTTTCGGTTTAAACCGAAATTATTTTCTAAAAATCGAAACCGAACCGAAAACCGAACTTGCCAAAAACTCAAAACCGAAACCGAACCGAAAACCGATAAATCGAGCCGAACTTAATTTTACAGTTCGGTTTACGGTCCAGAGTTCGGTTCGGTTCGGTTTCTTCCACCCCTAGGTTCTATAATCTTTGTGGCCAACACCGATAAATTGTTAAATCAGGTTCTATTGTTCTGTGCTTTTAGACTTTAAGTTCCAAGCTCGTACTCTTTGTTTATTATAGTTAGTGTTTATTTTATTTGTAAATATTGTTAGTTATAATTTATAAATAATAAAAATGTCTACTAGAAAATACGAATCCGGGTACTCAAAACTTAAAAAAATAATAGTTGATTTAATTCGATCTCAAAAAGGAGCTCTTGATAAATTTGTTACAAGCTAGCAATAAGCAAAGTATAACAATAAATGAAAAGGAAATTGATCTAAATGAGTTAGAAGATAATAAAATAGTCAAACAAAAAGATATCAATGAAGATATTCATAATGATTGTCAAATTCTTAATGAAGAACATGAGAATATAAATGAAACAACTCATCATATTCCTACAAATATTTATGATCCAAGTCAATGGACAAATATTGATACAAAACTAAGAGATTTATTAGTAGAAAAGGGCCCAATTAGAGATAATGATCTAGATTTTCCCAAAGATGAATTCTCTAGACATTTTCTGCTACATATTATATTCAAAAATTACCAAATGTGGAGAAGCATGATAAAAAATGGCTAGTGTATTCAAAAGAATTGGATAGAGTATTTTATTTTTGTTGTAAGTTGTTTAATTCAGATTGTAATACAAGTAAACTAACTAATGAAGGAACTAAAGATTGGAGAAATCTTGGTGTTAAGCTTAAGAGTCATGAAACAACTAATGAGCATATTACTAACATGAATGCTTGGAATGATTTAGAAATAAGATTGTCAAAAAATAAAACAATTGATAAAAATATCCAAGAACAAATTAACAAAGAGAAAGATCATTGGAAAAAAATATTATTAAGAATTATTGCAGTCGTAAAGAATCTTGGTAAAAATAATTTGGCATTTTGAGGAACAAATGAAAAGATATATCAAGAAAGTAATGAAATTTTTTTAAGTTTAATTAAAATGATTGTAGAATTTGATCCGGTAATGCAAGAACATATTTGACGTATTCAACATGATGAAATTCATAATCATTACCTTGGACATAATATACAAAATAAATTGATAAATTTAATAGCAAATGAAATTAGAAGTAAAATTATTAAAAGAGTTAAAGAAGCAAAATATTTTTCAGTTATACTCGATTGCACTCCGGATGCTAGTCATCAAGAGCAAATGTCTCTCGTATTACGATGTGTAGATATTTCATCATGTCCAATAAAAATAGAAGAATATTTTTTAGAATTTCTAAAAGTAGATGATACCACTGGAAAAGACCTTTTTAATGCAATTATAGATGCAATAAGAAATCTTATACTTGATATTAATGATGTACGAGGACAGGGATTTGATAATGGATTTAATATAAAAGGAAAACATCAAGGGGTACAAAAAGACTCCTAGATATAAATCCTAGAGCATTTTACACACCATGTGTGGTTGCATAATCTAAATCTAGTACTTTGCGTATGGCTAACTCTTGTCATGAAGCTATACTATTTTTTTGGAGTTGTACAACGTATATATTTATTATTTTCTTCTTCTACAAAATGCTAGAGGATTTTACAAAATAATGTACCCGGTTTAACTCTTAAGCCATTGTTACAAACACGTTGGGAAAGTCGTATTGAAAGTGTTAAAGCAATAAGATACCAAGCTCCACAAATAAGAGATGCATTGTTGCAATTAGTAAAGAATAGTGAAGATCCTAAAACTAAAAGTGAAGCTAACTGTTTAGCAACATATGAGATTGAGAACTTTGAATTTTTATTGGGCATGACAATTTGGTATGATACATTATTTATTGTTAATTCAGTTAGTAAAAATTTATAATAAAAAGATATGCATATTAATATTGCTATAGATCAATTAAAAGGTCTTATTTCTTTTTTTGAAAAATATAGAGAAAATGGATTTACATCTACTATGATTACATCTAGAGAAATTGCGGCTAAAATGGAAATAGAACATATATTTCGTGAAAAACATATAATTCGTAGAAAGAAGCAGTTTGCTGAGAATGTCAATGACGAGACAATACAATCTGTTGAAGAATCATTTAGAATTGATTATTTTATATACATAGTAGATCGAGCTGTTTCTTTAATTCAGAGTAGGTTTGAACAGTTTAAAATATATGAAAACATATTTGGCTTTCTATTTAGTTTTAAAATTTTAAAATCAATAGACAATGATAGTTTGAAAAACAACTATCATAATCTCGAATGTTATTTGAAACATGACAACTTTTCTGATATTGATGGTTTAGATTTATTTTCAGAATTAAAAGTTTTAAAAGAGATTTTTACAAACAGAAGAAAACACTCCAATTGACATACTTAATTATATAAAAAGACTAGATTATTTTCCAAATGCATATATTGCTTACAGAATATTATTGACAATATCTGTAACTGTTGTTTCTACAGAAAGAAGTTTTTCAAAATTAAAATTAATAAAATCCTACCTACGATCAACAATGTCACAAGAAAGATTAAGTGGATTAGCCATAATATCAATTGAAAAGGATAGGTTAGCAAAATTTGAATATAAAAACTTAATTAGTAATTTTGTATCACAAAAAGTGAGAAAAATAGATTTTAAATAAAATATTTAGAATAATATTACAAAATAGAAAAAGGCCTCATTTAAGATTTTCGCTTTAGGCCTCAAGTTGTCTCAAGCCGGCCCTATCACACACCCTAGGAACCCAGACTACAATGGCTATTCGGGTTTCATAATATGTGGTTAAGAGAAGAGGACTGTGAGAATTTGATCAAATGTAGTTGGCAAAGAGCAAATGGGGTGAATGGAAATATATATAAGTAAGGCTCCCCTAAGCTCAAGTTTAGGATAAGGTAAACTCAAGTGTGTGGTGGGACCCACTTGGAGACCCACATGGGGATGGGGGTGGGGGGATTTCAAGGACTCCCTAGGATCTTCCTCCCTCCAAAAAATCAGACCCAACCGTAATTTCTATCATCTCCATATGGGCCCAAGAGTTTAGTGGTCAACAATCCATTCAGATTGATATATAGTCAATCCAACGGTCCAGTAAATTCGGATCTGACCGAAAGTTGGTGGACACGTGCAATTTAGGAGGGTTATGTATTTGGTCTATTTGTGAGCCCCACAAGAACGAGCTAACGAGATTTTATCCTAAGCTTGAGCTTAGAAGAGCCTTGCTCTATATATATATATATATGGGTGATATTCAAGTGAGGAATTCTCTCACCAAGATGGTGAGAGACACTCCCATTTTGGGAAGTGTCAAGTACAAAAAAGGGAGTGTCAAGTACATAGAAATACTCCCTGCCCTTGAAAAGTACATTTTGTACTTGGAAATTTCCAAAAGGAAAGTGTCCCTCACCCTATGGTGATGGAAAGATGCATATGAATGTTCCCCATATATATATAAGGCCCTATCTTTCTTGAGTAGAGACCTGAGGAAATGGAACAAAGAGAAAATAGGAAAAGTGGAGGGAGTCATCAAATCCACTAGAGCTGAATTTGAATCGATTTTGGAACTAAGCACTAAACTAAATGAATATTTAGCCAAAGAGAGGGTCTTTGGAGTTTGGAGACAGAAATCTAGAAAGCTATGGCTTAATGAAGGTAATAGAAATACAATTTCTTTCCTCTATAGTACTATAAATAGGAGAGGAAACAAAATCTACAAAATAAAAATAATGTTGGGGTTTGGCAATTAACATTTAGGATGATGACATAGGGGCTGCATTTTGAAATCACCTAAAAGCCATCACGAAATCTGTGGGTCTCAGAGATTTGGGATTGGTTAAAGATCTTATAAGTCTGATCATCTCTCTTGATCAAAACAACAAACTAGGGGTGTAAAAGAAAACCAGAAAACCATCTAATCGAACCGAACCGAACCGCGGTTAATAACCGTGTTTTACTGTTCAATTATGGTTACAATTATTAAATCGGAAAACCGCACTTCACGGTTCGGTTACGGTTTTCAATATTGACTCACGGTTATTAACCGAACCGTAAAATACGGTTCGGTTAACCGGCACACAGTTAACCATACCGTTATACTAAGAATAATTAAAAAAAAAAAAAAGGGCCTAACAAAAGCCAAGTCACCGGTATTAATGACTTTAGCCTATAAGTCTATGCAATGTTGTGTATAAACTTAGCTCTAAAGTGATTGCTAACACTCAAAAATGTTCTTTATCATTAGCCCCTCCCAAAGTTCTATTTTTAGAAGGAAGTCTGATTTGTGACAACTATATTGATGCCCACAAAGTGATTCACTCCTTTAAATCCAATAAGAAAAGTAAAACTATGGGCCTTATGCTTGATATGGCCAAAGCATACAGAATGGGATTTTTTTACTAGAGATTCTCTATGCTTCTGGCTTCAAAAATAAATTTATCCATCTTATTAAGGAATGCATTCCTCTGTTTCCTACTTTATTCTATTGAATGGGTACCCCCTTTGGAAGTTTCTTCACATCTAAAGGGTAAGACAAGGAGACTCCCTCTCCCCTTACTTGTTCATATTAATTGGGGGGATGAAGTTGTCTCGGTTGCTAATTAAAGCTAAAGAGATGGGAGCCAATCAAGCGATTAGAGTATCTAGATATGCCCCCTAGTATTTCACACCTCTTTTTTTGCGGATAATAGATTTGTTTTTTGCAATGCTAGTCTCAAAGAAGCTAGGGAAGTTAAAAGTTGTCGGAAGATTATTGTGACATCTTAGGCCAACTTATTAATTTTCTCAAATCCCCATTTTAGTTTACCAAGGGGGCATGAAAAAAATATGTAATTGTATTGCTATGATACTTTATATGAAAGTCATGGATAAGAATGAAAAAAAAAATATCTAGGCAATCCTTTATCCATTAGAAAAATAAGATTATGAGCTTTGAAGCTCACTAATAAAACTAAAAATAGAATAAGCTCATGGAAAACCCCCTTACTATCTCAAGTTGATAGAAACCCCTTAAACAAGTCTGTGGCCTCTGCAATTCCTTTCTATATAACATGATAGTCCTCTGTCTCCCAAATAAAACTGCAAACATTATTAATAAAACACTAAGAGCTTTTTGATGGGGTGAGGTTGAGGGGAAAAGAAAATCTCATACCATTAAATAGGCTAAATTATGTAGGCCTATCTATGAGGGGGGCTTAGGAGTAACAGACGCTGAAAATAATAATCTAGCCCTCTTACCCAAAATATGCTAGAGATGTATAAGTACTGAGGAGCGGAGTAATGAGGACCTCCGCTGCTCAAAAGTTCTAAGCGTTGAATATTGTCCCAAAAGTAACTTCTGGGAAGCAAAATTAAAAAAAAAAACAAAAACAACAACTTATGGTTTTCGAAAGATTTTGTTGAGGGGGTTGATTTTATAAATGAAAAGGTAGGATGGATAACTGGAAATGAAAATAATATATTTTTTTGGAATTATATTGCAAAAAATTGTTTGAGGAGGTCTTTTTCTTCTATTTTTAACCCAAATCTCAAAGTCAAAAATCTATGGAATGCAAATAATATATGGGATTCTAATTCTCTCAAAGATTTTTTTAACAACCCATAGCAAAACTTATACTAGTTTGGCCCTTTTCAAAAAAATGGACAACTTACTACTAAATCAACTTATAGATTAATTTTTATTTGAAAGTAGTGTGACCGGACTGCCTTGGGGCCCACACCAGATCGAGCCTGGCGGTGTGTCGCAGACGAACTCCTAATAAGTCTTGATCTACTAGAACTCTTAATTGGCTGTAAAGTTTGCGTCAAGATCAGACCCCAGTTTGGCAGAATCTCTACGCCGGTCAAGAGATGTGGAATTCCAGGAGGGGTAGAGGTCGTATTAGTCGTGACTCCTACTGATTATTCTATATAAGAGAGATGAGAACCCTTGGTTGATCATATAACAGATCTGAGAATATTCTCAACGAGTTCGCAGGATCTATTTCACACCGAAACACACAAAGGTTCTCAGCAAGTTCGGTTCTAACAACCGTCTAGGACCAGCAATGCTTTCAATTTGCAGCATAGATGATTCTAATCTCATTGAGATGGAAAATTCAAAAGCTTTACAAAAACTTCCACTTCCTAAAAGGGTTCTAATGTTTGGCTGGAAATGCCTCAAAAATGTTGTTCCAGTGAGAGATATTGTTAAATCTAAGATTAACTCTATTGGTAATAATTGTCCTATTTGTAAAAAGGTGGAGGACTCAGTTGGACATGCTCTTATGTTGTGTGATTTTACTAAAGAGAGCTAGCTCGACTCGCAATGGGGCCTTTGTCCTAATTCTATTCACAATATGGACTTAAAGAAATGGTGGAAGTACTCAAGTGAGCAAGGCCACCTGACTTCTTCTCTTGGGGATGCTCACTCAAGAATGTGGATCCTATACATGTGATGGACTATTTGGGAAGGTAGGAATGACTAATTTATTAATAGAGGTCAATCATTATATCCCTCAAAGATTATTAGTTTAGGCAAAAAGATGCTTAAGGAATAAGGATCCCACCTGTCATAATAGGGATCCTACCTTAAGAAAAGATAGGAGTCATACTATGATCCCTTCTGTGATCTCAATCAAAGAAGATATTATAGTCTTCTCAGATGTTGCTTATAAGGCTAAGGAGCAGTTTTCTTCCTTTGGATTCGTGATGATATTAAATGGCATTATTGTAGATGCAGGTGCTATCCAAGGGCCTAAATTCATCTTTTCTAAGGAGGTCAAAGTGAGGATCTTTAGTCGTGTTCGAGAAGGTATGGAAGAATGGTTTTGTTAGCGCTCATCTCTTATTGGATGGTAAGGAAGTGGCGCAAGCGTTAAAAAGAGACTTTGATTAATCCATAAATCAAATTACTTGAGACATTAAATCCCTGGCTTCTTTGTTTTGTTTTGTAAACTTGGATTATATCCCCAAAGCCCTAAATGGGCAGGTTCATAGACTCACTAAGCTTTGCTTCTCTGCAAGGCATGATGTAGGTTGGGAAAGAGCTTCAACTATCCTTTTTGGCCGGGGGGCTAAGTTGTTTCTTTCTTATTCTCTCACCGGCGTATTTTTTTATTTTGATGAAATTTCTATTTTACAAAAAAAAAAAAAAAAAGGTATAGAGATTGAAAGCCTGAGATGCCTTAGTCATGAGAGGCACCACTTCTCACTTGACTTGCCAGGGATTGACCCCCTAACACTGCTAAAGTATTTCTCAAGTGTACTAGGGTGCATGGAGTACGATGTGGAGGCATACTTGGGGGCGCGAGGATGACAGTAGCACACCCAATCAAAGCAAGCAGTGCCGTGCATGGAGGACCCAATGGATTGGCCCTAGGCTGAAAGATTATATTAAGTTTAGGATTAGGATAGTTAATTATTCTCTCCCATATAAGGCAATAAATATTGTTCATAAAATGTAGTGTATATACCATGTCTCGACTCAAATCTCATGTAAGTTCCAATATATGTAACTGTGCTCAACCCGAACCCAAAGAAACTCAACCAAATTTCACTCCTGCCTGGGTTGGTCACTGCACGTTCACATTTTACCCAATATAGTTATACCTCTAGTTTTAGAATATATTGTATTAACCAAAAGCTAGAAATATAATATCAGCTGATGTATCAATATATGAACAACTGAGTTAATTTGTCTCTGCATTTTTTAACTATATTTAGTAAAAACTCAAAAAACAAAACAACAATGAAAAAAGCCCCTGATTTTTAATTGATTTGAGAGTGGTTTAAATATAATTAAATAGCGAAAGAGAATATAAAAGTGATGAGAATGACGTTTGAGAATGACGTTTCGATATATATATTTCAAATTTCTTTGTACCGATAAAATTATATATTAATTTCTAATCTTGAACTGCATATGAAAAAAATCATTATTGGTCATGACCAAAAACCTTCATGTACGTATTTGATGATACAAGTTTGTTTCAATCAATTTCGAAAACATGATGACAACCATCTTCGCAACGAAGTAGGACGCATAGAAAATGGACTTCCATCTAACCATAGTCTTCCATGTTATTATAATCTTGAATAATTGAAGCAAAATGATTATATTCTACTGACCTCATGGGAGTTATCATGTATTCAGCTTAATGACCACTTGTGTGATGGTTTTTGTCTGAATCTTCTCCATCATTCCCTACAATAAAGTTCCTGCAACTTCTATATATAAAATATGATAAATGGTCTGTTTGCCCTGTGAACAAAAATTAAAAAGGGCTATGAAGATTCACCATCTAATAAAAGTCAAAGTTAAATCTATTGTTCTTTGACCTTATTCAATCCAAAGCCTATCATGCACGACTGGTATTTCCACGGCTAGCCCTAATTTATGTTGTGATCTTGAATCGGTTGTGATCTATTTGACAAGGCTAGGCTCTTACTTTCATATATTTTTTTTTTCTCATTAAAATCTGCAGTAGTAGGAGTATGTTAATCCTAGTGTACTTAATTATAGATATCAATCGAGCCATTTAGTTAGGAGTGCTTAAGGGCTGGCCCAATCCGGGCCCACTCCATTTTGGGCTGAGTTTAGGCCGCAAGTTTTAGTACTTGAGTGTGCCTCAGTCTAAAATTTGGGCCCATTTAGTATTTGTGCTGGGCTTCGATTAAGTGATGGAGAACCCAAAAGCCGACTCAGCCCGTTCGAATAAGTAGTCATCATCGTTTAGTGATTGATTTTCCTGAACAAGGGATAGAAAGCCCGGCGCAACACAACCTGGTTTACTAAATGGGAGGGATAGGGCCTGACATGTTTCAGGCGGGTTGGGCTTCAACAAGACACTTAACAGGATGTGTTAAGCTTGGGCCCATATGGGCCTATGTTTCAAAAGTCGGGCCTAACCTAAATATGCCATAGCAGGACCTGACCATGCCTATGAACACTCTTACCCTTTAGGTTAAAAATGATATTTGTCATTTGTCCAATATATATATATATATAGCCTTCAGGGCCCATTTGTTTACAATGAATTGAATCCCTATAAATTCAATGCTAATGGTTTCGAAAAAAGAAAAAACAATAACTAAAGAGGTGAGTTAAGGATATAAAGTGAAGATATAATATAGATGGAATCCTTATTTTTCTAGAATTTAATTTTCTAGGGTGATGACTTTGTGTTAATTTTCCATCTCAACTCAATACATATTCCATCAAAAAAATTTATCTGATGGCCATTTATGAATCCTTCTTATTACTTATTCAATTTTAAGCACTTTTAGGAATGTATTTATTAGAATTCCTAATAATTCAACTTAACACAAACAAACACACTGAGGGAATATATGTAAGACGAGAGGATTCTACAATAAAAGAACAAATTATTCTAAGTTTGTATGCAACTCACTCTTTTGTCATTTGATAAATGATCATTTCTTTAGTGTAAAATAGAAAAAAAGATTTTCTAAATTATTTTTCTCAATAAAGAGGATTTCAATGTACAAATACATAGAATGTTATCTTCTTGTTGCATAAACAACTCGTTGATATCTCATCTAAGTACATGACACTGCCACTAAAGTGGCAACCAAATGAAAGATGCCTATTAATTACTAAGACAGCTCTCACTGTATAATTCCCCTCTTACGAAGAATCTAACCATCTAATTCCTCTATGTATCAATCATCCAGACTCTTTCCAAAAGGCATGGACCAGCCATCGCCGAGTGTTAAAGCTTACTAAGGATGTGATATGTGTGCTTTGGCGAATGAAAAGTAGCCATGTCCATGTCAAGAAGGATAAACAAGAAATTTTTTATAAAGTAAGGGACCTTTTGGTGACTTGATTTCTTGTCTTCTGGCACCACAAATTCAACCTGGGGTCTACTTACTTTCCAGTTTCCATGTTTCAGTTGCCAAAATGGTATATATCCATAGAAAGAGATAGAAACTAATAAAAAGGGTTACCTTTAAGTTAAATCCCACTTTTGATTCTATTTAGCAATGAATCACTCATTGTTCATTGATAGATTGGATTGGAACATGATTGATAAAAATTACACAAAAAGAAAAAAATTCCTTTGATGTGCTAAGTAAGCCAAGAACTCCATTAATGCTTTGAAGGGTGATATTAGGATTACCTAGAACCGGTGATATTTGGATTACCTAGAACCTGATCATACTCCTTCGATTTTGCATTGCTTCTATGATTGACACGCATTCTTGTGAGCCGTTTGGGGTGTGCTTTTAAGACCTTAACCTAAATTATTTTATAGTATGTATGTCAAGAAAACAACATAACCTTCAAGGCTCACGCCACATCGAATACACCCAAATAATGAAAGTTATTTCATACTATTGTATAAAATTGATAGGCACAGGGAAGAGATTACATTCAATAAGTGTTATTTTCTAGTTAAAAAGCATGGGGTAAGAGATTCTCCAACTTCCTTAGAAACATAGCTTACACTCATTGTTTGGGAATGTTTTTTTTTTTTTAAACGAAGGGTGTCCCAACCCTTTTGGCTGGACTAATCCGTACGGGACCAGGGGAGCCGGGTAAATCCCTTGTGGCCCCAATGCTGGGAGCAAATTGTGGTACAAGGCCAACTGAGCTACCCCTCGTGATATGAAAATGCAGATAGGAAGCTTTCAATTTATCTGGTGGAGAATCGATCTTTTGGGCTTGGAATTGTCTATAATGAGGTTATGTTGATGCAGATGTCATCAAAGTGCCATGAGTCCTTTTTCCCAACAAAGTTGAAGCAAGAGCGATCCTTTTGCTGTAGATGCAGCTAAAAGATGGGGTTTGTCAAAAATCCTCTACCACTCTAATGCTCTTCAAGTTTTTTTTTTTATTTGGATAAAAAAGACAATTGGTTATAAGAAGATAAAAGTAATAACAGACAGAGGACACGAAAATTCCTTAAATGTTTTTTACTTGTTATTATAATATAAGATAAGTCACGAAAAGCTAAATGGGGTTTTAGCTCTTCGTAGGTGAGTAAAAAGGTGGGGAACACATGTGCAATTTTAATTTTGTAACATGGATTGCTAGAATATATATACTAATTAGTACTACCCTAATAGAAAGGTTCATAATGTTGCGTTTATGTCTTGCATTCTCGGTTAGCCGAATTGGTTCATTGGGTTGACCAATGATCAGGTTTAGGGTTAAGGGTATTTTGGTAATTGTACATCATTCTCTTTAGGTTGGAAATGGTTTATTGGGGGCCAAGAAAGTGTAAATTATATATATGATGTAATTTATAACCCTAGACTCTGTAAGAGAGTGAGAGAGGTGAGAGCTCTCTTTTCCGTGGGTGTCTGCTTGTTTTTTTTATGGCTGGAGTTATGCGGATCCAAGCCAAGGTGAACATTGTTGGATTTATGTCTTGTATTCCGAGTTAACCAGATTATTTCAATTGGTTCACCAATGAACAAGTTCAGAGTTAAGAGTATTTTAGTAATTGTACAAGGGCTTTCTTGAGGGCTAAGAAATTAGAGATTATATATATAAGCAGAAGTCTAACTGCACCGATGGGGAGCCCGGGCTGTGGCCCGGCTCCCCATGGGTGCCGTTGGATCCTGGGCGCACCTGGGATCCAACGGCACCCATGGGGAGCCGGGCCACAGCCCGGGCTCCCCATCGGTGCAAGTAGCACAGCTCTATATATAATGTGATCTATAACCTTGGACTCTGTGAGAGTAAGAGAGATGAGAGCTCTCTCTCCATTGGGTGTAGGTGATTGCACAACTATATTGTGGCTAATCAAGGAAACTCGAGTTTGTTTCCCGTGGACTTAGACAATCTTACAGAACCATGCACATAAACCTCCATGTGTAATATTATCTCTACTTGTGTGGCTTGATTTAATTATCGATTGCAATTATTCACGCTTGGGTATACACATACACAACAAATGGTGTCAGATACACACTAACTGATATCAGAGCAACAACACTTAAAACCATTTTAATTAATATTATTGTAAACTTCAAACTTAGTTACTATTGGGATAATTTCTTCCGCAGGAGAATATGTTCCATACAAAAAAAAGAGCACATAAATTATCTTAAGTCTGGATTCTGTACCCACGAGTCTTATTTGTGGGGCCCACTGTTCCCAAGAAATACCAAAAGGGTCCATAGAATACTCACGGACAAATTAAGATACCGTTCGATTCAAAAAATTCTGCTGTCCCACTAAATTGATTTAATAAAATCAACAGTCAGGATAGTTTTTTCACATCCATAGGATCATATTCTCATCAATAGACTCTTCTTTCGACATGTTAGACCAATGGCCCCATATACATGCTATGTGTCCTCTATTTCAAAACGCCCAGAGAATCTTTCTTTTGAGCATCCAATAAAGATTAAGATCAAACGACTAAACACTTGTTTAGCATTCAAATTGGGAATTGGTCATTTGAAACATTCATCACAACTCTTGTCCTTTCTTGGGCTTGTAAGGATGACAGGTCCCATTCCTCCACGTTTGAGAATCCTTTGTCTGCTATTGGAATAAGAGCTTACTTTCCAAAATGTAAAAAACTCATGTTCTTCTTGCTTCTTCTTTTTTCTTGTAAAAACTCCTTGTCCTCGTTTAATTTGAAGGTAACAAGAGAGCATAACTTATTTATTAAAGAGGACCCATCAAAGAGCTAAAGATAAAGTAAGACGTCTGTCATCTTTATTCAAATCAAATTCCATTCTGATTAGACTGTCATTTCCTGTTTGTCAAATAGATTTATCTTTCCAAGCCATATATTATAATTATGTGTATAATGCATACATGTGTCACTGTGTCTGGAGATGTTACCCATAGAAGCTTATTTTAATTAGAATGTTAGAGCTTTTGAAGCAAGATATAACCTTGTCAGAATATAGTTGGGCCCACACGTTCCTGAATAATTCAGGTTTTATTAATTTAACCTCAACTACATCTTGATTCTTGACTAATGCAAAGGCTTTTTTAAAGTGGAATCTAGTGGGCCTAGTGCCCTCTGATGGATGGTCGGGTGGTACTATTCCTACCCTACAAAGAAAGAAAGAAAGAGGGTCTAACAATGGCACGTGAAATGAAATGGAATAGAAGAAGGAAGTCAAAAAGGAAAAAGATGTTGCCAAAAGAAAAAGACCATGGAACAATGAAAGAAAAAAGTGGATATTCTCAAAATTTTAGTAGTTTAAATGTCATTTTTTAGTATGTGACATTGTCTTCCTTCCATTTCCTATGCTTATAGAGCTACTACTAGAATGACTAGACTCCCACTTCCTAAAATCAACTATTTTTGTTCTCATCATTGAAAATGAAATCCATGCCATGAGGCACCATGATTTTTACCCTACTATATGAATGGAATATTCCAAAGCTCTAAAAGGTTATTTTCTCTGTTCCCTTTGATTTTTTTCTATTTCCTTTGTTCTTGGCTACTATTATATGACATCCTTAATTTATCTCTCATATAATTTTCATTGTGATGTTATACTGCAACCATCATTACTTTATTAACGTGATACATAACATGAAATCCAATCAAGCTTTGTCGGCAACAATAGCCTATTTACTATTAGGGCAATTACTCACCCCAAGAGTAATATCATTTAATTATATGTGATAACACAAGATAACTTTGTGAGTTCTTTCACAAGAAGGCTTTGTAAGGTAAAAAGTGAAAGAAACAATTAGAAGCTCAGTGGCAGAACGAGAAATTTAAAAAATACAGCATTCTTGCGGAGGCTAATGTAAAAGAATAGAAAACTTCCTTTATATTGAAGGATTTTCGAGTCCCCTAACCATCTGTGTGCACCATACCACTAATTCTGCCCAGATTAGATGGATGTGTTTAAGAACCATTGATCATCATCCATGGAAGATCAATCTGATTACCAGAGGTCCTGCAATCTAAGCTCAATGGGGAAAAGATGGCTATTGAGATAGTGCCGAGCAATAATGATAAAAGAACACTTGTTTCTCTGCACTCAAGTATATTTTGTGTTTGTTTTAAATTGTTATTAATAGATATCACCTCACACAGATACTACCCTACCCATAAATTGTTTTAAATTGTTAATTTGCTTCTGAGTCTTTATTGGGTTAGAGAATTCAATGGAGTGGTTCATTTGACTCGCATCTCAATTCGTTTAATTTGCAGTCCAAGTACAATAAGTTTGATGAACTAGTTCGTTGTCACCCATGTTATCGTGATCGGCTCTACATTTAGAGAAGGATAGAGGAAGAAGAAGAAGAGAAAATTCTCATTTCATTTCATCAGATACATGAGCTGAGATCTCTATATATATACAATTGTGCAGGAAGTCTAGTTACAAATTAATAACTAATCAATGACTAAACTAAGCTTAGAACAACCCAGTTTGTTATAACTGTCAACTACTCAACTTGTCTTGCATTTGTCTGTCTGGTACAATTGAATGAGAAATACATTCTGCTCAGGAGTATGGGGACAAGAAATCTGATGAATAATGCCACTTTGTCCAAACAAAAGTTTAAATTGGGTATTCACAAAATTGCCGCCTCTATCAGACCTAAAGAATTTGATTTTACTACTCAACATATTCTCAACTTGCAGTTTGAAAAAAAAAAAACGAAGACTAAGTAAACACCAGACTTTCAATATAATGAAAAAACCAAGTATATTTTGAAAAATCATCAATGAATATCACATTGTACTTGAAACCACATGTAGAATACAAAGGAGAAGGCCCACAAACATCACTATGTATGAGTTCAAGGGGTTTATTAGTGATAGAATGAGAATTAGGAAAAGATATTTTACTGATTTTGGCCAATTAACAGTACTTGCAAAATGGTATTGAAGTAGTGCCACTAAATGGAAGACATGTAAGAATCTTGTGAAAAGCAAAACCAGTTGGATGGCCCAAACGTTGGTGCCATGTGCCAACAATAGTCCTAAAAATGCAGTTGAAGTGTTGACAGATAAAGGTGATGCAGACGTAGACAATGGGAATGGATACAGTCCATTCTTACTCAATCCTCGGAAATGAATCTTCCATGTTGACCAATCCTGTATAGAGAAGCCATCAAAATCAAAGATAATCAGATAATAGTTATCTTTGGAGAATTGGTTTACTGATAGGAGGTTGGAAGAAATATTAAGGACATGTAATATGTTATTTAGTTTGAAGGAATTAATGGGTGAGGAATGAACAAATGATGAGCCAGTGCATGTAAGACCTTGACCATTACCAATTGGTGACTTGCTCATTTCCTTGATTGCCTGAATGCACAAATAAATTATGCAAATAATTAGTAATATGATTAGTGACTCCTGAATCTGCATGCCAATTCTGTTCGGTGGGAAGATTGAATGAGGTAGCCATTGTTGTAAGTTGCATGGGGGATGCTTGTCCTGGAAGGAGTAATCCATACTATGGTAGCAACCGAGAGTCGGATGTCCGGTTCAATTGCAGATCTGGCAAAAGGGCTTAGGATATGCAAACTGATTATTGGAGGTGTTTTGTGAGTTGCCACGGCCTCGGCCATTATTTCTACCACCCTTACACGGCCTTGACCATGAGAGCCACAACCAAGGCCAGAACGAGCATTGCCGAATAAAGAGGTGCTGCCAAACGAAGAAGCTGAGGATCCCTTGTTATCATCTTCTTTAAGTGCTATCAAGACAGTGGAGTTGAAATCTAAGACTGATTGTTCAACAGGCTCTAAACTGAGTTCTTCACAGAGCAATCAAACATGCAATCTTCAATAGTAATAGGAGTAGATCTCGTTCGAATTGATGTCTTGAAAGGGCCATACTCAAGAGGAAATTCATTTAATGTATAAATGATAAGATCTTCAGTATCAATTGGACATAAAACAGTTGCCAAACTATCTGATATGTGTTTGATCTTTTGAATGTAATGTGAGACTAAGGAGGATCCTTTTTTGATCGTCTGAAGCTGTATTTTCAACTGGATAATGTGTGAGCGAGATAAGGATGCAAATCGCTTCTCTAAGGCCAGCCAGACATCTCTTGATGTTCTCAACCCCACAACGTGAGCAAGAACACTATCATAGAGGATTGCATCGATCTAACACAGAATATTTTTATCATGTTGAATCCATAAAGAATATTGAGGATTGATCTCCATAGTGGTCTTTCCTTCTGAATCAAGCAAGAACTTAGATGGAGAAAAATAGATGAGCCATCAACAAATCCCTCTAGATTGTTCGCTCGAAGAACATACATAAATCCAGATTTCCACAAGAAGTAGTTGTGGTTCTCAAGCTTGATAGAAATCAAGCTTCCGATATTTGAGATAAAAAAGGTGAAGCAAAGCTAGAAGAAGACACAATTGATGAAAAGGTGGCCAATGAGATGAGAATTCCTCAAAAAATGAGAAATTTGAAGAACTAGCAGAACAGACCAAGATCTGCAGCAACTTGAATAAGAGTACCTCGATCTAAAAGAGATTCACAAGCGATCTGACGCAGTTGATGAACTGAAGATTGCAGGCGAACTGAAGATTCAATCTTTTACAAAGCACAAATCAAATAGGAGCTTGATTGAATGACAAATTAACACAATCTGCTCCTGATATGTCAAAGAAGAGAACCAAATCTGGAAGAAGCTTGAAGGAGAAGCTTAATTGCAAGGACGATTCTTGCGAACGATCTGGAAGATCTTCCGATTTGCAGACGAAGCTTGGAGACGAAGCTTTGCAGTGGAAGAGACTAGAGGAACAAACCTGGATGGCATTTGTCAATTATTCAGCTCTGATACCATGTGATCAGCTCTACATTAAGAGAAAGAAAGAGAAAGACAGAGGAAGAAGAAGAAGAAGAGGAAATTCTCATTTCATTTCATCAGATAAGATTACAGGAGCTGAGATCTCTATATATACAATGCTGCAGGAAGATTAGTTAGAAATGAATAACTAATAACTGACTAAACTAAGCTTAGAATAAACCCAGTTTGTTATAACTGTCAACTACCCAGCATGTCTTGCATTTGTCTGTCTCGTACAACTTAATGAGAAACGGTTTTGCCAACAACTATAAGTCCATCACTAAGGCCTACATCTAAAAAGAAAATCATATAAGATTATATTTTTTATTTATTTAGAGATATGTGTATGTAGGATCATATAAGTTTTTATAGAAACTACATTTTCATAAATCAACCATATTACATTAATGAAAGTATCCAAAATTTGTAGGAGATTGAATAAATAAAATAGAATAATTTATCTTATAAAAATTAACTCCGGCCTGTAAAATTATATATAGTTCAAAATCATTCCAATTAAAATTCAAACTCATGTCCTACCTCTCTAACATATTATTTGGTTTGTATGCGTTAAAATGGGGAAATAAATCTACCTTTTCAAATCACTTTTTTTTTTTTTTTTTTTTGCCCGTCAACCCAAATGGAGTGTGTTTGTCACTTTGTTAGGAACTTGTGTCACTTTGTTAGGAACTTGGTCTCACAAGGAAAAAGAACAAGAATTGTAAAGGATTTTATAAAGACTCCTTATTTATGAAATATTATAGCATTTTGCACCAAGACCTCATTTAACTCATTTTATGGTGTGCAAGGTGACAATTGTGCGGTCTTTTATTCTTTTTTTTTTCTTTATCTTTTTTTTTTTTTTGCTAAAGGATAATTATATTAAAGAAAAAAAGGGAGGTGGGGGAGGCTGAACAGCCTCCAAAAGGGGAGCCAAGAAGAGGCCACAATACAGGAGAAGAAAAAAAATAGAAAAAACACCAAAACAAAAGGCCAAAAACTAAAAAATATATCAGACCTCTAACAGAGGAGTAGTAGAGGGGAAACTTACATACAGCCTGAAGAGGCCTATCAGAAAAAAGCTTGTCAATGCGATTGAGAGAGGAGGAGAGGAGCTCTGTCAAGTAGAACTTGGCCTTCATCTGAGAGGGTCTAAAATTCCTATAGGTGTGATCATTCCTACTTTTCCAAATTACAAAAATAGTGGTGAAAAAAATTGAGGAGGCACCTTTCCGAGCAAGCTTATCACTGTTATGTGAGATGTCAAACCGAGTTTTGGAGGGGGATAAGATAGTTACTGGGCTTACACCTGCTGCAAGGAGGATCCAGTTGATCTAGAGAGAGATTGCAAAATGGCAGTGGAAGAACAGGTGTGAGACTGACTCCAAGTTGTTGGCACATAGGCAGTACCTAGAGCAAGGTAAAAGCCAATGGATTAACCCCAGTCTTGGGTGGGAGTTTCGCAGTGCATCAACCGCCAAGCGAAGATGGAGATTCGGGGCAGCATGATGGAGTTCCAGACTTTAGGGGCCCACGCAACTGGGCCTCTTCTAGATCTGATCAGATCCCAAGCTTCCATGAAAAAGAGATCTTTTCAAGGATGGACAGACCAAACTATGTAGTCTTCTGAGGCCGGATCAAGGGAGATGTTGCTGAGAGCTTGGCTGAGGAGTTCTGCTGCACCAAAAGGTATGTCTAGGGGGATTACGCATTGAGCTCCATCCCATAGAGTGTGGAGATTTTGGTTGAGAAAGAAAGAGAATGAGGGGAAAAGAAGGGCTATGTGTTAAGGTCAATGTCCACCCTCGCTCCTGGGCGGTCATAATTATGGTCGAGCCCTCGCCCTCACCATAAAACTATTGTTGTGCCGTTTCCTATTACCAATTGGTTTTAGGATAAGCAGTAGCTCAATGGGGTGTAAGATCCTATAAGTGGTATCAGCCTGGTAGGTCGGGTGTTCAAGTCACGGGACATGCGTTTTGAGAATTCGCAACAAGAGTCGCGGCGGATGTGCCGTTGAGGGAGGGATTGTTGAGGTCAATGTCCACCCTCGCTCCTGAGTGGTCATAATTGTGGTCGAGCCCTCGCCCTTACCGTAAAACTATTGTTGCGTCGTTTTCTATCACCAATTAATTTTGGGATAAGTGGTAGCTCAATGGGATGTAAAATCTTACACTATACTAACCTCATCAGCCCGATTATCAGCCCAGATGTCCACCTTCTTTCCGTTTCCAATTTTCCAGGAGGAGCAGAAGAAGAGGTTGTGACTGAATTTCCAGATTTTACGCCAGATACAAGACCCAGATTTAAGAGTATAGGGGACTCCAAATAACAGAGTTTGGAGAGTATCTTGTGGGCATCCTTATTTTACGCCATATACAAGACCCAGATTTAGGAGTGTAGGGACTCCAAATAGCAGAGTTTGGAGAGTATCTTTTGGACATCCGAGCCCCCACAGGGAAGTAGAGGATGAAATTGGCCAGCCCATTGTGAGGAAGGAGAACACATTCTGCTCATGGATGCTCCTAATGCCTAGACCACCCATAGGCAAGCTATTGCTGGAATTCACTTTGTTTTCTCAACATAAAATCAACATATAGTTGCTAGTTGCGTGAGTGGTAAAACTTTGTGAGACTATTTACTTGCCTAGGGACTTATTCATGGACAATTGCGTGAGATGGGATGCCCTTATCACTATGTTGTCCCAAGTTTCTCAAATAAATATAATTTTGGTGGTTTTTCTCACCAATGCATGGCTTCTTCTTCTTCTTCTTAAACTAATGCATGTTTTCACAAGTTTTCTCTATAATTGGGTTTTAGTGTGGCATGTGGCTCTTTTTTTTTTTCCTCCTTTTTCTTAAACCAATGCATCTTTCTTTCTTTCCTTTTCTCTTGGAATCATTTTTTTTTATTTGCTTTTGGTTCTTTTAGAACAACGTAGATAGGGTGAGTACAAACTAGGATACTACGGATTGATTGCCTTTGGGTCATCCTTGACGATTGAGATGCCATCTTCCACTAAACAATCAATGGTTTGGCGTACGACTCCTTTTAAAGAAACATTATCAAACATCCTCAAGCATCATCAATGTTGCAGTTTCTAACTTTGATATTGTGCACTATTCGTCTCTTACTCCTTGTTGGTTACTTTTGCTTCATATTATTTGAGGCTAACTGAAGGTCAAAATATAGTTTTCTTCCAAAATTGACTGCTTATGGTAATTTCCTATTTTATTCTTTGAGGGATTTTGGAATTTGTTCAAATCTGAGTTTTCTTGAGAAACCCTAAAAGATAATTTAGAGATTGGTTTGAGGGTTTTTATGTAATAAGACTTTTTTTACTATTTTTTTAGTTTTTTTTTTTCAATAAAAGTTAGGATTCCTGAGTTATATACAAGTCATTGTTACATTGCTATTCAGATCATATAAAATTCAATTTTCTCTGGGTTTTCCTTACTTTTTCTTTTTATGGATTCACGACCTTGTTGTTAGGCCGGTGACAGTGATCTTCTTTCTTAATCCTTTCTCACTTTCCTTTACAGCATTTGTAGTTTCTCATTATTTAAATTATGAAAATAGAGCATCCTCCCACATCTCCATATCCCCATGATAAAAACAAGTTTTCTTTTATGTTTCCTCTACGTCACCATAAAGAATTTTACAGTCGCTACATTTTCATAAAATCACCATATTTTTCATATGAGAAAAGCCTCTGAATTTGTAGAAGCTAATAATGATACGATTACTCAAATTCGAACCTCTAAAAACACAAATCAACTTAAAATCCAGACCTAAAATCTGTAACTAATCTAATTTAAGAGATATCATCTCTAACACTAATTAGGGCTCATACCTATGACTCCCAACCTTTTTTGAAGGAAGTGTTGATGTCCCTTTGATACTTGTGCTAGGAAGGTAGGATATACAAAGTTCTTTATTATCAAAGATATCTGTAGAGCAGTAACCCATGGGCTTTAAAAATATTTACTTGTAGCACACAAAGTTCTAAGTGACCGGTCCAAATTCATTTATCATCAAGTATGTAGATATAGATAAAAAATATATGGCAGATGGGCAGCTCCTCCATGCCCAAAAAGCCTCCACCACAGTCTAGGTCATGTATCCCCACTTTGTTTGGCTTATTTGTTATAGGTGATATATTGGCCAACACATCATGAGTCAAAGGAACACATTCTCAAATCATGGACATCATAATACACTTGGGAAATTCTCAAATAGGATATTAATTATAACTCCATATAGACTTTTGCAACCCAAGTGATGCTGAGACGAAATTCTCAAATAGGATATTAATTATAACTCCATATAGACTTTTGCAACCCAAGTGATGCTTAGACATAAAATCAAACATATTCAAAGACTAATGCTTTCAATTTTCAAGCAAAGCAGACGATCAAGTTTTGAACTTTTTCAAGTTTTCAACAAATGTAGGAAAAATACAGAATTAGGGTTTCAATTTTTTTATTTTTTTTTCTTAACTGATGGAGACAATGTAGCCTCCGGCAAATGGCTCTTTATTGTCCTAACCACCTGATCTCTGTATTAAGTTTACGGTACCATAAATTCTCTCTTTCTTTTCCTTTTTTTCTCTTTTTCAAAGAATATCCTCATTTTATGCAGCATTGAAGCATTATTAAGAGGATTCACAAATGTATTGAGTGCAAGAGCCTTGCAAAGGCCGGTGCTGATGCTCCCTATATTTTTTTAATGACCTAGGTTATCTCTTGCCACCTCAGTCTTCGGACATTTGGCCTCCGGCCAAAGGGTTATTTGATTCTGACGAGCGAGGATTTTTCCCTAGGGGTATATACATGTCCGCACACATAGTACCCAAATAACATAAGGGGTAGAGCCGAACTCAAGACCAGCAAACCTTGAAGAGCAAACCCAATACTCGAATGAACTGAGCTACCACCTCCTTACATAGAGCAAGTGACTTGCAAAGAAGGGTCCAACAGGGGAATTTACTAGCTAGTCAAGCATGATAAAAGTATCACTTATTAGACATGAACAATCTTATCTCTATACTTATCATTTTATTCCATTGACTTGTATGTACATACACTTTTAGACTTGTGTTTTTAGATGCTTCATCTTCTAATTGAGACATAGTTCTGTCAAACAATTTTTTTTTTTTTTTGGTAAATAACAATTTATTGTTAATTGTTGGTGAAATAAGAATTAGGAAACCAATTCCTCTCAGGATCATTGTAAATCCAAAGGCGTGTATTGACATGATCAACAGGATTCTGGGTGATTTTTCTTGAAATGCCCACCTCCTCTTAGACCACCTACATGCAAGACATTCAGGACAATGCTGAAAAGGTTACATGGATTAATGCGTAAAATCAAGCCGATTAAATGATTTTAGCCCTTGTAGCTAGGTTTTAAATTTTCCATTCATCATGTGACCTTTTATTATTATTATTATTGTTATTATTTTTGTAGAAATGTGAACTTAGTATGATAAAATCGTACTATGTCTAATTTTAGGATGAATGCATTCGAGAAGGATTAGTGTAAATGAAGGGATTATATATAATAATAGGTTGGCCACAGTGTGTCAAAAAGGTCGGGTTCTAGAGGATTTGCCTCAACCAAATTTAACCTCCAAGTCAATGACACCCACTAGTTAGTTCAAATAAAGTGGGGGTGCACTATAATTGGCTGCAATTGATTATGGGACAAGCCTCATTGTGTCTCTTCCTCTCTCATTCCTTTGTTTTTATTTCCTCTCTCATTGCTGAAATGGGATCAACCTTCCAATATCCAAAACACTGAAATTAGTGCCCTCCTCTGTGTTGCTGTCAATGTCATCTCAAATCTCACTACAACAGTAGGGTCCAGCATTGAATTATTAATATGATGAACTCTTGCCTACAAATGACCAATCTAAGGTGGGCCTCACTCTATAGGAGTGGAATTTAGACCCTTCAAATGCATGGATTGGTGGTGTATATATTTAAGCATTTTAAGTCCAAGAGAAAGGACTCAATTGTCATCTTAAACAATAAAGGAGATATACTGTAACAGAGTGTTGTGCCAAACACTCTAGTCATTGCAGTACTTCAGTAAACATTTTTAGGGTTTGGCCCACCTAAAGCATATCCATACCTAAATTGGGAAATTAGTGTTATATCATTGAAGAGATCTTATCACTATTTCTGTAAATGTCCACAAAAACATTGTTTTGGGTGAAAAAAAACAACTTAACATGTAACATAATTAGGGCTGTCAATAGGTAAGTGTTCAAGCGAGGTCCACATGGGCCTTTATCCGGGCCAAATGAATTTAGGTCTAACTCATGCTCCTGAAAGTGGAATTAAGTCCCCTCCACATAATTTGTTGTCGGAGGCACTTTTTTCTTTTGCATATAGTTTAGTGACTGATTTACCTAATCAAGTGATTAGAAAGCCGGGCCCGGCTGATGGGCAGTCTTCAGCCTGACACGTGTAAGGCGGGCCAGTCAATTAACACCCGAGTCAGGCTTGGGCCACACATACGGGCTTGTATTTCTAAAAGAGGGCCAGGCTGATGTACATGCCAGATTTGCATCGGCCTGGCCCGGCCTGACCCATGAATTGTAACCATCTGTATAAAGGCTTCATAGTTCCAGGGGCTTCGTGTATTGGGTCGGTTTGTTTGCATTTAGATTACATAGGAATTGAATACATAGGTATTCAGGTCAAATGAGCTCCACTAAGGACTTTCAAAGAGGCAATGGGAAAAATATATGAGGTGAGGAGGGAATGAAGTAAGGAGGAAATGTAGATGGTACCTTGACATTCCTAGATACTGAAATACTAGCGTGATGATTTGGAATTCATTTTCTACCTTCTCTTGATTCAATCTCCGTTAAAAGGGGAGGTTATTTGATTAGCATTTATGGATTGTCTTTCATTTTTAAGCACTTATTATGAAATGGATTATCTTAATTCCTATGCATTCAAATGCAAACAAGCCGACCCTGATATAATATTGTTCACAACCATTAAAATTTTGACGCCCTCGGACATTCATATTATTAAATTTCAAGGCCCTTGAAGATATATGGTCACAATCATTAAATCATACCCATTTGGGAAATCATACTCATTTGGGTTCCCACCCTGATGCCAAGAGGGACCTTTCAAGTCCACCACACCACCCATAACTTCCATCATCAGCAGTGGAAATTAATGAAAATTGGCCTAACCAGTAACCAAGCCATCTTCTTCTGAGATGAAGGAAACTTTACCTTGGCTAACCATTTGCAGTGCTTCAGTGGCCCCCTGTCGGCAGAACCTACCTTAGTGTCATGTGGTCCACATGAGTTATGAGGTAACATGGCAGCTGTCGATTGATGCTATAAGCAGGCAATAAAAATATGGTTAGAGATGGAATGATGAAAAGAGAAAAATGAAAGAGTAGTGTCAAGAGATATCATGACACATTTGATAAAATATGTATTTAGGTTGAAGAAGTTCGGATAAAATGTTTGATGGGTTTTCAAAAGGGTAATCTGTCAATCAATGTGGAAAGGGCATCATAACGAATTATAAGATGCAGAGGAAATGGTGGAGACACTTTCTAATCTTCATCTGCTACAAATAACGAGGCATCATAGCAAATCATAAGCACTGGAAAATGTCCTCCATCTTTTAAACTTATTTTTCTGCATTTCTCTTTTGGGCTCCTTGTTTGAATATTCCAAATTGTTGACCAAGTTCTCATAATTTAATATCTTACAGGTAGTTAAGTATCATTTACAAAATCTTTTAATACATTTATACATATTATTGAAATAAATATATTATAAAATAAATTACATATGTAAATGATGCGAAAATAGTGTTATTAAACAAACGTTGTAAAAAAAAATGCATGTGTAAACGTTACATACTTAAAATTTGAATATTCATCAACAATGAATTGATCGACTTGCCTTTGGTTGGTAAAAAAAATATACTTGGTCTAATAATCAAGAGAGTTTAGCTATGAGCAGGATAGATCGTTTCCTAATCTCGAAGTAATGGGACAAGCATTTTGGTAATTCTGTTCAACTAGCTCTCCCGAGACAAATATTAGAACATTGTCCAATCAAGTTGTTCCCAAATAAACTTAATTGGGGTCCGATACCTTTTAGGTTTCTAAATTGTTGGCTCATGCGCAAGGACTTTATGGCAAAAGCGTCAGAATGGTGGTCTCAGTTGACAGTTCATGGATTTGCAGGTTTCAAGCTTTCTAAAAAACTCCATATGCTTAAAGTAAAGATAAAGGAGTGGAATAGAGAGGTTTTCGGTAAATTAGATTCCAATAGAAATGCTATTACCGAAGAGTTGGAGGCTTGGGACAAAATAAAAGAAATTCATCCTTTGATTGACATAAAAAAAAAAAAAAGGGCAAGAGGAGAAGTTGTTAGAAAGTTATGGGAGGTTAACCATATGGAGGAAATTAATTGGAGGCAAAAATCTAGAGTTTTGTGGCTTAAGGAGGGTGACAGAAATACAAAATTCTTTCACAGGATGGCAAATGCTCGTAAAAAAATAAACTACATTGGCAAGATTAGGAGAGGAGAAAGGGACGTCCATAGCTCGGAGGAAGTGAAAGAGGGGATTTTCGAGTTTTTTTAATCTCTTTACTCTAACGAAGATTTTCACAGGCCCACTTTGGAAAGTCTCCATTTTCCTTCTTTATCTTTGGACATGAAGCAGTTGTTGAAAAGGGAATTTGAAGAGGAAGAAATTACAAAAGCATTGAATGATTGTGCAGGAGATAAAGCACCCGGCCCAGATGGTTTTAATTTTGCTTTCATCAAGGTTGGTTGGAGTTTTCTTCATAAGGATTTTTATAACATGCTTTCATAATTTCATAGAAGAGGTCGTCTTCACAAAGAGATTAATGCCACTTTCTTAATGTTAATCCCAAAAGTTCCGAATCCAAGTGATTTGAAGGACTTTAGGCCCATTAGTTTGGTGGGTTGTGTCCATAAGCTTTTGGCAAAGGTTCTAGCTAACAGATTGAAAGTGGTTCTTTCTCTAATAATAAGTCCTATGTAGGGGGCTTTTGTTAAAGAAAGGCAAAATCTTGATGGTATTCTTATTGCAAACGAGCTTATTGATTCAAGGAAGCGGTCACACAAGGAAGGTGTTATCTTTAAAATTGACTTCGAAAAGGCCTATGATCACGTAAATTGGAAGTTCTTGGACCATATGATGGCCAGATTTGGGTTCGGTGAGAAATGGAGGGGATGGATAAATGAGTGTATTTCTTCTTGCTCCTTCTCAGTCTTAGTTAATGGCTCGCCTTCTCGTTTGTTTAAAGCTTCGAGAGACCTAAGACAAGGAGACCCATTATCACCTTTTTTGTTTACGATGGTTGTTGAAGCTTTGAGTGCTCTCTTATTGAAAGCCAAAGACATTGAGATAATTGGGGGTTTTAAAGTGGGGAGAGATGGGGAAGCTGTTACTCATCTACAGTTTGCAGATGATATTATTCTTTTCAGCTCTTTTAATTGGGATGAGATTGTGTTAATTAAAAGAATTTTGAGATGTTTTGAATGGGTTTGAAAGTTAATCTTCATAAAGGCATCTTAGTGGGGGTGAATTGTTCTGAAGAGGTCTTAAGGCCTTTAGCTATCAAACTGATTTGCAAGGTTGGTCATTTGCTGATCCATTATCTTGGGTTACCTATTGGAGCTAATCCAAGATCAAAAGCAATATGGGACCCTGCTATAGAATTAGTTGAAAAGAAGTTAAGTAGGTGGAAAATGTGCTACTTATCTTTAGGGGGGAGGATAACTCTCATCAAAGCTTCCTTGTCAAATATTTCAGTTTATTACATGTCGTTATTCAAAATGCCAACATCAGTGAGAAATAGATTGGATCGTGTCAGAAGAAACTTTCTTTGGGAAAGTAAAGGCGAGAAAAAGAAGATTCATCTTATGAAATGGAGCGAAGTGGTCAAACCTAAATCTTGTGGAGGTTTAGGCATTGGGGATCTGGAGCTTAAAAATTGGGCTTTGCTAGCTATGTGGTGGTGGAGGTTGGGAGTAGAAAAAGATGCTTTTTGGAAAAAGATTATCGTTTCCAAGTATGGTGAGGATGAGTGAGGGTCGGTCCCTAAATGTGTCCCTAAGTATAGGCTGTCAAGTTTATGGAGGGTCATTTCTTGTTTCGGAGAGGTGTCAAATGTTAGGGGGGAAGTCTTCAAAAAGAGTGTAGGCTTTAGAGTTGGGGAGGGAAAGAATGTTCATTTTTGGTATGATGATTGGGTTGGGATAGGGAAGTTTTGGTCTATTTTTCCTAGATTGTTTAGAGTTGTATATAATAAACAGCCATTTGTCAAAGATTGTTATTTTTGGGTTGGTTTGAAAGTGTCATGGTTTGTGTCTTTTAGGAGAGGGTTGCGCCAATTTGAGGTTTCGGAGTATGAGTCATTGTTAAGCATTCTTGCTAATGTCTTTATTTGCAGGGGTGAGGAAGATATTCGCATTTGAAAGCCATGTCCTTCGGGGAGTTTCTCTGTGGGATCTTTTTATGGTGTTTCTTCCATAGTCTTGGGAAGTCATTCTCATCTATCTCAAGTGTGGTGTGGTTTGGCCCCACCAAGGGTTGAGGTCTTCCTTTAGTTGGCAGTTGCAGGAAAGATTTCAACGGTGGACAATCTAAGAAAAAGAAGGATAATGTCTGAAGTCATTTCAGATACTTGTGTCTTATGTGGTAAGGAAGAAGAATCTATCACTCACTTGTTATTGCATTGTGAGTTTGCCTATTGCATTTGGTAATCTTTTTTCAAAAAATGTGAAATTTCATGGTGTTTGCCAAGGGCTTTGAGCGATTTGATGGAGGCTTGGAAGTTGGGTCCTTTTAAAGGGGTGGGATTAATCCTATGGAGGTTGATTCCTTTCTCTATTCTTTGGTCGATTTAGATGGAAATAAACAATAGAATCTTCAATGGCAAGTCAAAGGACATGGAGGATATTGTTTTTATGATTGTCCTCAAAATAGCTAAATGGGCAAGTATCAAAAAAGAGTTAAAGCACTTGACATTGGATAACATCTTAAGTAATTGGGAAGCTTGTTTGGGAAGCAGATGTGTTAAGAAGAAACATTTAGTCACTTGGTCTCCCCCTTCTCCTAATGTTCTTAAATTTAATGTTGATGATGCGGCAATAGGAAAACCAGGACCTGCAGGTATAGGTGGCATCTTGAGGAACTACAAGGGAGAGTTATTGTTTATGTTCTCAAAGTATATAGGTATCAAAGATTCTAATGAAGCGAAAGTGTTAGATATATTGGAAGCTTTAAGGATTTGTGTCTCTAATAATTTTCATAGCATAGTGGTGGAAAGCGATTCCTTAAATGCGATTTCTTGGATGACTTGTTTGGAGAAGGGTCCATGGAAATTTCACTTTCTTTTTCATGAAATCAAGACTTGGTCATCATCTTTGAATGTTGAGTTTCATCATGTGCATCGGTCGGGGAATGGCATGGCGGATGCTTTGGCTAAGATGGGGGTAGAAAGAGAGGTACATTTGCTTGCTCCTTTGTAATTTGTTGTTTTGTATTAGTATTTAGCTCTAATACCTTCGCATGTTTTTTCTTTTCATCTTCTTTATTGTACCTTTCTTAAGTCTTTAATATATTTTACCGTTACCGATATAAAAAAAATAAATCATTTACATATGTAAATTGTATTTACATATCTCATGTATAAAAGACAAACGACCCCTTAAGTATGCGATGTTACATATGCAAGTATTACAAATGTGAAACACATTGCCTTATTTGTCATAATCATTATTTTCACATGAGTAAATGAGCATACTCGACATTTTTAGATTTATTTTTATTTATGGGCGTGCTTCATATATAAATTTCTCAAAATCCATGAAGAATTAAGATATGAAGCTTTACGTCTTAAAGTTTACCACTAATACAAGAATACTGAAAAACTCGGATCATGAATTGGAGGCCAACAAAAGCCCAAAAAATTAGATTTATAGGTTGAGACTTTTTCAAGAATTGCTCAAAGTCTACGAAGCATTAAGATAATCAGCATCAAGATCGATCTTAGAGTTTATTACCTCAATAAACAAATTAAACGGTTTGGACTAAAACTAAGGGGCACATAAGAATTAAAAAAAAAAAAGAAGTATTTGATGGGCTCACAAGTGAAACAATCACCTTGTAACACTTTCAAAGCGGCCAAAAGATTTTGAATATTCGCCAAACCTTTATCCCTAGTTTCAATTTTCGAAAACAAGATCGCTAGCGCGTTAGAGCCTTTTCTCTTTACTAGAATCGATCCAAGAATTCATGTATGGAGAGAATGTTGGAATTCTCCCAAAGCTGTCCCTTGAGGTGGAATTTCAAAACCCTCCTCTTAGGCGTGCATTTAAAATTCAAGCAGAAGTGAAAAGAGAATTGAATTGTAGGAATTTCAAAAGGTAATTTGAGACTTTTAACGAGGCTGAGATTTGGAACTCTGGTAAAAAAAATATGAAATTTCAAATGTCAAGAAAAAAGCTATCACGTCATTTTAAAAAAAAAAAAAACCAATATGCCAAATACTTGTAATAAGTTTTAGCAAAAGTACTTGTGGTGTGGAGCTTTTTGGATATGATGTGATGTGGTTTATCCCTGACATCTGCAAACAATATGTTTCCTCACAAGCATCTTAAAAGCCCAGCCACTCAAATGGTCTCACGTTCCATCGCAGAATTTTAAAACCCAACCCCTTTATTTTTTTGTGGAATTTCAGGACGTTCAAGTAGGAAGGAGCATCCATAAATCCCACTATTTCCGGAAATTCATTAATTCCACAAACAATAATTCTCTGAATTATAGCAAAAAATTAGCCCTTCGATCTGTTCTTTTATAGAATTACTAATAAGAATTAGAGGTGTTGGGGTTTTTTTGGACATGATGTGATCGTTTATCTCCTAGCATTTGTAAATATTATATTTCTTCAAAAGAACTAAAAAATCCAGCCACCTAAAAGGTCTCAAATACCCTGCTAGAATTTTGAGATTCCAGCTCCTTTACTTTTTTTTTGAAATTCTTGAACGCTTAAGTATAAAAGAGCATCCAAAAATTCCATTATGTTTGAAAATTTAAAAATTCCCCAAATGAAGATTCTCTGAATTATAGCAAAGAATATTGAAAAGCAAAGCTTCGAACCTTTTATAAACTCTTGCAAAGAGAATAGACGCATTAAGCAGTATGACAAAGCCAAAAATACAGAGTCATTGACAGATACCCAAAAGGCAGCATCCTTATAAATAAAAACCACATCTTCCCTTTCCATTTCAATCCATCTCCATCACCCTTCTTAAGAAAATATGAATTGTTCAATTCTAATTTTCAATGATAAGAATTGACATGAAGCAGGAACAACCACACATCTAGTCGAATGTTTCACTAATTTACATGATATATTTTTCCCCTTGAAATATTTACATCTATTAATCTATTTAACTACTTTTTCCCAAAAAAACTATATTCATTTTTAAAATTTTAAATATTTACTTTTATTTTAGAAGAATTTGGATGGTTTGAGTGAAGGGAAGAAAGGATCCCCTTGCCACATAAATTATTGGTCAGGTTTGGGTTGGGTCACTCCAAGATGAAACTAATACTCTCAATGGAGATATCTCCCCTGCTTGATTAACATGAGACAAAATTCACATTTATTAGTAAAAGTGAGTCTTGTACGTAGCTTTGAGTCTTTCTTTTTAGATAATGATGGACTAATAAGTTATAATGTTAGTATAAAAAGTAGGGACATAGCTAGATCACCTTCTGAATTATAGACAGTATTGATATAAGATAAAATCAAGAGTAGATGGTTCAATTGAACGGTTTAAACCAAGGCTCGTTGCTAAGGGGTACGCACAGGTTGAAGGACTAGATTTTGAAGAAACCTTTAGTCCGGTAATTAAACCAACCACAAGATAGGAGGCAAGTAAAGATAGATCTTTTGATAAATGGGAGAATAATATTTTCTTCTTAATACTTTCTCTCCTCTTTGATTTGTTATTTATAATATTTAGAAGTATAAGGAAAAAGGCAATACACAGTACTCATTGCTGTAAAAACATGTGGACTGATTTGTCCAAACCGTGTGTCATTGTTGCAAGCCATGTGGATTGATGTGGTTTGATGAGCATGGCTGATTTGATGATTTGCTTTCCATATTTGTTGAATCTCTTGGCTGGATGTGTCTTGGACAAATTGTCTGTGTAATCTTCTTTCCATATAGTGCAGATATGCATGGATTGCTTTTGAGAGAATCTTGGATTACCAGGTCCATTAGATTCTTGCAAATCCCGGAAGATTGTGAGTCGATCACCTTAGAAGAGTTCTTGTATTGACTGACTCTATCAATTGAATCATTGGGTTTGGCCATATATTGGAATATTGGTGTCTAAACTGGAGAGACCAAGCATAAGATGGTTATTAATCAGGCATATGGCTTATATACATATCGGCATATTGAAAGTGTGAAATTGTACCATTCTAATAATAAGATTTTATTTGTGATTTCATTTATACACGTTCCTCCAATAACTTCAGAAATTTTACAAAGGTATGCATATCTCTTTCGATTGGATTTCGTTAATATGTGTAGATAGTGCTTTTATAATATTGGAATATATGTTTTACTTTTCTTTTCCTTCACGGGCCTCTCACACTAGTAATAACAAGATTACAAGGATTCAAAGGCAGGATAGTATGATAACGATTGAAAACAACGCAAAAACAAAAAAAAACTTGTAAAAGCTGGATTTTCTGAATGAGTATAACCTTTCCATAATGGGCTATTGTTGGTATGTGCCACCAGATGCCTGATATTCCATAATCATTTATATATGAAATCGGACACGATGGTCCATGAAAGCCACACTTTACCATTAAAAGGTTATCAATTGCTGTGTGACTGTGAAGTGTAAATGGACCTTGCATCGCTCAATTGCTGTGTGACTGTGAAGTGTAAATGGACCTTGCATCACTCAATCTCCCAACGGAAAGATCAGTGAATGTAACCTATTGAGGAGTAGGCTCCACTCGAGGGAGATTATTGATAAGTATTTTTGTTATCTCTACTAACGCCTCGAGGTTTTGTTAGTAATGGCTAGGGTTGTAAATGGGTACCCGATTCTCCGATTACCCGAAGGTTCCGATCCGTTAGGATCCGGGTCTGGGTCCTTATTTTGGTCCCGATTAGAAAATGGTTCCGGTTCCGGATCCTTTTTTTGGAACCGATACCTAAACGGTTCCGGTTCCGGATCCACAGTGGCTCAGACCCGTGGACCCGAGACCCGACCCAATATATACTAACATAAGGTAACTTTATTATGTGAGAACATAACCCTTTTTACTTTTCTACTTTTCTACATTAGAGTTTTCTATTTTTCTACATCTCATTGCCTGTTTGGATGTGATTTCTGAATTTTTGGTTAAAAGTGTCTGTTATTGATAGACAAAATGTCACATTAGTGTTTGTAGGTACGTGATCCAATTGAAATGTGAAAAAAGCATAATTTTTTTAAAGAAAAATACAGGTATAAGTCTAGACCCGGAACCGGAACCAGACCCGCCTCATAAACGGTTCTGGTTCCCATTATTCTTAACGGTTCCGGTTCCGGTTCCCCTTCTTAGAAAACGGTTCCGGTTCTGGTTCCACCATGGACCCGGACCGGAACCGACCCGTTTACAACCCTAGTAATGGCTAGTTGAAGAAATTTAAGATGGTATCAGAGCCAACCGATCATGAGTTCGAATACCAAGAGGAATGACTCTGCGCAAAAAAAAATACGTCGCCAATAATGCGCCGGCCGGATTCCACCTGAGGGGGAGTACTATTGAGTGGGCTCCACCCGAGGGAGAATATTGAGAAGTATTTCCGCTGTCTCTACTAACGCCTGTAGATTTTGGTCGTAATGGCTAGCCGAAGAAATTTAAGAGAACCAATATCACATTGTTTTTTTTTTTTTTTCAATTGCTGATATGGAGCCCGGTATCTTAATACCCTTTTTGTTCTGATAGAAACTATCATGTGCGGCCATCAAGACTGCACTTACAATAGACAATCATCTTGTGTGACCTCTATGGGATCAGCCTTTTCTTGATCAAAGATGATCACAGTACACAAACCCTTTTGCATATAAACTGGCCCTTATTACACATCGATCAATGTCAAGCATATACCGTCAGATTGATCATCATGTGGAAAAAATTTTACAAAATGTTTGCATATACATTCCATTTGTTGTCGTTGTCGGCTTCTTTGCCCTTTATCATCTATCTTTCACACATCTCCAGTACATAAATGAAATAAAAATATCTAACCTCCTTTAATTGGTCCACTTCTCATTTCTCAAGGCCTTTTGTATATGCTATGAAAATTAAAAAGAACACTTTTTTTTTATGTTAGGTGCAATTTGGTGTGCTGCAAGTTATTGTAAAAGTAAAAAAACCTAGGCAAAGCTTTAATCTAATTTTGCCGGGCATTGAAATTCTCATTTTCAAAGAGAGGAGTCGCAACAAATATTTCAGCCTCTCTTGAAAAAAGGTGATGTGGCATGTACAAAAGTCACATTTCACAAACATGTTATTAATTCAACCTTAAAAACTATAGGGCAAAGTTGTGTAACACGATTCTGTATCCCGTCCTTAAGAGTTTATTCTATGTTTTTTTGGTTCACGGGATTTCAATTCAATTTTCTTATATGGTTTTAAAAGGCCTTACGTGAGGTTATAGTCAGGCCGCATTTATATATATGTAGGATTAGGATTTGGGCGTGTTCAATGTGGGACTTATTTACCACTGCATATCCGGTCCTGAACAGTTTGGGCACCCTCATTTTTTTGGCAGATGTACGTTCGTCAGACCCAACGCCCTTCTACAAAGGGCCACAGGTATGACATATATAAAGGTCAGGGGAGGACCCAAGAAACTATACTTGGGGGCCAATACGTAAAAATCCAATTTTTTTTTTTTTTTTTTTTTTTGGGGGGGGGGGGGGGGGGGGGGGGGCATGGGGGGCGGCGGCATATGGCATATGTAAAACCCTAGTGCATAACTTGTCACATTGAACTCATTCATGATGTTCATCTCTTCACATCCCCCACTTATGGTGGAATCCACCAAGCCCCTTGTACTTGAAGATGAGTTTTAATTGGTAGTTTAGTAAGGAGTGAAATAGTTCCTACAATAATCCAATTCACTAAATCTTCAGTCCATCTACATGTGAAAATTTAGGACTTCATTTTGTCAAATTCTCCATGGTATATATATATATATATATATATATGGTGATCCTCTTAAGAATAACCATTGGCTATGTATAAGGACTCAATCTATGGTTGATCTGAGTAGATTTCATTTTTAGTAATTTCTCAAAACTAGGAAACCTAATGAGATTATGAGTAGTTGTATAAATTAACTAGAAATTTCCCGTGCCTGAAGGCACGACGCACCATCGGACCTGGATATGCCTCAGACCGACCGAACTTAGGTTCCATGCGTCAATAAAGCAAGTCCAACCATAAAATGGATTCCACAAAAAAAAAATATCCAATTGATTGCCAAATGATATAATTCCATTCATTCATGAAATCTTTCACCCAATTTGCTCATCTCATCTTCTTATCTTGGTCCCATCTCATCATCAATGAAGTAGTGCTTTTTTTTTAATGAATGGCAATAGCTGTAAATAACTCAAACTTGCTGACCATTTTTGCTTTTGATGGGGATGGCAAAAACTTATAATTTTATCCAACTTTTAGCCCATTTTCTTTTAAATGAAAAAGGGATGGCAATACCTGTAAATAACTCTAACTTGTTGTCTCCTTTTGCATTCCCCTCTTAAATCGAAGGGTCCAAAATATCCCTTGGATTTATATACATAGATCCAAGGGCTTAAAATATCTCAGGATTCAAAACCTGAGCTGCCATATTATATAGACTAGAAATTTCAAATGAATTCCACAAAAAAAAATCCAATTAATTGCCAAATGATATAATTCCATTCATTAATTTATTCTTAACAAAACTGAATAATGAAATCTTTCACCCAATTTGCTCATCTCATCTTCTTATCTTGGTCTCATCTCATTATCAATGAAGTAGTGCTTTTTTTTTTTTTAAATGAAGAAGGGATGGCAATACCTGTAAATAACTCAAACTTGCTGACCCTTTTTGCTTTTGATGGGGATGGCAAAAACTTGTAAATTTCTCCAACTCTTAGCCCCTTTTAAATGAAAAAGGGATGGCAATACTTGTAAATAACTCTAACTTGTTGCTCCCTTTTGCATTCTCCTCTTAAATCCAAGGTCCAAAATATCCCTTGGAATTATGTACATAGATCCAAGGGTCCAAAATGTCCTAGGATTCAAAGTCTGCTCTCCCATATTATATAGATATTCAAACTAACTTTAATACTCGTAATATATTTCAAATCTAATCTGATCTAGACATCTAATATTGCAAATAGGAAAGAACTTTTGGTTTTCCTTTTCTTCCTTTACTTCCTTTCACCTTCAGGGGCTTCAGTAAAGAACGGTATCAATGAAGGGAAAAGAATTAGCACAACACTTCAGTTGCACAAAAGGTGGATGAGGGACGTGACTTGGGTACCCAATCTAACCGCTGCACAGGTACCAGGATGAGATGATGCTGAAGCAGGGCTGAACAAAGGAGAGCATGGGTCGGACTGGGGAAAGGCTTCCGGGCTATGCTTGGTCTGGTGCTTCTGCAATGTTCCATGTACTGGCCAACAAAAGGGGTCCCCCCCCCCCCCCCCCCCCGCTCTCTCTCTCTCTCTCTCTCAAGACAGAATAGAAAAGTAGAAGCAGAGTGTAGTAATAAGGCTTACAAGCCTAGCAAGATGGTGAGAGTAGCAAAAAATACCTGTGATGGGGTGGCAGGTAGCATCGAGCAGCTGTGGAGTAAGAAACAGCCGCAAGCCTAATCGCAGCGGAATGCAGTTGTGAGGAGCGGGCCCGAACATTGGCTTATGGATTTCAAGGGGAGACTGAAGGAGAAGAAAACAATAACAAGAAGAGAGGAGAGATTACAAGAATGGGACGGCTACTTGAGGCTCTAATAGTGATATCATGTTAAAATTTTGTAGGATACTATACCCTATTGAAATTATCATTTATCCCAAAATTAAGTGGTGATGGAAAACAGCATAACAATAATTTAACGATGAAGGCAATGGCTTGACCGAAATTATAACTGCTCATGAGCGAAGGGTGGACGTTAAACTCAACAAAATTAATACCATTAAATCCAATAATTCCAATATGGAGGGGAGCAGTGTTTTTTTTTTTTTTTTTTAATCCATTCATTTCATTTTGTGGTCATAAATCATGCAAATTATAATGTCTAAAGTTGTAGAGGATCACTATTTTTTTAACAATTGCTTCAAAAAGCCAAGCCAAAATTTTGTGGGCAGTGACCAAAACCTGTACATCCGATCAATTGCTAATTCAACATGTTCGTTATTCAGAAAAAACATGTTTATCACTGGACACGCACATCACCATCTAGTCAGTCCACGTGGCATAAATTTTTCACATTTATACTGAGTGATTCAGATGGAAAGATACCATTGATACCCGAATGTTCAACCGATTCATCACCAAAACACCGGATATGACATTCCTTTTCGGAATAAGGACTCCAAATGTAAAGTATTGCTTCTAAGGACAGAATTATAGTGCGGCTTTGCTGCAATCTAGTATGGTGCAGCCCCTATCATTAAATGCATGGCCAATACCACTTTTGAAACATCCAAATCCAGAACCCAAGCTTTGGGGATGCATACATGTCCGAATTCGAGCATCCAAATTTGAATACAGCCACACGTCTCCACCCAAGGTCTCTTTTAAGCATTGATCAGCCCCTGCATTCAATTAATTCACATACAAGGATTCATATTTTAATACATAGACCTTATTTCGAATCTGGATACAACGATGGATTCTACCAGCATGATCTAAAATCAGAGTCTTGGATGTTTGTAGAACACCTAGAAAACCTTAATGTGTGCCCACCTTTTTTTTTTTTTTAAGTCCAAGCACCAAAATTAAAATCAAATATTTCATATATGAGCGTGTTTGGCAATTAACTAGTTATGTTAAGGTGAAAGGAATCCAGACAAGAAATGACAAGGAGTCATATCAAAAATATACAATTTCAAAATTTCCTTCATCTTTAAAAAAAAAGTCAAAAAAGTAACTTTCTTTCTCCAATAAAAGACAAAAAAAACTCCACCTTTCTATATAAAAAGTATAAAAAAATTTCATATCAAACAATTAAAAATAAAATATCAGCATAACCTCTTATATTTTATTCTCTCTTGATTTGATATTTTATCTCATTTTACTTCAATTCACCGTACTTCCAAACGCGTATGAGTCACTTACTATTTTCAGTGGTCCTGATTTATAAGGAGGTGCGGCCCACTATTTGATTGTTAGCTAGAGTCCAAACAGGCAAGAGTCACTATTTTCAGTGGTCCTAGTTAAGGAGGTGTGGCCCACTGTTTGATTTTTAGAGTTCCACCTATTTTTGGCGTTAAAACCATGACCTAGTGCACCCAGTCGGTCAATACAACGACCTCCAAAATCATGATTCCTTTCGTTATTGAGAACATCTATTATTATTGCTTCCTCCATTTATTCTTCTCACTCTCGCATCACTGTGCCTACCCACCAAGAGTCTGTCTTTACGTAGTCGTAGTCCCTGGGCCTCGTCCCACTGACGACTAAACTATGGTCCCTTTACGAGACACGTACACAACACAAGCGACAGATATCACATACCTTTCTAGGCGTTTTGTCTAAGATACAAATGTGATAGATATGACATCCCACTCTAAAGTCGTAATGTCACTCAATTAAGGCCAAATAAGAGCTTTGATACCCTATTCAAAAGGGCTTTACAAAAAAATCCAGTCACTGCAAAATCAAACCGAGCCGACCGAACAGGTGGTTCGGATCGATTTTATGTGGATCGGTTCGACCAATGGTTTGAAAATTATAAAAATCACCTTACATCGATTGATTATCGGTTTGAACTCATGGTTATCCGTCTAAACCGAACCGACCGTATGTTTTAACTTGAGTATTGAGTTTTGACTATTTTAGCATTAGGAGAAGCGCTTATATGTTCTATTTGCATGTTAGATATTTGATGAAAGTTCTACAAGAGGTGTACCTTATTGGGTTTGGGTTTTTAGCAGCACTGTCCATAGGTTTGATCTGACCTAAGAGAAAGTGAACTATGAAGATGCCCATCTCAATTATTTCAAGATTGGGGCTACATTCCACTCGAACTCATTTTGTTGGCAAAAACAAATAATAATAATAAATTAGTTCGTTTTGTGTTGAATCCATTGGTCTGCATCAATCAATGTAGTCCAGGCTTTATATAGAGAAAATATGTACGTACCTGAATATTTTTTTGGTGTATTTTACCAGAAGATTTAAACTGCTTCAGCTCATTAGCCTAAAAAGTTGGTCAAACCTGGCCTAATACATTCAATCACGCGACCGGATGATGGGTAGAAAGAGTTCATCCATCGTTTGATGTATGCTTCTTTGGTTGAAACGAATTATGAAATATATTTTACTGTTCATTATAGCTTCTCCTCATTCCATTTGATGGACCAAGTTTGAACTGTAGTTTTTTTGTAAAAAAAAATAAAATAAAATAAAAAACCAAAAAAACCGTAACCGAACCGAACCGACCCGAATACCTGGGCAGTTCGGTTCAGTTTGAGAAATAGAACCGATAGTTTTGGTTTGATTGATGATTTTCCCTCTAAAATGATTTGAATCGGCTATGTGCACCCCTACTACCCAAGTAATTAATTGAAGCTAATCTAAAAAAGTATTATTGTTAAGAATAGAAGAACCACACCACCCAAGATCCCAATTCTACTCTGACAGCAGTAGTTAATAAATAACAGACATGGTGATCATGATAAAGATAATGCATGATAATGCCACCCCAGCTTAAATACCATTATTTCATTTAGATATCCCCTACATCTATGCTCAAATACAATAATCACAGTCTGACTTTAGGATGTTCTGCCATGTTAGATAGAGGCCCTTGACACATGGCATAATGGGTCCGGTACCAAAGATGAGGATCTTGTAAAGCCCCACAGATCAACGTCGTTGGAGGATCGAAGGTGCATCGAGGGAAGGTCATGATCTTGGATGGAGAAAAAGGACGGCTCCGATTGGCCATTGAGGTGGGACGCGACGAGGCGGTCCAGGGCGGCCCAGTCACTGACGTGTTCAGGTTGGTGAACCGGGTTCTGGTCTGGATCGTCGTTGGAGATGACATAGGTTGTCTGATCACTGGAATTCACTTGGAGTGGAGGGAGTGGGGGGCTCTCAAGAGGTGGTAGTTGCATGAACCTTTCATGAACGCCATTTGCAAAGGTGGGCTCGGTCGGTCCAACGAGTCTGCTGTTGCTGCCATTGCTGAGCTCGTTCTGCTTCTTGCAAGCCCTGCCCATGTACTGAAGGATCTGGTCCAAGGCTCCATCCCTGCTAGAGTGGAGCATTTGGGTGTCTTCTTCTCCAGTCATTGACAAGCTGTGAGGGGTTTGTAGTATCTTGTGAAGGTTTTTCTTCTTGAAAACCCTACAAACCACCCACCCCTCTTCTTGGGATGTCTCTCCTGCCAAACTAGATACCTGTATTGTATAACAATTATGATCTCCAACAGCATCAACAAAGAAGGCTATCACAATATATATTAAAAAAAAAAATACTTGGGACATAATAATGTAATATATGAAGGTGTGACACTTACATTGGATTGGGGGTTATTGTCAGTGATCTCATCTAGTCTATACTCATGCATGATCCAATCAGACTTCTGGCCATGGGGTGCTCTACCCTTGTAAAAGACTAGAGTTTTCCTCATTCCAATACGTTTGGAGTTGCTGTAGATAACCTTATCTCGACCGGTGGCTTTCCAGAATCCGGCTGCGGTGGCACGGTTGGTTCGGGTTCCGGTCGGGTACTTCTTGTCTTTGTGGCTAAAGAAGTACCAGTCATTTTGTGGGGTGGATCCGATTTTACATCTCTCTGCAAAATTCAATAAACATAAGAATTTGTACCAGGAGGAAGTTGTTATGCATGTAGAACTATAATTAATTACGAAGATTGGTTTATGGAGATATTAATTACCTTGGATATCCCATGGTTCGAGTTTATTGAGATCGATTTCGCGGATCACATCCAAGTCAATCTTCTCATATGCCACCTTCTTTCTCAAGTAGTATTGTAGGAGCTCCTCCTCCGTTGGATGAAACCGAAATCCAGGCGGAACGCGAGACTGACCGTTCAATGCAATGGCCATTTCTTCAACTCTAAGGGGTGAGAAAACAACCTCAAATCTCCAATTAGAAACTGTAAATAATGGCAACCCAGATTGATAATCTAAAGCATTGAGCTTTCAGAATAATCCCTTAAACCAATTATATGAAAGCATCAGAGAGAAAGAGAAAGAGAAGAATAGAAGACAGGTGGGCGTGGGGCAAAGACAGGGTCGAGGTGATATATTTATATATGTGTGACATGAAAGATAAAAGACAAGGGAAAAGTTTCTGTTTCAATTCATGGTCGTGGTGTACTTTATAGTGGTGTTAGATATATACTACAGTAGGCTTCGAGAAGAGCCACCCACCACATTTTAGAGAGAGAGAGAGAGAGAGAGAGAGAGAGAGAGAGAGATGGGAAGATGGTCCAAAGCCAAAAGAGGAGTGGTGAGTGAGGCATTCAAGAGTATGTGTTTATGGGAGGCAAGATCTCAGCAAGACTGGAATTTGAAATCTCGTGAAAAAAACACCTCCCAAACTTTCTATCTAAAAGGGAATCACTTGAGGTCATGAACTTTTTTCCCTATAGTTTTTTTCTCTTGTGTAACCACCGCAACAACAAGAGGCCATGAGATGATGGAGTCGGAGGCATTGCGCTTTCATTGTCCCCGTCGGCAGATATACATCATGAATAAGAAGAGAAAATTTCTTCTTTCTTTTGGTAAGAAAGCATTGATTAATTTATTATCAAGAGATCAAGTGCAGAAGCTTTTCTTTAACCCATGATATTCTGACGATAGGTACTAAGAACAATGAGTACAGTATGCGGATGGACCTGAGAATCCTGGGATGGAAAAGGGCCGAGTTTGGTTTGGGCCCATAGTGTTAGTGGAACCCCAGCCCAATTTGGAAATTGGGGCCATAACATGACTTGGGTCCAGCTTATAGAACAGTACTTTACCCATAATTAGCCTAAAGGCTAGCTCAAACTTAGATTCGGGCCCAAACGAATAAAGGTCTATTGCGGGCCTAATGTATATATGGTTTTATTTTTATTTTTTCGTAGAAGCTTGTGTATCGTTAAAATATACTTAATTAATGGGATACATGTTTTCATATGAAACATGTCTGTGGATTAGTTTCGGATATGAATCCATGCACCCAGTCCAAACCTCTGAGATTTTCAATCTGGGGTTATCTGAAAAACTTGTTTATTGGTGATAATTAACTTTCATGATTACAAAAAGAGACAGCTATGACCTATGTAAATGTTAAAATCATTCATTCACTGGTGGGAAAAAGAGCCGGTCATTGGCTTATCAGACGCTCCTTTTCTTGATTTTGATGAAATGGGCCACCAATGTCAGGGAAACAAGGGAATGCTGGTTGGGCAGGTAAAATTAATCCTTGGATGGCAAAAGTTGTGGTAGCATGGGAAATGTGTTGAACTGTTGGGGGATTCCTTCTGGTGGGACCCGTTTGTTATCCCCCATCCGACATTGATTAGGATGGGCACGGTTGATGTGAATTTGATTTTTCGTGAAATGAAAAGATATTCTTCTTCTTCTTTTTTTCTCTCCCTTTCTCAATTCTCACGGTAGCATACACAGCAGCAGGACCATATTCATAATATTTCAGTTAGGCTCCTTTTCCGTCTGAAGCTAATCATATTCGTTTCTCCTCTAAATTCCAATCTTAATCATGGTTTTGGCCGACAATTGACAGGTTAACTACTTCCTTTACCTACAGGAGACTTCAGGAGACACCTCTCTGTCTGTCTCTCTCTCTCTCTCTCTCTCTCTCTCTCTCTGAGAGAGAGAGAGAGAGAGAGAGAGAGAGAGAGAGAGAGAGAGAGAGAGAGATTCTGTTATGTTTGGTGGCTGTTCATGCCATCTGGGGTGAACTATTTATCTATCATCACCGTCCATTTATTCATCTCTCATTAGTTTCATTGTATATATGGTGGCTGCCATGACGTCTTACGTCACGTGAGAGCATCTTCTGCTTTGGAAATGGTGGCAATGAACTCATGTTTGTACTGAGGCAAAAGTTCATACAAAACTTTTTATTTTGCTTGTGAAACCCTAATTACACTAAGCAGAAAATGGTTCTTTATAAAAAGAGTTTCTAACAACCAACCCTAATAGAAATTTATTTATGAAGGAATTAATGTAGAAAACTTAGTCCATATTTTGTGATTTTTCGTAAAGAATAATGGCCGCACCAAATATGAATTTTACTATGATTGGAATTTAATTGCTATAATATCGATCATTATATTTCTATGAATACCAGTTGCACAAATGTCCCCTTAAAGTCTCCTACTCACAGAAAAATTCTTCAAGCTCCAACAAGCTCCTTAGTGGGGCCTACTTAGCAATTAATAATAGAAGATTACTGAAGTGTAGGAGGTATAGAATGAAGGGCAGCATCACTTTAATCATGTTTAAATACCCGAAGAAAGTATACTAAAAGGTTGGTTTGGTTTAAAACACAACACAAACAAACAAAGAAAAATGAAAAAAAAAAGTTTGATAGGGGACCCTACTAAGACGCCTCATAAAATCTCCATTCATACCTATTCCAGTGTGAGGAAAACCTCTACGAAGTCCTGGGTATCATACGATCCATATATATATATATATATATTCTCTCCCAGTTCATACCTATTTCAGTGAATTGAGTTTTATTTGACACTTATCTGCCTATTATCAACTAATTGACCCATAAAATCATGAGACATAAACCACACTTTTCTCATCCCTATTTTTATCTTACATAATTGGCATTCATTCAAGTAAGCCCCGTGCAATCTTAAATTGTTAAAAAAAATAGCAATAATAAAATAAAAAAGTAAACAGAAACCAGGCTGCTGAAGCATTCCCTGCATTACACTGAAACCTGTCCAAATATCAATATCAAGTAGATGCAATGAGTGATGATGAATTGATTGTATGAGAACAGAGTCAATTAGACTCTATATTCTCTTTCAATAATATTGTTAATTCTTATATTCCTAGTCAGTGTACAATGATACATGTTTTGGACGTGGTTGGTAGTTTGCATGGGAAGTAAACTCGTAGACCCATGTAGGGTGACAACTGACAACAGCTACCTCTTGTTCGTTTCATATGGGCGGCTGTGGCCCATCTATTTTTTTGATTCCTCTCTAGTGTATATATATATATATATATATTTTGGTGGTTTTCTCTATAATAAAGGAGATTCTAGAAGAATTTTATATGGGTATGTATGGGAAGGGTCCACATCCGGACCTATTTGTGGTCTTTTGTACTCGACCCTGAATCCCTATAGACCCAAGTGGACTTGGTATGAAAGCAAACTCTATGCTAATGTAAATTTAGTCATCCTAATTTTGTCTTTATTAAAGATATTAAGTTTAACTTGACATATTATTAATATATTATGCATTCAGTATACAATATTCTCACCTACTTTTGTCTCAATCTGATGTGACCCGGTAATTGACTTTGGATCCTTGAGGTAGCTAAGTAATTGGGGGTTTAGAAAGTGGGCTTGTACAATGAAATCTGGACATTGTGCCTTTTGAGGCTTTTTTTATTTTAACTATGTTTTTATGCATGATTAATTATGGTGGGGGCATGTTTCAATTGGGATGATATGTATTAGGGGTACTGATGGAGTGGACCAGCCCAAGTCAGGTCTGCATTGGGATTGAATTGGGCTAATTCTTTGGCCTGTAGGCCTCAACATGGATTAGATCTCAGATCTAATTGTTAGATGGTCAAAGCCTGTGCCTATATGAGGTTAAGGGTCCAACAGGCCCAACATAATTAATAGAGGGTGTTAATTGGAGCCTTGCTTTCAAGCTCGTTACATTAAATAGGCAAAGCTTGGATATGCCCCAGACCAGCCCAACCCACCCATAACACCCCTAAAATGTATCCACAGTATAAGACTGTAAAGTTTATTTTAAGAGGCATGGATTCTAGCTAGGAGCGCTCTATTAAGTGAATGTCAAGCCGGTGAAAAGGATAATGGTTGTGTAAAGGTGATGTATACATTTTGGTAAGAATATTCAACAATGACTATCAAATAACTTCCCTTAAACTGAAATTGAACCAAGGAAAGATAAGAAATGAATGCCTAACCATCACTCTACTAATTCAAATACGAGTAAAATTAAGGTCCCATCCATATAGCTACATTATATTCTTCACTCCTCATCTTACATCATGAATTCACCACTCTCCTTTTTAGTGGAGCTCATTTGACCATGAAATTCCACCACAATGAGTTTCTATGTATTCTAAGCAAACAAATTAACTAGCTCTAACTGTATTATAAAGCCGACATTTTGCTCTTCTGAGACATCCACACAGAACCCCTAATGGCGAGAGTTACACTGACTCACATGTTTCACAAGAGCTTTACACAGCTTAGAATATTGGGTTAAGATTTCACTCAGAGCTAAAACCAAGGGAACGTACATTAATGATATTGAGTGATTGAGTTTAGATTTATAAGGGTGGGCCACATGGCCACAATCATTGATTTGGTAGGATGCTATGAGGATCTGGACACACTACTTTCTGCCCCAACCTTATCACTTGCTTTCTGAGTGCAGACTTCTACACCGCCATCCATACCGTTGAATGTGAAGAAGATACAGCACTCGAACGGTTCACAGAGAAATCAAAAGAAAAGGCATAGGGTCTCTTTTGAATTTTGATACAATATTCCATTTCTTTCTCTTTCCTTCCTTCCTTCCTTCCTTCTTTTGTGGTGTATGTTTGTTTGTATGCCCCATCAATAGCGGGCCCATCGTTTGACTGCCCTGGATCACCAACCAACATGGGCTCCACATATATTGAGATTTGACATGTGCAATTCATGGACCAGTTATATCCACAGAAAAAATAATAGGAAGCCTTTAGAAGATTCTTTTTTAGGTTTGTTGTTATAAAAGCATAGATTTGCTCTCACAGAATTCATTAAAAGTCTCTTTGAAGCACATGGACAATTCTTTTTCACCTAACAGTGTAAAATTAGTTCAAAATTTTTCACTTTGCATGTGGAAAAACTGTCACACTAAACTACGAAAAAAGCCACATTTGCAAAATATCAAAGCATTTTTGCCACATCACAGATGTGTCCTTAATTACTATTTTACTTTTTGATTAAAGTAGATTACTAGTTAAGTTAAAAAGAAAGAACGCAAGCATTGAAGATCGCATAAAGATTAGTAAAAGTCAAATAATATGAAATGCTTGATTATAAATTCAAATATAACCAATACCCTAAAAAAAGTATGGTTTATACATTGGTTCATATTGTCAAAAGTCCACCAACAAGTCCATGTCAATATTCATACGTACCCCTTTCAAGTTCATCCATATTGGTTACTTATGTTTTGTTTTACTTTATTAGTATTCATTAATTTGCAAAGTATATAGCTGTTTTCAAGTCTAGATGGGACTGGTAGCATCAACTTAAAAAACTTTAAACCTACTTTGGGTACGAGATCTGAGACCAAATTAGGTGTTGCTCATCTGAGTATATTCAAATGTATATAAAGCCACAAAGTTAGTTTGTTAAGCATAAAAATCAGGTTTAGGCAATATGATTCAAGCTCTGAAGACTTAAGCTCTTTCACAATCTATTTTAGCATTTAATTGTTGTGGGTTTGGATCTGGATCCGCACGAGTTGGGTCCACATCCTCAATGGATCCTGATCTAGATCCAGATCCAGATCTAATGGATATAAAACCTGCTGCAACTAGAGCTCCATAAATTGCACAGCAGGATAAAACTATAATGGATCCGAACCCAAGATCTAGGTTTATGATCCGGATTCGGATATGACATAGAACCTATATGTTGTACCCGGATCCAACAACAATATATAAGATAAAAAAAAAAAAAAAGATGCAGAAGGAGTAAATATAATTGGATAAAAGAGCTTCATAAAAAAAAAATCAGTTAAACCAGTGGGGCTATTATATGGTTGTGTGGGGAAATTCCCAAGAAAATCCTGGGCAAGGTGCTCCATCCCGGGCCCCCGCATCAGCAAGCCCATCCCGGCAAGTTCGGTCTCGTGCTCCACGCTTCCTATGCTCGACTCCCCCCACTTCGGCAATGCACGCCTTAGCAAGACCAGACACTCCACAGGATCCACTTCGGCGAAAGCATCCCACTTCGGCTTAGTGCTCCATCTCGGCTTCGACTTCGGCTGCCCAGCTCGGCTACAGTGTCAACCCCTTCCACTTCGGCAACAGTACCCTGACCCTACATCTCCGCCAGGTCTCACCCGGCACGACACTCCATCCCGGCCAAGCGCCTCATATCTATGAAAGTACTGAGCACTGGCAGCTGTCCTCCCATGGACGCTCAAGCACGCTATGGCCCGTGCGACAAGACAAGGGGATAGCCCGTATCTCCTGACAGATCACCATCCACAGCTCCCAAGGCGCCAGGATATGGCCTAAACGGGACAAGACAGGCTACGATGAGACCGCGCCTCCCTAGTACCTGACAAAATGGGCTATGACAAGACAGCCAACTACCCATTTGCCTCCTCTTCCTCTACATAAACGCAGCTACAGCTCCAGAGGAAGGGGGAACGCCATTACCACTCTGGTATGCCATCTTCTTCCCCAAAAATCTCCTCCTCCCTCTGCTTAGTTCATATACTAACTTAGGCATCGGAGAGCCTTGCGCCGCCCAGGCCAGGGTCCTCTGACCTGCATTTCTCCTTCCTTTTCTCAGGCTCCAGGCGCAGGCATCGGTGTCCCTAATCTCACTTGGGTAAGTCCTCTAAGGCACCCCCCATTATTGTGGGTCATTATTTTTTGCACCTACAATTGGCGCCGTCTGTGGGAAAGTAACATCCCAGCCTTCCCAACCTTCTCAATCTTTCCAAACACCATGCCTCGAAGAACCAGAAAGGGAAAGGAACCTATCGCACTGTCGACCCAGCTGCCGACGGTCCCCCGCCGAGAGAGGTCAGGAGCAAAATTTGGTCCAGCAGGCGACCAGCTTCAGGATACCCGGTCGGGTTCATCCTCTAAGGATTCGACCTCGACTCTACCCTCCGAAAGACGCACCCTGAAGAGCAGGAGCAACCGGGCCCATGGCGAAGGCTCGGGTAACGACCGCGACTCCAGAGAGTGGCTCGATCAACGCATAGAGCGAGCAGTACGACAGCACATGGAAATGGCCGACTACGCTCAAGTTCGGATGAACTCTAATGATTTCGGCGCATCTCCTTTCTCTCTAGAGATCAGAAGCTTCCCCCTTCCCGAAGATTTCAAAGTCCCGAGGTTTGTCATTTACGATGGGACCTCGGACCCAGCAGCACACCTCCGGCACTTCAGTCAGAGGATGTCGATATGGGGCAATGCAGGCCACCTCAACTGCAGAGTCTTCTCTTCCAGCCTCGGGGACCTCCCCCTAAGGTGGTTCTGCGCACTCCCCCCGGGATCAATCAAAAGTTGGCAGCAATTCCGGAGTTCCTTCTTGACGAAATTCCAAGTTTACGGGGTCATCCCCAGGTCAGCCGCCGACATGATGGCCCTCAGAATGAAGCAGACCGAGAGCATCGCGCAGTTCACCAAAAGGTTCTGGGCTGTCTACAGCCAGATCGAGAATGCCTCAGAGGCAATAGCAGTCCTGTCTTTCCAACAAGCCCTCGTACCAGGCAACGAGCTCCGAAGCAACTTGGTCATGTATCCCGTGGTCACTATGGCTGCACTCATGACTAGGGTAAATCAACTCATCAGGCAAGAGGAGGACGAAGCCCGAGCCCGGGAGCAGTTCAACCTCCGCGACAGCGACCAGATCGCTTCTAGCTCGGCCGAACCTGCCAGCTCGGCCGACGCTTCCAGGTCGGCCGACGCTGCCAGTTCGGCGGACGCCTCCAGCTCGGCGGACGTCTCCAGCTCGCTAGCAGCCCCCCGCTCTGCAGAAATCTCTTCCAACACGGGGAGCAGTTAGGCGAACCCCTTTTTCTGTCACTTAGCTTCGACCGCCCGTCAGCTTCGATCGCACGACCCTCTACCGTCATTTCGGCGGCACGGTCCTCTACTGTCAGCTTCGATGGCGCCGTCAGCTTTGATGACGCCGGCACGACCCTCTACTGTCGGCTTCGATCGTACGACCCTCTACCGTCATTTCGACGACACGGTCCTCTGCTGTCAGCCTTGATCGCACGGTCCTTTACCGCCATCAGTCATCCAGTGCCACCGAGCTCACCCTGGGGTCGTTTTATACACTCAGGCGCGACTCGCCTTCGGCGCCAGAGCAACCAAGTCCTCGGGTAGGCGCACCCAGGCTCCTTGGCCTCCAAACGACCTCATGCTGGTCCGTCCACGTACTGGTTTACACCTCACGCTGGTTTCGGCCTCATGCTGGTCTCGACAGCATTTGACGACCTCATGCTGGTCCGTCCACGTGCTGGTTTCCACCTCACGCTGGTTTCGGCCTCATGCTGGTCTCGACAGCATTTGACGACCTCATGCTGGTCCGTCCACGTGCTGGTTTCCACCTCACGCTGGTTTCGGCCTCATGCTGGTCTCGACCGCATCTAACGACCTCTTGCAGGTCCGTCCACGTGCTGGTTTCCACCTCACGCTGGTTTCGGCCTCATGCTGGTCTCGACCGCATCTAACGACCTCTTGCAGGTCCGTCCACGTGCTGGTTTCCACCTCACGCTGGTTTCGACCTCATGTTGGTATCGCCCTCGTGCTAGCTACGCGCTTCACAGGTTCGGCCTCATGTTGGTCTCGGCCAGTGCCATCGAGACTGCCCTCGGGTTCGTACACCCAGGCTTCTCCAACTCGGCGAATGCCAGAAAGGCAAGTCACAAGGGTTAACAGCCCTGGAAAAGGCCTCGAGTTCGGACACTCGGCCAATTCCTAAACTCAGGGTCTTCACCCATCTACACGGGTCTACCGCCCTGGAAAAGGCCTCGAGTCCAGACTCGGTCGTTTCCTAAAGCTCCGGGTCTTGGGCCCCGGAGAAGGCCTCGAGTTCGGACAACTCGGCCGGATTGGGTCTACCGCCCTGGAAAAGGCCTCGAGTCCAGACTCGGTCGTTTCCTAAAGCTCCGGGTCTTGGGCCCTGGAGAAGGCCTCGAGTTCGGACAACTCGGCCGAATTGGGTCTACCGCCCTGGAAAAGGCCTCGAGTCCAGACTCGGTCGTTTCCTAAAGCTCCGGGTCTTGGGCCCTGGAGAAGGCCTCGAGTTCGGACAACTCGGCCGGATTGGGTCTACCGCCCTGGAAAAGGCCTCGAGTCCAGACTCGGTCGTTTCCTAAAGCTCCGGGTCCTGGACCCTGGAGAAGGCCTCGAGTTCGGACACTCGGCCGGATTCCTAAAATCAGGGTTTTTTACACCCCTCAAAGACCATTGCCGAACTCATGCTCACATCTCCGATCCACTGTCGCAAGGCAGTTCGTCTCGGCAAAAAGCTGGCCACTTCGGCCAATGGCAGCTCGACAAGATTGCAGTAGAGACTGTTCCATATCACCTCCTTGGCCTCATGACAGTCCTCAGCTCGGCATCAGTGCCGGATCCTAAGTTGGCAGTTACACTGGTCACCTCGGCAGCATCGCCAGAACACTTCCAACGGGGCTGCGCCTCCGGCGACGGGCCAGCTGGTCATGCCTCGATCTCTTAGTTGGTGATGAATCAGTTGGCTGGACCATCAATCTCAAGCGACAAACTACTCCAAGGCACAAGTATTATCCTCCATGGTACTTAGCTTCCGACCTCAAAGAGGAGTCTAATGAGCTCAGAAGCTGGGGGGCTTTGTGTGGGGAAAATCCCAAGAGAATCCTGGGCAATTTGCTCCATCCCGGGCCCCCGCATCAGCAAGCCCATCCCGGCAAGTTCGGTCTCGTGCTCCACGCTTCCTATGCTCGACTCCCCCCACTTCGGCAATGCACGCCTTAGCAAGACCAGACACTCCACAGGATCCACTTCGGCCAAAGCATCCCACTTCGGCTTAGTGCTCCATCTCGGCTTCGACTTCGGCTGCCCAGCTCGGCTACAGTGTCAACCCCTTCCACTTCGGCAACAGTGCCCTGACCTTACATCTCCGCCAGGTCTCACCCGGCACGACACTGCATCCCGGCCAAGCGCCTCATATCGATGAAAGTACTGAGCACTGACAGCTGTCCTCCCATGGACGCTCAAGCACGCTATGGCCCGTGCGACAAGACAAGGGGATAGCCCGTATCTCCTGACAGATCACCATCCACAGCTCCCAAGGCGCCAGGATATGGCCTAAACGGGACAAGACAGGCTACGACGGGACCAGACAGGCTACGATGAGACCGCGCCTCCGTAGTACCTGACAAAATGGGGCTATGACAAGACAGCCAACTACCCCTTTGCCTCCTCTTCCTCTACATAAACACAGCTACAGCTCCAGAGGAAGGGGGGAACGCCATTACCACTCTGGTATGCCATCTTCTTCCCCAAAAATCTCCTCCTCCCTCTGCTTAGTTCATATACTAACTCAGGCATCGGAGAGCCTTGCGCCGCCCAGGCCAGGGTCCTCTGACCTGCATTTCTCCTTCCTTTTCTCAGGCTCCAGGCGCAGGCATCGGTGTCCCTAATCTCACTTGGGTAAGTCCTCTAAGGCACCCCCCATTATTGTGGGTCATTATTTTTTGCACCTACAATGGTAAATGATTAGAGCTAAGTAAATCTTCAAATATTAATATTACTCAAGCTATAGTTTCCCTTGAAACTTATATATATTTATATATGTGGATGTAATTGTCTTAGATCTAGATGCTTGGGTTGGAACATACAAGAACTAGGATTTGGATCCGAATATTTCGGGTCCTATTATATGCTTGGATAGATAACAGGGTTTTAATTTCTCGATCTTGAATCTAAAAATAAATTCCACATCCACTTTATCTGGCTTGGATAATCGAATAACTATTTGCAACCCTATATATGGATTCCCATATTTCATTCTTATATTATTCAGGATCTGAACCTATTATGGTTGATCCTATTGTGATTAATTTGTATTAAAGATAATTTTGGCGGCCATTCCCTTCATAGGCCAGGCATGGCCCTTAGCTGGTTGAATCTACATCAAAAGCTTGGTACATACCATGCTTGCTGTAAGGTCAAAAAGTATGTCCGGCCTCCAAAAGCCTGTCATGGCCAAAATTGGTAGATTTGGCGGTTGGAAGCATGGTGGACGGTGGAAGCCTGGTATGATGTGGACTCTATCTTAGAGTTTCAAAAAACTCTCTATTCTAAGTGGATTTTTTATTAAGTTTATTAAGCATAAATTTAGGGCTATATATTGGGTGTTACTCACAACACAAAAAGATAGAGATCATCTCTCAAGTTTTGAAGAGTTGTGCTAGCAAGTACTCTAGAGAGTCAAGTTCTTGAGGTAACTTCAGTCCTTAGGAAGGGGATATCTGGAGAGGAAATCTCAGTTTTTTGTAATTGCGAGATTCATAGTATTTGATTTGATCTAGGTCAGATCCGTGGTTTTTCACCCTGTTAGGGTTTTCCACGTTAAATCTGGTGTCTTTATAATGTATGCTTGTGATTTGATTTCCGCTGCGTAGATTATTATTTTTGCAATTTATTAGACTGATTTATTGAATAAACCAATCTAGAGATCTCATGTTCTAAACCTTCACTTGCCACCTAATTCAGATCCATCCGAAGCATGATGTTCGGATTGCAAATGGAGTTGATAGGGAATCACCCACATTGCCACCTGATCCTGATCAAGCATCCATAACAAAACCAAGAAAAGACAGGACTCATCTTTCTCTTTTCCACCGAATCCATCATCCTGATATGCATGATCGATCCCATCTTGATAGGCGGCGGCGGAACCAGAAAGACTTCCATGGAGGGCCCACTAAGTGGAAAAGAATTTCTTGACTGGGGCCATGAAAAAAAAAGAAAAAAACATAGGGTTGTTTTTGAGATGTCATGGCCATCCTGCACCCTGTATTGTGAGACCCCACCCCTGGTGGGCCCTCAATGTGAATTTGAATACTATATATTAGCCTAAGTATTTTAATTATACTAATTATGGGACTTAGTGAGGGTAGCTATGTATTTTCCTAGGGTTAGACTAGTGGTGTAATTAGTAGAGTCAATAGGGGGTCTTTTGTTATTCTTAGAGTTAGTTAGTTTGTTAGAGGCCCTAGCTAGAGTTTTGTATTTACCATAGGGGGTTTGCACCAAGGAATCTTCTAGAAGCCCACCTAAAGACCTAAATACCCTCTACCCTAACCCTAATCCTATTCTAACCTCAAGGGCAATTTTGTCCCTAACCCAAAAACCCAACCTATATAAACAAAACCCTCCCCCTGCCCTAACAACTACTGTTCATTTCCTTTTCTTTCAAGTTTCAATCTCTTCTCTCCTCTTCTTCTTCTTCTTCCCCAATTCCCTCCAACGAACCATCATCTCTCCTCCGATCTCTCTCTTCTTCTCCCCTCGCCCCAGAAATCCTCGACAGAAGGCCAGCTGAGACCAACCTGCACCATAGGAGCAACTGCCGAGACCCTGCCTTTTGGTTTCCCTGTGGTTTTCTTTCTTTTCCTTCTACCTTCAATCGATCAAGGCAAGTGCACTGTGCTGGTAGTTTAGATTGTATGTTTCCTTCCTTTGATTGGCAGTAGAATTTCAATTTGTAATATATATATGTTTAGATCGATCCTTGAGCATGTTTGTTCGGTTCCTTTGGCCATTGATGGATGGGATTACCTCATTTGGATGATCAATGGCCGGTTGATGATGGGTGGATGATGTAGGAATGATTTGTTTTGTTTCTGTAAGGGTCTATGGAGAATCCCAGAAGAATTGGGTCACGGGAATGAGTTTCCGGAGATGGAATGACGAGAACCCACCTCGTTGTGTTGTGATCGGAATCGAAGTAGGACCACCCTTGGTAGATCAGGACCCTACGTCTATGTGAAGGGCCCTGTGCGACCATGGGGTGCTACTTGATCTGGATTCTGATCAGAGGTGGACCACCATTCCTGTGCTTAATGAAGAGAAGTTGTGTCCTGTCGCAGAACTGGGTTCTGTAACAGAACACAACACTGATAGGAGAGATGGACAGAGTCCAGCGATGGCCGAGCTCCGCACCTGCAGAGCCCAGCGGTTGCCGAGCTCAGCATTAGTGCAGCTCAGCAACTGCCGAACTCAGCACTTGCAGAGCCCAGCGGTTGCCGAGCTCAGCGTTAGCGCAGCTCAGCAACTGCCGAGCTCAGTACTGGCCGGACTCAGCGATGGCTGGATTCAACACTAGCTGAACTCAGTTCTGCCGAGCATAATGGTTAGGATGAGATCCGCGTTTAGCCGAGCTAAGTGTCTAGGCCGAGCTCAGTGCTCAGCCGAGTTCAGTGTTACGGCCGAACTCAGTGTTATGGCCGAACTCAGTGTTTTACTGAGCTCAGCGCCAGACCGGGTTCCGTGCCAGACCGGACTTCGAGCTTTAGCCGAACTCAGTGCTTAACCGAGCTGAGAGCTAAACCAATCTCAATGCCTAGCCGTACTCAATGTATTTTCTGAACTCAGTTGGGTGGCTGAACTGAGCTAGGTCCTTTGCCGAGCTGAGCTGGGTGGCCGAACTGAGTATTAATTGAGCTCCATTGCTTAGCCGAACTCCGAGATGGATTTCCAAAAAGGCGGGATTTCAACAAAGGAGACTAGAACCTGGGACATTCCCTTTAGCCAGAATTCTTAGTGTGCACGGCCAACTACCCAGGCCAGGGAGTTAGCCGAACTCACAGGAAGTCCTGGACAAGCAGGCTTTGCCTGTAGGGTGTTTTTCCTTCTCTGGTCCCAGTGTGCCGAGCTGACCGCCCAGGCCAGGAGGTCGGTTGAGCACACTGTGTACAGTGACGATCCCCCAGATTCTAATTTCTATTGTTGCAATCATATGTAGGGCCCATTGACCATTCAAATAGACTTCCATCACTGTGCCAGCCACGAGTCAATGGTACGGCTCAACCTTGACTCGTGGGGTCCACTAATTAAAGTCCAGGTTATGTAATCTTAGATGATTCGACCTTTATACGTTACCAAATGATGCACATAACTTCTAAGCACCAAACACAATATTCCTTAGCATCTGTGGTATCACTTAAAGATCGAATTACCTGAGATGGACCTGTATCCGAAAGTGGACCATTTACCTAGGTTGGACTGTTGCTATCTCCCTATGATTCGTGTACTTGGAGATTCATCTCCCTCATACTATGACTATCACTCTATTGTCCTTATTATTGCTTATACCTGTTAATTAAATGAAAAATGGAGGACCTAAACCTAGGAATACGTAGAGGTGACCCGGTAATCTGATTTGGTGGATCATTGACCCGTGTCTTGTGGCTAGGCGGGCCCTTTTTATGGCCTAAGTTGGATGGGAAATTACCCTAGAATGGAGAGGTTAGATTGTATGGGCTTGTGACCCATTATGGATGTGAATGGATCATATGTTATTGAACATGGACTTGTATATTATATGGACTGTTGTAGACCAGGCCATGTATTTGGTGGGCCTTGGTATGGATCCAATGATTGGAATTGGACTTGGACTATGATCCACAATTTGTATTAAGTACTGAGACCTCTTAGGGACTTTTGTTAGGACCTTGTTCACGCAAGGCAAAGCCTAGACAGACACAGACCTTTATTGTTTCCGAGTCGGCATAGACATTCACTCAGTTGATTTAAGCTCAGCCAGTTGGACTGATCATCACTGGTAGGAGCTATTGAGATTTGTTGTGTGGCTATCATGATGAGCACTGTTGGGACGGACGGTGTGATGCCGGTTCCGGTCGTTGTGGATGATGTTGATGATGTTTTGCAGGGTTAGTAATCCCTAGCATTAGCTTAGGATCCCTACCGCGACTGTGTTCAGTATGGGAGGGCCGCGGCATAATATCCCGCGGTGACCAGCTTATGTGGATGTGCCATATTGTGTAGGTTTATTACGGTTATGCTTATTATGATTCTACATTGTTATCTTGCACGACTGCACAGCATATGTACCTTTGTTACTCTCCTAACTTTATACATGTCTCTACTCATTTTGATGCATACATTCTATATTATCTGCATATTGTGACTTGCCAGATCTTTAGATCTGACCCACTCTTGGTGCTTAGGTCTTGACCCCGAGTTCGAGGGCGATGCGTTCGCACTCGTTGAGGTGCCCGTAGTAGGCGACTACGGATGGGGGCCGGCCGACCATGAGGTTCGAGCCGGAAGGTGGAGAGCCGACACTAGCTGCAGGGGTCTGAGTGTTCTTTTGTCTGGGTTTTGAGAGACATTTGTTGTGAGTTGGGTAGTAATGAAAAATATGTAACTAAACTTTGATTTGTTGTCTCTATACATTTAGGCTGGACATCAGCCCATCTACATTTGACATATATACGATGATACCTTATGCTTCCGCTATCTCTGTATGGCTTCCGCTTATAATACGCTTCCGCAATAATAACTGTTGTTACATATTCGTTCAAAAAGTTTTAAATTGGACCTCACTGCGGACCTACGATCTTGGAAGTTCTCGGATTTTCCGGGAAGTAGCGCGCCAATTTCGGTACTTTGACGATTTTCTCGGTATCCGGAATTGGGGCGTTACATGTATTGCCGCCCCTGATGATAGGTCGTCGAACACATTCCATTGCTGTATCATCCTTGGGATTTCTTTCATTCACGTGGCCAAAATTTAAGCATTCAGGAATAGAATAATGAGTACTGAAGGCTCAAAGTCACAGAGAAAATATTCTACCCCTGCACCATTTTGAGGTTCATGCGTTTCCTCTTTTTTTTTTCTGATAATAGAGGGTGGACGTCCAGCCCTATGGGTCAGACTAATCCCTACGGGTCAGGGGAGCCGAGTAAATCCCCTGCTCCTGTTCCCTTAAACTAATGTTTTGGTTTTTTATGTGATATTTTATATTTTTCATGTTATTTCGAAGAATTTCTTATACAACCCCTAAGATCTCTAAGATTTGTAACAAGTCTTATGTGGTTTTAGTATTTATAAATAAGGCCTTACATTTTTCATTTTAATACCCTCCATGTTTCCAAAATCAATAGCCTCCAACCACCGTAACTTTTTAGAATAAAATAACACTTTTGTTTATCTCCTTTATGTCTATATGCATAATTTCAAAACCTTGGATTTATTTTTCTCTAGAGCTTGTAACATTAACAGTTACAATTAGGAGAGAATAACTCTACATAAATCTATTTCTCTCAAATCGGGGCCCATTTCATTAAATCCAAATCGATCATAATGATAATCAACACATGTACTTATAATTAATTATAATTGGTCCAATGCATGCACGACCCACCGTTGGATTGGTGGAGATTCTCCAAATACATGATCAGGCATCATGTGCATGAGAGAGTTATTAAGAAATAGGCCATAGGGACTTAGGATAAAATAATTGTACTTTTGTAAAAAAATAATATACTCATTTTTATTTAATGGATGTAACGGTTATGTTAATAGTTCAACACAAACCTCATTGGTGGTTGCCTTTTCTCATTAGAAATATTAATATTGGGGACAATGCAGGTATTAAAATGAAAAAGCAACGGCCTATTTACTAATACTAAAACCACATGAGCCTATTTACAAATCTTAACAATCCTTAGGAGGGTATATACAAAAAACTATATTTTGAAAATACGGTGATGTATTATTTCAAGTAAATAATGCAATATTTTCAAAATATCTCCTATGGTGGTGACTTTTTTCTTCTTCTTTTTTGGTACCCTAGCCAATCGGGTTAGGACCCAATTAGATAGCCCTGCACACATGCGGGAAGAAGAAGCCAACATCATAGGGAGAGAAGCCTGCACATATGGAAAGAGTGGCATATCAAGGGATTAATCCCCGAGTCAAGCATGAGATAAGGGCCAACCAATTGGGCAACCCCTTATCCTCCTATGGTGGTGACTTGTAACAGAGATTGTATAATAATTAAGGATGGCCATTTACCTCAGTTAACTTTCTAATGGGGAATTATTGGTCTGAAACAGATTAATTAAGGAAAGGGTTAGATCTTGATTATCTGACATATATTAATCCTCGATGTATCACAATATAAATTTTTGGTTTTGGTAGAAGTATGTCACAGTATAACTTCCACATGTTGGACTTGGGCCACCATTGAGCCCACAGGCCACCCTTCCAAATGGTACGTAAAGGAATCTTACTATCTTAGCACCACCTTCAAAACGTTTCCTACTTTTCCCACCATCCCTCCCTCAAATTTCTGTCATGAGGTAGGACCCACTTGTTACAGCCAGACCCACCTCATTAAGAGAGATCTCTCATTTCCTTCATTTTCCCAGTTATCATCCAAGCCGTTGGATCAAGGCCTAAGCCATACAGGGCCGGCCCCGACGTTTAGGGGGCCCAAGGCGACCTTTAAAAAATGGGGCCTTATACAATTATTTAAAAAAAAATTTTAATTCATTATAATTTTCTAACAAAAAATTGATATTTTTTATTACAAAAAAGTGCTGCATCCAGATAACTTTAGGACTGCCTACGTACCGAGGGAGGCTATATTTAATCCCAAGGATAATGCACAATGTAGTTCTCTAAAACTACCTACCCTGGCCAAAAGCCTACAATTCACACACCAACATTCTCTTCCCAAAAACAAGGCTAATAAACCTAGAAAAAATAAAAAATAAAAAAGTATTACTGAAAACAAGATCTTCTCGCATTTTTAGATGCAAAGTCACTAATCAAACTTGTATAATCAAGTTTTTCTACCATATTTTTTTCAATTGATATCATAACTAACCCATTCAACCTTTCTTGTGACATAGTCGACCGAAGGTAATTTTTTTATGAACTTCAACTTTGAAAAGCTTCTTTCTCCAGAGGCAACAGTAACCGATATGGTCAACAAAATTTTATAAGCTATCCATGCATTTGGAAAAGTACCATCCATTCTTTTTAAATAATTTAGCACATCAATTGCTTTCTTGGTTTCTTTTGGCAAGTATTCTTTCAAAAATTTCAACTCCAAATAAAATCTCTCCCATCAATATCATAAAGGCTGTCATGTTTCAGTTTATCTTCAAGGGTGTCACAATGTGAAAGGGAGGAATCGATGTAACATATTTGGAAAAAAAATTGATTTAAAAAATATACAAATGACATTCTAAATTTCATATAACTAATTCTAATTTAGAAACAAAAGGACACAAAAAAATTTATAAAAATAAATTTAGTTAATGAAACCAAAACAAAAAAATTTTAATCAAACTGTAAAAGAAAGGAATCGATGCAGAAAAGAAAATAAAAAAAACTGAAAATTATGATATCAGATTTGCGATTTACAAATAACTATTTTTAAGTTAAAAAAAGGAACAAAAAAAATTTACTTTACCAGAGAGGAGAACCGGCGCAGCAGCACATCACACACCATTCCAAAAGAAAAGCCCTAAAGACTTCTTTTTTGATGCTCACGAGAAATGAGGAAAGCTGAAAAGTTTGGTGGTCTTATCTTTTGGTGGTGGGCCCATGTTTGCCTTTTAAAGTCTTATCTTATGGTGGTATGGTGGTGGGCCTTAAGTTTGACTTTTTAAATAATGGTTATTTTAAATAAGGTGGGCTTTAAATTTGGGCCTTTTAATTTATTTATTGGGCTAAATATTTACACACATGTGTTATTAATTTGGGCCTTTCAATTTACATATTAGACTAAATATTTACACACACACATATATATATATATACAAATACATAAAATATTATGGGGCCCTAAAAATTTTGTAATTATTGGGGGCCCAAGGCGGCGGCCTCTCCCGCCTGCCCCTTGGGCCGGCCCTAAAGCCATATATTACATGTCCTTAATTTTCAAGTTAGCATCCAAGATGTAGGAGAAATACACAAGCAATAGTTTAGAACTACGTGGCCAGACAAGAGTCTGGATTTTCTGTTTCAATGAAATAGGAAAATACTAATCCTGTCTATCCCCGAGCGCCATCTATATAAAATAGGGATAGGCCGAAACAGTATTTCCCTATTTGGGATCTAACTCGAGAACTCAGTATGGGCATTAGAACAAATGGCAAATATCCGTACCTATAGCTTTGTGTTTTACTGAGAAAAACCATCATCATATAGAACATTCAATGACTCGTTTTGGTGATAATCTTCTCATCTCTAAGTTGCTGTTTCAGTATGAAGACAATATAGATTATAGAGACACCCATATTCTGGCAAGATTAATCATTATAAGTGATGTTAGTGTGGTTGGGAGAGCAAGTTCAGACAGCTCGGACTTAGAAGGAAGACATACTTTTCTTTCCTTCTTTTCTTTTGCCATTTAAATATAGTTGAGAGTCCAAGTGAGGTGCATGACTGCGCCTATCAGAATGAACCATTCAACCTGAAGAAATAAGATTTGCTAAAAAGGACAAGACACAAACCTAATTCCAAGTTCCAATAACTGGCGTTATCTCCCACAGTGGAACTTTCACTTGGAAACAAATTTGAGGAAGCTAGAAAGAATAGACACTTTTTTTAAAAACTTTCCTTTTACTTTTTTCTTGAGGGGGATATTGGCTGCATCTGATAACAGTAGATTTCACTGGTCAACACAGAATCAGTCCAACTCTAGGATTTTGTGCAGAGTTTGTGTCAAAAAAAAAAAGTTTTGAAAAGCTGGTGTCAGCATAAAAAAAAAAAAAAAATGAAACCAGAATAATTAAAGAGGGAACAGCTTGGGAATGAAAGATGTGGACAAGGCAGAAGGACATCACTTTAGAGTACTACTAATTTGGAGGCATTCAGTATCCTGCTATTACAAGTTAGTTCGTGGTAGCCTATCTCTATGCTACAACGTCTCTGACAATGCTGCATCAATCTTGTTTGCATCATGCCTAGGAAGATGAAACATGATGGAGACGGGAGTCCTATGGAGGTACGAGACTTCTTAAGAGTAACTCTGGGTTGATTAGATTTCACGCTTAATAGCCTGTTTGTTTGGAAGAATTATGAACATTTATATAGGAAAGAATTATCAGAATTTTAAATGCTGCGTCTTAAGTAGAATTTTAAATGCACAACCCTTTTCTAGCATTTGGAATATTAAAATTCAGAAAAATCATAGGGCTCAAATGCATTTTTATATGATTTGAAATTTTAAATTCTTGCAACAAACAGAGTATTTGAAATGCTCAGAGATAAGATGTCACATCATGTCATAAATCCCCAACAAGTCCAATTCCTTATTAGAAGAACCAAACAAGCCTAGTTAATTTTCTTTTTCTTTTGGTAAAGAGAATTTTATTAAATAAAATAAGAAAGCACAAGCAAAACAAGAGTAAAAAAAAAATGGTAATGGACAATTAATCTAATCTAATGTTTTGACGAAAGCACGCATCTATCCCAACCTTGAATTGACGCTGATTCCAATTTGATACAATATTACATGCAACTACCCCTTTGAATTTGATAACAAGTGCAATTAAATAAAGTGATTGGTAGTGTTAATTAATATGAAATCAAACATACAAGAAATTATATAATAAAAACTTGGGTCGTTTGTAGTAATGAATAATCAAAGACTTTTTATCTGCATTTTTACTTTGTTTAAGGACTCCGAGTTGGATTAGGTCGAATAACATGTCCTTTCCATGTAATTGATGTGTAAAGTGAAAGCATTATCCTGTGATTTTCAAACTGTTTTCTAACGACTTTGTGATCCTCATCTTCAATCAAGAACAACGGATACGACAATGGCAAGTTCAGGAGTCTTTCTACCAAAATAAAAAGTTCAGGAATCTTTAGCAACGAAGACAATGAATTTGACAAAGGACAAATAACTACTGTGATTGGACAAGTACAATGAAAATAAAAACAACATAAAACAATGTATCTGGTTTACCATACTGAAAGGAGATGATATATTACAAGTTAGAGATAAAGATCCTAACAGAAGAAGAAAAAAAAAATGAACACCATGCAGTTTAAGGTGTTCTTGTCACAAAGGGGACTCAAATTCACACACTTTGCCTCACTCACTCACGCCCCTGCCAATTGAGCTACACTTTGTTGTTCTTTGAAAGTATGATAGAAATTTTAGGGAGAAAAAAAAAAAAGATGTCTTATTGGTACTAGGCCATATTGTACAGGATCCAACGCAACTTTAATTTGGGCGAGACCGAGTTAACTCAATGTCAACTGGAATTTGAAACTATTCTCCCAGCAAGTCCCAGCAATCTAAAATAAGAAAGCCCTAAGAGCTCAAAAAGTCTACTCCGCTTGTAATCTATGGTCTCCTTGTACTAGAAGGGAATATGTGCCACAACGAGTTAGATGCTCATCCAAAACTCTCTATCAAGAGTTTGATTCTAACCCAAACTCCCCTAGGGTGACTGATTAAGACTTTAGATAGATTCACTTTGGTGCTTACCAATTACTTAAGTTTCCTGGGTTATGTGGCAAGCAGGCCACACAATTGCCAATACCCTAGAAGGAAAAGTAAAAGGAAAAAGAACTGCCTATGAACATTAGTTCAAGTTATCTATAATTAAATTAACTCATTATAGTTTCTCCTTGCACAGAAAATTAAGTAAAAGTGTACGTGAAACCATAGAAGGATGTATGAAGGGCTTCACTCTTTTACAAAGAATAAATTTTTTTGGTCCTTTGCAAAGAATTATCATCTAAAACGACTAAAGTTCCAAGTTTGCGACAATTATAGTTATTTGGAAATTACTGTCTTGGGAAAATATTGAGATATATTTAAATGTGGATTTTTCTCGAAATATCATAGGCTTTAGATAATTAAAAAATATAAAACATGAAAATAAATACAAATACTATAAAATCTCATCTCTACAGATTTTCCCAAGCTTTTTTATTTTTTATTTTGATATTTCAATTTTTATCGCGATGCTTTATCATTTTTGGCGATTCTAATGAAAAACATAACAACATTATAAAAATATACTGATTTTAGAAAACTAGCAAGATATCATCATATTGATCATGTTTTTAAAATATTGCATTATTTTTTTAAGAATTATTGTCAGCGAAAGACACCTCTAAACAACTGCATATATCCATGAAAGCTCAGCGTAGCTTTCACCTCTTCATAACGAGAAATCTTCAAATAAAAAAACACACGCAGCCACTCAAGAGAATTTGAACAATTTAATATATGCAAGGGTACGCAGCCACTCAAGAGAAATTGATAAAATGGAATCAAAAGTCAGCATGGAGTGAATTAAGGCATACTCTAATGAAGAAAAAAAAAAAAACAAAGAATCAATTATAATGAATTTCTTTTTCTTTTTCTTGCTCTTGTACAACTCACACACTCTATCAAAGTCCCTGACTATTAACGCTACAGTCTGAGATTGAATCCTGGTTATTTCTAAAAAAAGCGAGGGAGGTGCTCCCCAATTATCTGAGCTTGCTTGAGTGTCCATTCATTGGCACAAGGTGTTGGCTTTTTTGACAGGTAGAACATGTTTATAGGGTCTCCTTTTTTAGTCCCCATGCCCCATTGGAGCCCGCAAGGGCTATTAGCTCAGTGGTAGAGAGTGCCCCTGATAATTACGTCGTTGTGCCTTTGTGGTGAGGGCTCTCTCAGCCACATGAACAGTTCAATGGACTCATAACAGCCTGACTTGTGGATGTGGATCATCCAAGATTAAGCCCAACCAAAAACCCAAACTTGATATTAATTTGGCCCGGTTGGGCTAATGCAAGTACGCGTGACCCAACCCAAATTGCACCCTTAGAGACAAATTGCATGCCCTTTCTTCTGATAACAACTCAAGTTATTACTATTCCTGTGACAACACAGTATATAATCTCACACTGCATTTTCCTTTTTTTTTTTTTTTCTTTTTAATTCTTTAATGTTCATAGTCCAGATCCTCAGCAGACAAGGTGGTAGAGGTATAATTCACTGATAGTAATAAATCTTGCAAAGGGTGTTCTTAGTGATCCATAACATGAAATAATGCACTTCTGTATTGACAATAAAATACATCACACATGACATCTAGGCTGGCCTAGTGGGTCCTGCCATATGAAATGGGGTCGATAGATTGGCTCACTATGATATATAGACTGCTAGCCAATCTCATCAAGAGCAATGATTTCAAATCATTCAATTGGTTTCATAATTTTCTTCATTCCTATTTCATTCTCTTTGATTAGATAGATAGATATATAAATATCTATAGCAGTGACTTCCCAAGATCGATGGCATATTGGTTATGTCCTCACTGATAAATATGTTAACAGGGAATGGGTCACAGACTCACAGGTGATAATTACACTAAGTCAATGTATGGTAACTATCCATTGAACTTCTCATCCCAAGATCCGGACTCATATGGGTCCATATAATATTCTCCTTGTGGGAGACGTACGATATTCCCATCTTAGCTTTGGCCCACTAGTGGGGCCCCTCTTGGATTCCTTCCTTACACCATGAAATGGTCTTTCTCATATTGCATGTCCCACTTCAACATTTACCATGGAGAACGACAGAAATGCCCAGAATGATTAAAGATTAAAGACACAACCACATCTTTTAGTGGAAAGAAAAAAAAAAACACGGTTTTTCGCTCAATCAATGCATCAAAGCATGTGCCCAATTAGGGTCTTAATTGGTCGGTTGGGATGTCTAACATTGGGGATCCAACTCCGGCCCCCACATGTTCAAACTCAAGGATCAAAGATCATGTGCAAACCACAGTCTAGGATAGTAGGTTTGTGGACCAACATAGGACTCATTTATTGCCTTTTAGATCTTTACTTTGCCTGGATCCAAGCCCATGTGAGTTTTGCTTCACCAATGCATGGGCGCCCATTGGCTCACCTATCCCAAGATCAATGGAACAGAACAGAACAGAACTAAAACCTGCCAACTTAACCAACTTATCCGGTTTTGAAAACATATGGGGATGATGGGCCAACAGATTCAAATAGACACAGTTCAAAGTGGGCCATCTCGGCCCACTGAATTCCCTTAGAATTTAGACACATTGGCATTTGGTAAAAATCTTGTCTTCTTTTCTCTTCAAACGAGAGAATATATTCCCTTAACTTTTTGGTAAAAATATTCCCATTTTACTGAAGAGACAAGCTTTTTACAGTTTAAGGCTTTAATTCAATTCCTTTTGGATTTTTAGCTTCAATGCCTTTTGGATGTCTAGCTTCAGCATTAAGCTTCATTGACTGTTATAGATAGTCTTATCAATGGGCCCATTACCTAGAGCAGCCCAAAAAGATCTGGGTATGGACCCTTCTGAGGCATAATTGATACTCAGGTCTTGTCCAGGTCCGCAATTCAGTGCCAGTTAATAATTGTGTCCATGTGTGACATTACACATGAAAAACGATATATTAAATTCTAGAAATGCCAGATTCTCTCTTAAACCACATATCATTATCTGGTATATTTTATGGGCCTTGTTTAGGGGATAGTATGGGAGCTTTTCGTTTTTGTGGAACGATCTAACTTGTGGGGTCAGTCACCTTAGAAGCCTGATAATCATTGGATTCTGGGTTTCAAAGAGGTCTTTCTATGATCTATTTGTGTGGGCAAAAAAAAAAAAAAAAAAAAAAAAAACGAAAACGATTCCAATTAAAGGAGGTGATGTTTTGGGGGCCTTAATCTATCCAAATCCTGATTATTGGACATCAGGATTTCATGCAATATTAGAATCTTGCTCGTCAGAATAATGATTATGATTAGTTAATATCTCAATCTGGGAGGTTTATCCACTTTAGGACTATTAGATGAGTGGGCTGGATCAGCCTATGTGCCCAGATAAAATGGAACCCAATTCTTCAAATATTCAATATGGAGCCTGTCATTAGCATTTTCTCAACTTTCCCTGCTTGTCTTTTCGCTATTGGTACGAAATTCTCCTCGGCGAAGATGCTTTCAAGTGGTTGCCATGTAAGTAAAAAAGGACCCTTTTGGTTACATGCAATGGAAGGTTGACCATAGTCCACAGCATGTGGCAATGTCATGTTAAATTTGTTCAGTCTACTTTGTATACATCCAAATCGAGTCCCCAATTATGAGTGAAAGGTGGGAACTATGCAGTGGGGCCTACCTATTGAAATAGGTATATAGGTATAGGATATCCCCAATTTTACTCTAATTTTAGTTGACTCTCAACAACATTGACCATGTGATGAAGAATCGCGATTGACATGATCTTATGCATTATTTATTAGTCATATGTTTCGATCATGTTATTCATCATATGACCAGTCTTATGATTGGGCGAGCTCCTGTTGGATTAAAATTTTGGGACATCACAAATATGGTGAGATAGTTAATTGTGAGCGGCCCAGATTTCCAATTAGTGTATCTGACTCTGGTGAATTCTCTAAAGTCAAAGACTCAGAAGATCTGTACTCATTCAAATCGTTCTCAGGCCTGCGAATCACTCAGAAGTAAAAACAAATAAAATTACAATGATGTCATACATTAATCATATTTTCCTAATTGAAACAAAATTTTCATATAGTGGAAACCATTTAAATGCTCTCATTCCATGCTTTTGTCAATCAAAGGTTGCTATCACTTTATTTAGAGAAGAAGCAACAAGTAAACGGGGTGGGGACACAACTTGAACTATTGGAATGTTGTGAAGTTTTTTTTTTTTTTTTACCCAGGTTAGGGTCTGAGAACCAAGCCCTCTGGCAAGGGAGTAGACCTCAGGTGAGGTGGTATGGCCCTCATCACGACTATTACCACTAGGATAAGAGGCAGTTCTTTGAAATGTTGTGAAGGTTAGGTGTATATATAGATTTGATTCGACTTTTAATTGGTCATACCATGTTGTCAACCTTATGTAATCAATTCCAACATAAATATACACCTAAAGATGCTGGGAGAATGCCAACCGGCCCATGAAATAGGTTGGTCATAAGCACGATGGATATGACCTGATCATAAAGCCATGGCTACCTCAATTGTGAATCTCAACACAGAATGGCTGTTATGTGAATGTGGCATTTGAGCAAGAACCAGACTTGAGGATGGACAGTCACTGCATATCATACATGTCTAGGGTCATCATAGCCCAGGTCGAAGCATAAAAGCAACATCATGACAGCCCGATTCGGTTTGGCCCAGGAAGCTACCAGGCCATTTTAATTCAGAGAAGGCCAAGTCTTGAGAATATATGATTAAAAGAAATTCTTGAATTGCAACTTTTCCAATACTAGAGCCTAGGCCACACCAAGGAGTTTACCAAGTTTCCACCAAGTCCACCCAAGTCCTGACTGAGTTGAACCAAGACTGGCTAAAACTCAAAAGTTTCTCATTATCGCAGTGCAATTCGCCTGGATGAGTCTTAACAGAGTCTAACCAAGTTTTAGAACTATGGATCAATAGCTTGGCCGAGCCCTGACTGTCCTTTTGTTCAGCCTAACAAACACATCACAATCAGGAACACATGTCATTAACTGAATCAGGCCTAGGCAAGAATGGGGCATTTCTGTCAACTATAGGGGCCAAGTCCCAGCCTTTTTACTATAAAATAGAAACATTGCACATTCAAAACATGATCCAACCTATGATACCAGCCCAGGTAAGACAAGACACACTAAGGATATAGCAGGGACATGAGTCTTGCTCAAAAAAAGGTAAAGTATCAGACACATGTTGCCTACTTTTTAAGTATCAAGGTATTCTACTATCCAAACAGTGCCCTTTTAACCACCCCCCCCCCCCCCCCATGGCTCACCACAGTGGCTGCAATCTTATCAACCATCCAGATCAAGGGGCACAAGACCCTAATATAGGTATGTATCTTCATCAGAATGAATCAAAAACCAGTCAAGAAACATTCTATATAATCCAAATACATATTACAGTAGTTAATAAAACTCACTCAGAAGAGCATCACGCAACCTGGGCTAGTTCCAGAGAGTTTCCAGCAGCATCAGTCAGAGTTACTGGAAACTTGATTCAGGTGAACTCTGTCAAATCAAAGCAAATCTCATTTGAACTATACATATTACAGTCATCACATCCAGCACTGCGGACCTCAGCTGTAAGATCTATCAATACATGCGGGGCAAAAATAAATAAATAAACCTCAGAAACACAATTTGCTCAACCCATGAAATCCCAAAATATAATGATTACATTACAAGTTATGACCCGCAACACTACAAAAGAGGTGAGAATGTGATTTTAAATTGGTAACAGTATTACTAAATATGAACTCATGAATGCTTCGATCCATAAAAATGTTTAAATTCTTCGTATTTCGTTGGGGAAGGGCACCAACCACTGTGCTCGTGCCAGCATATTCCAAAGCCACTGCCCTCAAATAAGACGAGCAAGAGGTTTTTCGATTTCCTGACCAGCTTACACGAATACAATCAACAATGGAGATCACCACAGAAAGAAACGAATCAAGTAGCCCCGACAACACGGACATGGAATGGGGGCCCGCGACAGAAAATTGGCTCATCAGGTGAATCTGCCTTTTGCACGGGCCCTGAGGATGTCATTGGCATCATCGATGACACCAGCACCCAGTAATGTGTATTCACCAGTACAAGAAAATACAACGAAAAGGAATGTGTACTCTCCTGAAGTGGAGGAACTTCAAATTGGATCCCACTCAAAACACCTAAAGCATGAATTAGACGAACAAATTAATAGGACCAAGAGTGTGAGCAAAAACAGAAATTCAATCACATAACAGCAAACAACAAGAATGCAAATTTCATTTTATCATGGATGACAAAGCTGATGCCGATTCAATCCATCATGGGTTTTTCCAGAAAATAGAAAAAAGATACATCCTAGAAAGAAAAGGAAATCAACTAAATCCATATACTACTTAAAAAAATGAGGTCCTGGATACACATTGATCTACAGGAACACCATCAACATTTACATATGCAAATTCAATGGAAACAAGACTTCTGATTAGTCTGCCTGGATTACCACCTCACGGAGAAGAAATTTACAGATAAACAGTACTTTCACAGGCATCATCTAATTATCATAGGGGCTCGTAAAAATAACAGTATACAATAAGGCTTTGATGCTCCAAATATCAGCAGTGAAAACATACAAAAATATTGGTGCATCAATTCAACAGTAAAAGTCAATGAGAATCAAAAGGGCTTATTCAAGGGAAGGAGCGAGAGAGGAAGTATGTGTGTTTTTCTTTTTTTTTTTTTTTGTTCTATTCTTTTCTTTTTCTTTTTCTTTTTTTTTTTTTTTTTCCTTTCTAGCTACAATGGGACGGTGGATAATGATTGGATCATTGTCAAATTGGGAGTGGCAAGTGGCAACTAACAGTAGGATAGGTGTGTGAGGGAATGATATCGATTATAGGTGTCCATTGTTCAAAATAGGATTGGTATAAGAAAGTTAGGGTTGACACCAGTTTTTGTTTCAGTGTGCACATGTGGAATTGTGGATATGGCTATGACCACCTGATCCCCTGCTAGGGTTGGTCAAATTTGGTATAAGAAAATTAGGGTTGATGCCAGTTTTTGTTTCAGGTAAAAGATTCTGTTGTTGTTTGTAGTAGTTGTTCTTATACTTATTATTTGAACGTATTAATTAGGTAGTATATTCTCTTGGTTCTGTCGGTGGATAATATGTGCTTCAAGTCTTCAACAGACTGTACAGTTGCTGGTGGGACTCAACAACTTCTAGAAGAGTAGTTGATTTGATAGTCATATCAAGAATAGAAATAGAACATCAAACTAATTTAATTGAATACAACAGAATAAAAATTAAACCAAAACAGAGAAAAGTCAGAAAACCATATCACTTCTTTACGAAGCCAACAAACATGGAGTAAGTAGAAAATACCAGCCCATAGGACAGTAGCTTTATTGCCCTCGATGCAATTTTCCCCAGCTACATCTCTGCAAGTGACACTGAGGGTCATCCGAATCATATCTTTAGTGTTATTGCGAACAAGAACTTCTATGGGAGTCATTTCATGTGCCAATACAGAACCTTTATGACTCATGCTTCTGCCATTGATCTGAATATTCGATTCATCCAAGGAATCATTTACAAATTTGATCCCATCCCTAGCAAGCCTAAAACCAAAGGTTAATGGGTCTGGCAGTAGTATGTCCATGACTGAAGTCTGCAAAGCTGCTTGAATTGCATCCCTGATATTCAGTTCTCCAGAGCTGCTCCGTCCAGATTGCCATCTTACCTTTATTCTCGAGATCAAATTTTTGATGGATGCATTCAATTCAGCCTTGGTATTCTTTTCAGCAGCACCCGAACTTTTTCCACCAAAAGCATCATCTATCTGTGCATCCTTAAAAAAAAAAGAGCCATCAAGGATAGGCAGCTTAAAATGCTCTAAGGGAATCAGTACCCTTGCTGAGTAATCCCTGTCTATTCTGGTCTTTGGATAGCCAAAGTCAGCAGCATCACGGTCAACAAATGTCGAGGAGCTATGCTCAGTCTTTGAGCTTTCCAATTGAACAGACACATTTATCTCGAAAACTACATCGGTGGGATTAGACAGCTCGAGTTCAAGGAGACGGAGTCCCCAACTTCCACGATACGGGTCAATCTTCACCAAGCTTTCAGTCTTACTTTCACCGGAAGAAATGCCATTAGCATTGCTTTCATCAACATGAACCGGTTTTGGAAGGGTTTCGCTGATGTGTGCAGGAATTTCCATAGATAGCAGACGGGCCTTCACAAAGGATAGACCTTGCAAAACACAGACATGCAATGGAACAACCAAGCGCCTACCCGGGGGCATAGAAGACTCATCCGTCTGAATCCCTCCAGGTTGCACCACCGGCCCTGTCAAGAAGACCACAGAGATATTATACAAATGGAATCAAAGAATAACTAGCACAATTACCCGTGCTTAGCATGGTTACATCCATACATTTCAAATTTAATATCCATACAATTAAACATTGCAAATTAATGTATACTTATAGGAAAAAATATATGAAATTTTAATAAATGATTATTACAAAATTAATAATTATAATATGGAGAGTTTTGATTTATGAATATGAATGAAATTAACATGACAATAAAATTCCATTTTTCATTATGAACCTCTATTTCATTAATGCCATAATTTAGCATGAAATTACCATTCCATCTAACAAACACTTAAAATTTTATTTTTTTAAAAAAATTATAGAAAAAGCAAAAGGAGAAAAGACTATGAAAGTAACTATTTTTGCTAACCGATAAGAAGGGCAGTTGAAAGAGACTAGGAGAAGTGGGTTAGAAAGGCAATAGGAGAATAGGGAGAGAAGGAGTTGTTGCATAATAAGGAAAACAAGAAAAGTGGTAATAGACATTAGTGCTTCATGTTAAAAGTTAAGTAGTGCGATATAGGTGAAATGGTTTGAGTTAGTGGGGACAACTGTCAGTCAAAATTACAAAGTTATGGTCAGAATTCAATCCCAAAACCCTTCTATTTAATTTATTATAATTCCGTTTGCTAATGGAATTCACTGCAAAGCTATAAAACAGAGATGTGACCATGGCACGGTAAAGATCCCACTATAAAATCAGTAGTTGTCAAATGGACAATTAAGAAAATGGCTAGCCGTCTCAAAATAACAAGTGTGTAATGGTCTATAAAGAAGACAAAAATAAGGAAATATTTATTGCTAGAGGTATACAAGCAATGGAGACCAAAATAATGCAAATAGGATCGTGGTTTTAAAAACTGGCTAAGTTTTTTACTACCGAGTTCGAGTCCCCTATAAAGAAGACAAAAATAAGGAAATATTTATTGCTAGAGGTATACAAGCAATGGAGACCAAAATAATGCAAATAGGATCGTGGTTTTAAAAACTGGCTAAGTTTTTTACTACCGAGTTCGAGTCCCCCAAAAAATCACCTAGCCAGCTGAGTCCTCTGGTTTTGGGGCCCTAAATGAACTTATTTCCTTTTTTTTTCATGTGGGAACCTATTATGGAAAATTTTCCATTTAATAATCCAGGTACCCTAGACTATAACAACTTATATAAAAAAATGAAACACAACAGATCTTAAAAATTCTAGATTCATACGACAATATTTTCTACTCCGACTCTTTTTTATCCATTTTCTTTGAAAGGTTATTGGGCCTAGGGTGAGAATTGGTCCAACTCAGCCAAGTCACATGGGATTCACTGAGTTGACACAACTCAACAGTGACCTAGTTACACCCTGAGTACATTTTTAAAACCTTGATATGCTACCTGCATAATGAATGATCAACAAGGGGCTGCTTCCTTCCTTGGATACCCTCCCCATGCTTGATGCGATACTCCTGCTAGCAGCATTATCAGAATCTGCCAAGGTAAGCTGCCAAGCTTTCATAGTCACCGGAAGCACCACTTCTGCACCAGGTTTCAATGGAAGGGCTGACTTTAATGTCTCAGAAGCGACTGAAATAACAGAATCCTGATTCTTTCCTGACAGAGAAATATGGGGCCTGCTCAACAGGAACAGTCCCAGCATTTGCCAAACGTATCGACACATCACGAATTTCACCTTCATACAAAATGGCAGCACCATCACCTCCAACAACACACGACACTAACAGAGGCAGAGGGGGTACAACAGTAATATTTGGAACAGAAACATTTCTATACTTTGGTGAGCCACAGCATCTGAAAGGATCAGACAGGACAAGACCTTGTGCTGCTCCAAGGAGCAAATTATCAACATCCCTGAAAAGGTGTTCAGTAATAACACCGAAACAATGAACTGTGCATCCAGGAATTGTCACTGTGCCCACTGAAGTTGGAATCCCAGATAATGAGATCACCTTTGATGAATTAGGAGGTAAGCTCGCACTTACAGGAAATGGATCAAAGTTCCTGGAATGAATGGACAGATATATACTATCAACAACTAAGTCAAAGCCACAAGGATTTGCCAATTCCACCAACACTTGAACTGGTTCCCCAACAATCCATATCAGCTCCTGTTTATTTCCATCATTCGTATCTCCTTTGCTGAATGGTGTATAAATGAAAGGTCCTGTAGGAGCAGAACCCATCCACCACTCCTCTTTCCCTGGACTGCGTTTTACAATATCCATTTGTGGAGGATGTACAGGAAAGGAATGCAACCTGCAAGAAAACAGATCAGTAAGGTTATGCAATAAGATTCACCAACGTACTTCAAGAGAGAAATCATCCTTTTCAGTAAACCAACTTCATAAAGGAAAGACAGTACACTATATAATCAAGAACTTCTATCAACAGAAGCAATCATGGGTTTCACATTAAAAAAAATCTAAGAATGATAGACTTATTTGGTTCAACAGTGGGTGAGGATTGTTATCATGATTATGCCATTCAGGCATATTAACTTTTGATGTTTTGGTACACAACTTTTAATGTTTGGCATAAAAGACAGTCCTCTTTACTTTTAATGTTTGGCACACAACTTTTGATGGCTGGATATCACAATAACAATACATCGCAAGTAGGGCATCTTGCACTAATAATAGAGAGATCTATTTTGTGATTCTATCTAGTAGAAAGAATCTCAAAATCTATTATGAGATTCTATCTATTGCAAACTGAATTTAGATTTAAGATTCATGTCACTATGAATGGGCTGGTTTAAAGCATCTAACAGGTTAGATTAGATGATAAATGTGGATGATTTTAGGGACAGAATTGTGTGGTCACTTGAAATTTTCAAATCTAGTTTTTTGGGGGCTGGTTTCAGTTGTTTAAATTCAGATCTAATTTCTGCATGGGTTCTAAGGGTGTGTTTTGAGTTTAACTGATGGGGTGACGGGATTTGAGACTGGGTATTAGGGATTTGGATGCGGATGGAAATCTCTGGATTGGGAATGAGCAGTTTTTTTGAAAAAAAAAAGCCGTTTTTTGGACTGATTTGACTTAAAATTCAAATATAAAATGGAGAGAGAGAGAGAGAGAGAGAGAGAGAGAGAGAGAGAGAGAGAGAGAGAGAGAGAGAGAGAGAGAGAGAGAGAGAGAGAGAGAGAGAGAGAGAGAGAGAGAGACTGCTGTAGTAAGCCCACCATAATTCTCTTTAAATGGGCAGGGCCCACAGTGGTTACAATTAAAGTGTGAGGCTCCTATAATCATTAAATCATTAAGTAGGTCGGAACCAAACTAACATCAGTTAAGCATAGGACCACCATGATATCTTCTTCTTCTTCTTCTCTTTTTTTTTTTTTCATTAAATGGTGCATGCCATCACCATTCCAGTGTTGGATTTGCAAGGTGCACCATAATTCCATTCTCGGACAGGTGGAGTCTATCATGATTAGACAATTTGAATGTGAGTTTGTACACCATATTTGCATAATTAGGGTGGTCCTACATGATTCATGGATTGTGGGCCAATGTGAGGAGAGAAACATTCCTTTTCCTTTTTTTTCTTTTATGGTTAAACGAGGGAAATGGTGCATGTGACCATGTTGTGAAACTATAGCCAGGGTAAATTGCCATTTTTGTGCTTTCAAATTTGGCAAGCAGTAGATGTCAAAGGAGAAAGGAGTCAAGGACTTGATCATAAATATTTTCCCGGTCAAGCGACTGTTTCAGAAATAACAAGACTTTCCAAAATATGATGTCCTCTTGCAAACATGTCTCAATTTTAAGTAAAAGTCAATGGTCATTCGGGCCTTATCGCATAAGAAGTTCAGTGGATATTCTCATTCTGATCAAAACGAGTTGGACAGGCATATGCTTGTATGTATTTATTGAACAAGATTTGTAGTGTTTTCCGTAAGTGCCATTATATGGACAATAAATATCATGCATCATCCTTAATTATATTACTGATGTATTATAGATTAACCGAAAACAACCAATAGATATATAAACAAAGAATTGAGAGACATACAAAGTTCATAATTTATGGTCTAAAAATTACATTCAAATTGATTTCGGAACCAAAAGAAACTTTAATATACAGTAGAAACACCAATAGTCCATGCAAGTTCCCTAAGAGCATATTTAGTCTCAGCTCTTCCAAGTCACTAGATGAAACTTACTTCTAGTTTGGACGGAATTATGGGTACTTAATACTTATGCATCTCATCTCATGGTTCTAAAAATTGGTGCGCTGGCCACCAAGTCAAACCCACCCCCCTACCCCCACCACCCAGGTCACCTAGTTGGCCGAATATAATTTCTGGGCCCTAAATGCACTTATTTCCTATTTTTTATATTGGGAAAAGCTGTGGGAGGCAATTAGGGACATTTTATAGTGATTCTAAAATATCAAAACCAGTTTCTTTTAAGTTTTAAGAATAAAGCATTTAAAGATGATGGTATATAAATGTGGGTGCCTATAACAACTTAATAAAATGAAAGATGATGTATTAAAATTCTAGATTCATAAACAAAATTTTCCTTTTTTGTGGATTTTTTGAGCTAGTTTTTCATTTTTTAAAGGGTATTTAGGTTGGGCCAAGGAAGTAATTTGGTCCAATTTGGCCGATTCAACTCGACTGGAGATTGGCCAGTCACCCCCGAGAATGAAAATAAAAATTGGTCCCACCTTGTCAGTAGAGTAGTAGACACACTTTTTACAACTCTGACAGGTAGAAAAGGGTATAAATACATTTATTTCTCAAAAGATAACAACAAAATACAACTCAAAACTGAAGCAACGTATAAAAGACTTGCGCAAAGAACATCTATTTTTAGCCAAAAAAAAATAGCTAATCCAATCAATTCATAACATAATGAGACGAGAAAGTTTAATTGAATGTAAACTAGGAAAGATAGAATCCGAAATCGAGAACATTTAGGGACAACATCAACAGATGATAAATTAAGAATGACTCATTTGAGATAATTTGGACATGTGCAACACAGGCCAATAATGGCACCAGTGAAGAAAAGTTTATCAGAACTGGTTGATGCTCCCTCAAGGAAAAGGAGTAGGCTGGAATAGACTAGAATGATGAAACAGCATTCATGTGGCAAGCCAACATAGTTGGAACAATGCTTTGATGATGATAAATCCGATCACTGCCTAAATGGTCTGATTATACTTATTGACATAAGGAACTAAGAAACTCAATGTCCTCAATAAAACCACATAATTGCAAAGGGAAAAGGGCACCAGAAAAAGGCCTACTGCTTGGAGGAAATAGAATCACCCTCAATAGACAATAATTATTTTCCTAATATTGGAACTATGAAGCTCACTATAACCTACCAACGAGCATTCACCACTGCCTCATTAGCATCACCAACAGCCACTGGACATAAGAAATTTCGAATGACAACAGCATGGCTTCCTAAAACTTATAGAAGGCAGTCTTCTAAACCATAATTCAATTTTTCTAGTTTGACATAAAGATGGTTTTTTTGGGGTACTAGAAATGTATAATGCTACTATCTAAGATGGAGAATCTTGTGTCTTGTCATCTCTCTCCTAAACAGTAACTCATGAATTAATTCAACTTGACAGAATCCATCTCAAATTCTACCAACAAAATTCCTATAATGAGGAATATAGGACGTATCGATACCATTAAAAGTGTGTGAAAACCCATGTACATACAGGCACTGGCCCATTTTACTTGTACCCAAATCCAATCTGTCCAAATGTGTTGTGAAAGGTTTGCCCCAGGATCACTCCTGCATATGTCCTATCTAATACATAACATGCAAAATAAGGTCCATCTTATGCTTTCTGATAAGCTTCCTCACCGCCAATCACTTCTTCAGTCAGCCCAAGCACTTATTCCAAGATACTATAATCATAATAATGGAATAAGAAACACCCCCACCAACCTGATTAAGCTTCTGCATTAGCCTCCTCGTTGCCATACTCATCAGCAGCAACCACAGGCGGAATGGATATGGACTTAGCTTTCTTAGCCTACAATTCTAGAAAGCTGGAAAATCCACACTCACTGGCATCAAAAGATAACCCCAAAAGCTTCCAAGGCCTCCTCCCTAACAATACTCAGAGCCCTGTATCCCTCACTGGAACTAGTCATTGCCCCAGCTTGCCCATTTGCTAAAGAAGTCGGAGCCTGCATAGATTCTGCCAACATCTGAAGCCCGTTGCTACCATCTGCAGCACCAGGACCTGCGCTCGAGTCACTCTCTCTTATGCCAGAGCTGCTCCCTTCCACTATAGATAGACTACAAGCTTACTACCTCTATGTCTAAGAAGCACGGACACAGCACGGCATTTCTCAAAAAAGTAGGACACGGACACGTCGGGACACGTTAATAATTAATAATAATAATATATCTAATCATATACTAAAAGATACTATCATTTTAACTTTGTAATCAATTTAGAAATCAAATAAGTTATGACCTTTTACAAACAGCCCCCTTTTCTTTTCATTTTTACTCTAATTTTATTATTTTCACTTTGTAATCAATTTAGCAATCAAATAAGTTATAACCTTTTACAAACAGCCCCCTTTTCTTTTCATTTTTTACTCTAATTTTATTATTTTAACTTTGTAATCAATTTAGCAAACAAATAAGTTATGACCTTCTACAAACAACCCCCTTTTCTTTTCATTTTTTACTCTAATTTTATTATTTTAACTTTGTAATCAATTTAGCAATCAAATAAGTTATGACCTTTTGCAATCAGCCCCCTTTTTTTTTCATTTTTTACTCTAATTTTATTATTTTAACTTTGTAATCAATTTAGCAAACAAATAAGTTATGACCTTTTACAAACAACCCCCTTTTCTTTTAATTTTTTACTCTAATTTTATTATTTCTTTTCCAATTAAAAGAGGCCAGCGTGTCCTAGCGTGTCCGAAATATTAAAAATAGAAAAAATAATCAGGACACTCTTTTGGGCGTGTCCGACACGTGTCGGAGCGTGTCCGGAGCGTGTCCGTGTCCGACACATGTCGGACACCGACACTCTGGTCCCGGAGAAGTGTCCGTGCTTCCTAGCTCTATGTTAAAGAAGGGGGGAACAACATGCTTTCCCCAAGAAAGCGCTATACCAATAGCCCCAGAACAACTGTTGAGACAGGATGGCATCCGCCCCTTTGAAGCTAGATGGGAAAACGAAAGAGAAAAAAACATTGTCGAAGAAACTGGGACCCACTCCGGATGAATAGATGATCCTGGATCACCCGGCTGATGAGAGGACACAAAATCCTTACTCAAACCCAACCTCTTGGCCAATGAAATTGACTCCAAGTGGAGACACTCTCAAGAATCAACTTTCGAAGCCCGACCCTTACAAACACCAATAGTTGGGTAGGCTGCCTACTACTCACAAGAAAAGGTCCCCTCAACCTCCATGTCAGCTGGCCTTTAGTTTCTCAAAGGAACCCTGATGCCAGCACTGATGCAAAGCGGGGGTACCAGATGCGGAGCGGGCAAACATGGAGAGACTAGAGGTGGAAGGTGGAGGGTGTAGGTCAAGCCTTCGCCTGAAAATTGGCCTCACACCAAACTCCCCCTCGCAGGCGAGGAAAAAGAGAGAACTTGGGACACCCCAAATTCACTCGATAAAAATTTCATGAATCATTAACTGAGCCAAAAGGCTTTACAATGCTTGTATAGGAAAATGAGACCTAGAAATAATCCGAACCATCCAACACATCGATGGCCGTTATTAAGACATCTGAATTTAAATAAACTAAAAGACATAGACCAATAAAATTACCCTAAACAATATAAAATAAATATAAGCTAATGCCCTGGTAGGTGGGTTGGGCCCAATGAACTGGTCGAGATGGCCCATGGGTGGGTCGACCCATGGGGACCATTGGTCTGTCCTGAATCAAGCACTCACCTCCTTTCTTCCACGTTGCAGATCAGAGGGAGCATCATCTCATCTCTTTAATCACGCTCGTATCGCAAACTACAAGCCAAGAGTGGAAATCTTCTGCCTCTCCCCCTCGCCCACCCTCTGCACCTCATCCCCAAGACCAAAAAAGCTTACTAGCATTATTCTCGGAAGAAGCCCCCTCTCGCACTGCCACATTGACCTTAGCAACAAAGGGATGAGTTGCTGACTATCCCTCCATGCCACAACAACAAAGCAAAAGGACCCACCTCCACCAGCGCCAACTATGCCGTCACTCGAAGAGTCTGAGAGCTCCAGCTGACCAGCACTCCCTTATCTTTCCCCTCCTTAATGACTATCCCTCCCTCTCTAAAATCCTCACCAAGTGTCTTCGTATCATCCCTAACCAATCACTAAGGAGCTTTCCCCACAAAAGGACTAGACTCCTTCGGTTTCACAGTGACTGAATAGCAAAGGCCAAAAACTTCCAGCCAAACCACCTTGTTATTGGAGTGAAAGGAGGATAACTGCAAACAAATCCTCCCGTATTCCAGATTCAACCTCTCCAGTGTCTCCTTCGCTACACCAACCACTTTCATCAACCTATTCCCAATTTTCTCAAAGACCTTCACATTCAAGCCATGCAGAGAGTGTTAGTACCATTTGGTCCAAGGCCCATATACAATGGCCCATGTACAATAAGCCCATGCCATAAATCACGTGGGACTTGATTGCCTATCATCACTGTGGATATCTTTTCATTCTATAAGTAGGAACTGTAATTAGATTCTTTCCTAGTATTTAGATTGATAATTAGATTGTAATTGCATAGTGATTGCCTTGATTAAGGCTACAATGTATTATAAATAGAAGCAATGAACGATCAAAGAGATCATTCAATCCCAAAGAATTCTCTATCTCTATTCTTTCTCTTGTTCTGACATGGTATCAGAGCCTCATCTTCTACCTCTTATTCTTCTAGTTTTCCTCTTCGATCTTGTTGTCGAATCTTGGTAACAGTCACAGGCATCCTACTTGTGACTGTTCGTGCATGTTATTATAGCATTCCATCAACATCTTGAAGTCTGATCACCAGTGGCCCACCTCAGATAAGCTCAAGTTCATCAAGGAAATCATTCCATCTTGCTCGACAGTCAATCAGAGACCTGCGGACCAAGATTTTGAATCAACAGCAAATCTGAACAGTGTTTGGATTCTAGGAACAGATCTCGTCAGAACCTTGGAGCATCTCAACTGGGCCCCACCTGCGATCATCACCATCTCATCTCAGTACCTTCAGCCATGGTCGACCATATATCCTGGTATTTGTGAAGATTTTTTCAGCATTTTTCAGGAATCAGAGGTAGGATTTTGGATCCATTTTGTGATTTTCTAGTTTTCACAGATCTTTTTAATCTCAGCCGTTCAACTTCTTGAATTATGGATGGATCTTTGTGAAACTTGGTTTGTTGGAAAGATATTTTGATACTACTCACATCATAGTAATCTGATGATCCATTAGATCAATCAGTGGGGCCCACGCATAGAAGAAACAGCCATTTTTTTGGTCGTCTGGACCATTTTTTGGGTCTTTTTTGGTCGCAATTTCTGAACTTCAGCTCCCTGTGTGTGCACTTGTCATCTCTTTCTCTTTGGCTGCCTGGTATCTATTCTTAGAGTTTTTTTTTACTCATGGACAAAACAGAAATTGCACTGGTTAAGTTCAATGGAACCAACTATACATCCTGGGGATTCCAATTTCAGATTTATCTCAAAGGGAAAGAATTGTGGGGCCATATAGATGGGACTGACCCAAAACCTAAAGATGATGTCAAGGCCATCTCCACATGGGAAACCAAAGATGCAAAGATCATGACTTGGCTTCTGGGATCAGTCGATCCGCAATACATCCTGAACCTTAGGCCATACAAATCAGCCAAAGGTATGTGGGATTACTTGAAACAAGTATATCAACAGGATAACTCTGCTCGGAGATTTCACTTAGAGCATGAACTTTCTCAGCTTACTCAGGGAAACATGTCCATTCAGGATTACTACTCTCATTTTATTCGTTTATGGACGGATTATACTGAGATTATCTACTCCTGTCTTCCTGATGCCTCCATTGCAATAGTTCAGGGCATACACTCTACCAGTCAAAGGGATCAATTTCTGATGAAGCTTTGACCTGATTTTGAACAAGTTCGTTCGAATCTGATGAGCAGAGTGCCTTCCCCATCTATAGATGCCTGTTTAGGGGAACTCCTTCGGGAGGAACAACGTCTTAACACTCAGGTTGTTCTTCAACAAGCACTGTCACCAGCTCCAGTAACTGCAGCCTATGTTGCACGTTCCGCCCAGCTGCCCAGAGATATGACAAAAGTGCAGTGCTATTGTTGTCAGAAATATGGACATGTTGCCACTCAGTGCAATACCAAATATTGCTCATACTGCAAACGCAAGGGTCACGTTCTTCCTGAATGTCGGCGTCGAGCTCACAATTCCTCACAGAAAGCCAATCTTGCCACCTTGGATGCGACTTCCTCTGCCTTTGTACGTCCAGCTGCTAATACTATGTTGCCTGCTTCACCTGCTCCACCTGCTCCACCTGTTTCTTCTTCAACAGCTTCTCCTTCTGTTACCCCTGACATGGTCCAACAGATGATTGTCAATGCTTTTTCCGCTCTCGGTCTCTCAGGTAAAACCAAACAGTCACACTCCACCTGGTATATGGATTCGGGGGCTTCTAATCATATGACTTATTCATCAGATACCTTATCTAAAATAAAATCTTATGATGGAACTCTCCGAATCAATACCGCAGATGGTGGTAGTATACCCATTACTGCCATTGGTGAGGTCTCACATTCATTACCATTGAGTCATGTTTTCTTTTCCTCAGTTATCTACAAATTTACTATCTGTTGGACAACTCATTGATAATGATTGTTCGGTTTCTTTTTCTCGTTCTGGTTGTGTTATACAGGATCAAGCATCGGGGAAGGTGATAGCGAAGGGCCTAAGTGTGGTCGTCTGTTTCCATTACAACTTTCTACACAAGATCGTAGTTTGAATTCCTCTGCATTGTTTTCAGCTTCTAGTTCACATAACAGCCAAGTATGGCACAATCGTTTTAGGCCATCCTAATTCTCGCACTTTATTGTCTTTGTTTAAATCTGGTTTGCTATCTGATAATAAAATTTCTTTTAAAGATGTGTTCTTAAATTGTTCAAGTTGTAAAATGGGTAAGAGCAAGACTCTTCCTTTTCCCATCAGCAATACTTCATCATTGCACTGTTTTGATCTTGTTCATAGTGATGTATGGAGTATCGCACCTATTCCATCACATTCTCATGTTAAATATTTTGTTACATTCATTGATGACTACAGTCGTTTTACATGGATTTATTTTTTGCATGCAAAATCTGAGGTGTTTGCTACATTTAAAATTTTCTTAGCCTATGTGAAAAATCACTTCTCTACCTCCATTAAGACACTTCGTACAGATTCAGGCGGTGAATATGTAACTAATGAGTTTCAGACTTTTTTACAAACTAAAGGAATCATCTCTCAAAAATCATGCCCTTATACACCTCAACAAAATGGTGTATCTGAGAGGAAAAATAGACATCTCCTGGACATTATTCGGTCTCTACTCTTAGAATCCTCTGTTCCTCCAAGATTTTGGCCAGAAGCTTTATCCACAGCTGGTTCATGTTATCAATAGGCTACCCTCACCTCGTATAAATCATGAAACACCTTATTTTCGTTTATTCATAAGCATCCTGTTTATTCTCATCTCCATGTTTTTGGATGTGTGTGTTTTGTTCTTCTTCCCCCAATAGAACGGACAAAACTCTCTGCACAATCTTCTACGTGTTTTTTTAGGTTATGCGAATGATCAGAAAGGATTTGTCTGTTATGATCCGAAGGTCAAACGTATCAGGATTTCTCGTAATGTAGTGTTTTTTGAACATCAATATTTTTTCCCTCATTCTCTTGATCATAACTCACCTCCTAATTTTTCACTTGTTCCTGGTTTTACTGATTCTCCGGTTGTACCTGTAACCCCTATCAAACCTCTTCTTGTGTATGAAAGGCGTAGACGGGAACCTATTACTGCACCTGAGCCTCCAGATATATCTTCTTCCACGGCGCCTGATCCTGCACATACATCAGATATCTCTCAGTTAGTTCCCCGTCGATCATCCAGGATTTCACGTCCCCCTGATCGATTTGGCTTCACCCATACATCCTTAATTGCCACCCTGTCCTCGGTTCAGATACCTAATAGTTTTTCACAAGCAGTGCAACATCAGTGTTGGCGTCAGGCTATGCAGGAAGAACTGGACGCTCTAAATATTAATCATACCTGGGATGTTGTTCCATGTCCTCCTACCATAAAACCTATTGGCTGTAAGTGGGTTTATTCTATCAAGTTACATCCTGATGGTTCTTTGGCTCGTTATAAAGCTCGCTTAGTCGCTCTTGGCAATCGCCAGGAGTATGGTATTGACTATGATGAGACATTTGCTCCGGTCGCCAAGATGACCACTGTGCGCACAATTCTGGCTATCTCTGCATCCCGCTCTTGGCCTCTTTATCAGATGGATGTCAAGAATGCTTTTCTCCATGGCGATCTCAAAGAGGATGTCTACATGCGTCTTCCACAAGGCTATGACTCTACTTCTAAAAATGAGGTGGCAAAGCTTCGTCGATCCTTGTATGGTCTTAAACAAGCACCCAGGGCTTGGTTTGAGAAATTTCGGGCTACTATACTTCAACTTGGATTTGTTCAAAGTCCTTATGATCCGTCACTCTTCATCAGTAAAAACACTCAAGCTATTACCATTCTTCTGGTTTATGTGGATGACATTATCATTACCGGCACTCACAGTGATATGATCAAGAATCTTCAATCATCCCTTCAAACTGCATTTCATATGAAAGATCTGGGTCCCTTAACATATTTCTTAGGTCTTGAGGTTCACCAATCTAAGAAAGGACTGTTTCTTCATCAACATAAGTATGCTACTGACCTAGTTGATCTGGCTGGGCTCAAAGAGGCCACACCCGTGGACACTCCATTGGAAGTAAATGTGAAACTTCGGAAAGATGATGGTGATCTTCTATCTGATCCCACGCTATACAGACGCTTAGTCGGAAGTTTGATTTACTTGACCACCACTCGCCCAGACATCTCCTATTCGGCATCACCATTTGGTTGCTGTCAAACGAATCATTCGGTACATTCTTGGTTCCCTGACCCGCGGATTATTTTTTCCGGTTGGCACACCATTAACACTTACAGCTTACTCTGATGCGGACTGGGCCGGATGCCTGGATACTCGCAGATCTACCACGGGTTGGTGTATGTACTTGGGTGAATCCCTCATTTCATGGAAATGTAAAAAGCAAGAACGCGTGTCCCGATCTTCCACTGAATCGGAATATCGTGCTATGTCAGCTGCCTGTTCTGAAATTCTTTGGCTACGTGGCTTCCTTACAGATCTTGGTTTCCTCAAACCTCAGCTACCCCACTTCATGCGGACAATACTAGCTCCATCCGTATAACCGAAAATCCAGTTTTTCATGAACGTACGAAGCATATTGAGGTGGATTGTCATTTTATTCGGGATGAATATGATCGTAAGGTCATTAGTCTTCCACATGTATCCAGTGAACTACAGCTTGCAGACATCTTCACCAAAGGGTTGCCTAGGCCACGTCATGAGTTTCTGGTTCGCAAATTGCTACTCGTTGACCAGCATCAATTTGAGGGGGGATGTTAGTACCATTTGGTCCAAGGCCCATATACAATGGCCCATGTACAATAAGCCCATGCCATAAATCACGTGGGACTTGATTGCCTATCATCACTGTGGATATCTTTTCATTCTATAAGTAGGAACTGTAATTAGATTCTTTCCTAGTATTTAGATTGATAATTAGATTGTAATTGCATAGTGATTGCCTTGATTAAGGCTACAATGTATTATAAATAGAAGCAATGAACGATCAAAGAGATCATTCAATCCCAAAGAATTCTCTATCTCTATTCTTTCTCTTGTTCTGACAGAGAGATCCCATAACCGCACAACCAAACCTTCATCAACACACTAGTAGGACCAGGAACCTATCTCTCCAGAGAGATGAACAGTTTCTGAAGTTCAAAATCTAGATTTTCCATCATAGGTAGCACCTCTTCCAAATAGGGAACAGATAATAAACTCTATTCTCACCCAATATGGCGACTAACACATCTCAAATTCCATACCACTCACAGATACCTGGCATAGTAGGTATTGCTCCTTCCCACCTAACAATCACAACCAAATATTGAATAACCAGAGAGTGTTGCTCTCAATCACAAACCTGCGAGTACGGATGTCATCCTCCTGAGCAGATGTAACCCATTTAATCACATCACAATAACTTCCCCTTGCTTCTTTCCTATCTCACCACCGCTAACTGATGAAGGAGCCAGCTTGTTAACTGTTGAGTCAAAGTAATCCTGAATAGAAGCAGAGAACTCTACCCCGATAGCACTTGCCCTTTCCCAAGAAAACACCAAACACCAAACCTAGATACTGGTTTATCCCTCGCTTCCATTGATATATTGGCTCATCCAAGGATCAAAATAGTGGTTGACGCAAGCGTAGCAGGCGGTGGCCAAAACACTAAATAGCAATCGCAGCAAATCTTGTTTTTTTTGTAAGGGTGGTGATAACTTTGGGAAAGGCTATTAGTGAAAAGAAAAAGGGAAAACAGTGTTTTAAGTTAAAAACTGGTTGGCTCAGCTAGGTTTCATACCGTAGTGGCGATATTTTCAATTTAGTGTAGCGGTCATGCAGGCCGATGTTTTGTTCCATGGGCGCAACCAAATCTTGCTAGGTTCACAAGGTCTCTACTCTCTACCACACACACACACACAAAAACACCATCACCGAAACAACATAAATAGCCAAAACTTTCTCCATGCATCTCATGAAACCAAAGCAAGACCCTTTTCTCCTCCTAGAAGCCAGCATGAAAGCATCCATAACCCTTTCAACCACTCTACCTTGGTCGATTTTGTCAGGTTGTCCATGAAAACCGACTCCTAGTCTTCCTATGCCACCACCCTCCTCTCTCTCCCCCTTGTTCCTCTACACATGAATCCAAGCTCTGTTTCTAGACATTCTTTTAAGCAAAAGATCAACCAAAAGGTTTTAGCTCAGAGGGAAAGGGTCAGTTTTGGCTCTAACAAAAAGGATGAAGAAAAGAAGATCAACTCACGAATTTGTTAACCCATAGCACAATCCATCAAGGATTTGGCTCTGATACCAATCTGTCGCAGCCAGATTGATGGAAAGATACCCACAAGCGTAGTTAAGCGTGTTAGTGCCATAGTCAAATTTGCACTTCCCTAGCTTGTCAATTTCGTATCTAAGTCCAAAACTGTCCAAAAGATTAAAGTTTTGGAAGGCCAATGCTTCATCGAGATGTACCCCGATTTGTGCCCTATTCGGGTAATATGGACCCTCGGCAAACCAAAAAAAAAGGCCCCTTAGCCCAAGTTGTAAAATGAATAGAATTCAAATGGCTTAATTAAACAATTTGCTTAGTTTTCAAGCATTACGGTGAGCCGTAAGCAAGGTTCGAAAACCCGGACTCGAGACCCGACTCTCCCAGGACCGAGTCCGAGTCGACTGGGGCGGGACATGGCCGAGTCCAATTCAGTGCTGAAAAAAGACAAAACAAGAAGAAGAAGGGGCGTACTATCAGGGCCAGCTGAGCAGCAGCAGGCAGGCAAACCACTCCCTTTTTATCTTTTTTTAATCAATAATGCAGGCCGAGTCCAAGTCGACTAAGACCTGACTTGGTCAAAGCCGAGTCAGAATAGACTCGGACTCGGGCAATTTTTGAAACCATACCCGTAAGTAATAGGACCACGACTAGCCGTAAGGGCCCAGGAAGCTCAACGTAGATGTATTTCGATAAGATTTTCCAAAGATCCATTTATGGGCCAATTTGCTCTATGGTGAGGCTACGGCTAGCCGTAGGTCATTCAACGGCAAGTCGTAAGGCTAGCTGTAGAACAAACTGTCCAGTTTGGCTATTTAGTCAAACTAGCCGTTGGGCAGTTATGGCTAGCTGTCAAGGATCAAAATAGCGGTTGCGGCGAGCGTAGCGGCCAATGGCCAAAATGCTACATAGCGGGCGATACGTAGCGGTTGTGGCAAAACATAGCAGCGTGAATTTTTTACGTGATTAAAAAAAAAGAAGAAGAAACACACAAATCTTATGTAAAATCCAATCCTGTGTTTTTTTAGTAATTTGGAGCCATATAAATGTAGAGACAAGTTAGGAAAGGTTATTAAGGAGAAGAAATGGGAAAAACAACGTTTTAAATTAAAATTGCTTGGCTCTACTATGTTTTAAACCGTAGCATAATAGCATAGCGGCCTCAACCATTACGGCCAATAGCAGCCGCTATTTTGAATTATGCTAGCTGTAGCCAGTTCACGACTAACCGTAGACTAGCCGTTGAGAGACATTCTATATATAATCGAGCTCATTTCAATGGCCGGAAGCAATGTGATGTTGAGAGCCCTCCTAAAACACGAACCAATTCCCAGTTAAACACATTTTAGAAACCTCAAAATCCTTTTTCCACTCTCTACAAGGTTTTGATAGTTAAATCTATGAGCATTCAAAGCTCAAAAGAGAGTGATTAGTGGAACTAGGATCTAGTGTTTTGAACTAGGATCTAGTGTTTTGAAGAATAATTGCTCCCCATAGGCAAAACCTCCTTAGACCTTCAAGAGCTTGAGCATTCAAAGCTCATCGAAGAGTGTCTGTGGAAAGATCCATTTCTAGGAATTGGACTAAACCTATAGGTATATCTTAGTCACCCTAGAGCTAGAACTCCTTCCTCACTTGATTGAGAACAACTGGAGCATCGTCATCACCAAGGAGAGCTAAGCAAGGAATCAAAGCTTAAGAACACGCACCAAGTTAGACTTCTCAACAAAGAGGCAAGCGTTCTTATTTTTATTTTTATCCTTACATCATTGCAAAGTGGATTACACCTATGTGATCGAACAATTATAAAAAATAGTGTGGTGAGTAGACCTTCGTGATTGAACCACCATATCAAAAAATTGTTGTTCGTGGAGTAATCTTACAGATCCAACCACCGTATCAAAAAATCTAGGTGTACGAGTCTTGTGAGGTGCACCTATTAAAAACCTCGCATGGTGAAATCCAAGAGACCATTTGGGTGTGGTGCTCATGGGAGTAGATATAGGTTTAGAACCGAACCACGATAAATCGTTGTGTGCCTTTATCTCTCTATGCTTCACCTAATTTCCATACATGCTAGTCATTCACATACTCACATCTTTATTGATTTGGCATACACTTCACATGTGCTAAAATGCATTGAATTAATTGGCATATCATTGAGTGTTTAGCACATGTCATTCATGTAGCACTTCACATTTGATCATTTGTTTGCCCTCTTTCAAAGTTATACATCGTTGTTCCATTTATGTGCGGCGCCCCCCCCCCCCCCCCCCCCCCCCCCCCCCCTCTCTCAAAGTTATACATCGTTGTTCAATTTATGTGAGTTTTGTATTTGAGTTTATTTGGAATAACATCGCGCCCCCCCCCCCCCCCCCCCCCGGCGCCCGGCCGGGACTTTGCATTGGAATAGCCTGCAGCCTTGCACTTCTTTGTACACAAGTTATTCTAGCATTCTACCCAAGAAGAAATGTCCGAATTTTATCGATGAAGGGATCTTAGAATACATGTGAGATCCTCAAATGGGCCTCTTAGAAATCCATTAAGTAATTTCCTTATTGTAAATTGATTTTCTTTCCTTAAACAAAGAAATCATTGAATTTACACTAATAAAATCGATAAACCGAGTCTGACGGAGATAATTAAAGAAGATAATTATCATAATAGATATATCAAAGGGCACATTGATTTATTGCCTCTTTGGGCCCTGTTGAATACTGCACACAGCTGGACTGAGCCTGTTAGGCAAACCATGAGTCCTGGGATGCATCCATGCTGCAAACTATTTGTTTTCACACAAGATACAACAATAATGCATGATACTTCCTTTTTTTAATGGTAATAATGCATGATACTTCTTCCGAACAGCAAGTACTCAGATCAGAAGTACATGTTATGAGATGGTTCATAAAAAATAAAAAATGTATGAATAACCTTATGAATGGAAGGGCAGGATCAGCACAACGAGTTCCTGAAGGAAGTCGCTCTGCCGAGTTTGCAAGCGCACTGGCAAGACCACTTTGCCCAGCGGGCGTAATAAGTGGGTAGTAAGATCTAAGTAGACGAGCAGCAGCACTCCATGCAGCAAGAGGATCACCGGCACGAACAGAAGAGAGCAGGATCTCTCTCAGAACAACCATTTGTAAGGTGCTCCATTGAGACTCAAACAATTTGACTACCGACTGGTGATGCACTTTCCCACCATCAGCATGACTTGATCCAAGTTCCTTTAAGAAAGACAAATGGAAGCACATGATAATTAGTTCCAGCTGTATAAACATACACTCCATATAAAAACAACAACAACAACAACAACAATAATATTAATAATAAAACTTAAAACCTTCACTGGGCAGCTTCTTATCTGCTAAGAGGAAAACACTGCACTACTAAAGGTGGGAGCTTACTGAGGCTTAATGTAATATGTCAATTACTGCAGCATCCTCTTTGTGGGACCCACTTGGCAGAGACATTATAGGGTGGGATAGGTAGCTCTCGTCATGGATAAGGTTCGGCTAAAAACCTTTCTAAATCATCTTTTTTGGATGATGGTGGCTACCGATTTTAAGCGCCCTAAGGATTTGATAGTGTAAACATATGGCAATTCAATCCAAAACTGAACATCAATATGGTTAGGATCAACTTGGGGCTGGTGCCACGACATGAAGGAAACTTTGAAGGGCTGGATTGACCATAGTTGGACCCTGCAAAATAACTGCAGGTGTGGTTGGATGTTACTGTACCATTGCATTCCAATAATCATTGCCAAAATGAATCCTACATCTTTTCTGAAAGGTAACGTCACTCAAATACACAATCTTGTGCTTGCAAGTTGCAACAATGATTGCACTCCAACCGTCCAACTGCCTCATCCACAAAAAAGATCCAATGTTAAAAAATTAAGTCTCTTAACAAATAAGTCTCCGACCATTCACACAGCACAAAATAAAAAACTTACTCCCAGTGTTCTGACCAAAATCACCCGCTCAACAAAACTAATGAATAACCTAATGTGTTGTAAAAATTTATAGTTACAGTCAACCACCCTTGCATGATTTTTTATTAGTCCATCCTTGAATGGAATGAAAGTTACAGGAGGGACATGATAATCATACAGACTGATTCCTATTACACTTCTCTTTCCCCAAGGAAGAGTTATGAAACTGCATTTTTAAAGAGAGATCCTGTGATTAACCTCTATTCTCTCCCCGTGCAATGTTTGTATGGCCAAAAACAGTCAACAAGAACTTAAAAATGAGAAATGGTGATAACATGCTAATCGTCTCATTTGAACTAATGGTGCCATGGCAACCAAGAGATCATACAGTAATATAAGATACAGTAGGTGTAGGAAAAGAAGAATAAGAAGAGATAACAATCACAAGATTGGCTGGCTATAAGTCGCCTTTGACACCATATAAGAACCAATGCTTCACCTTACAATAAAGGAAAGTAAATGTGCTAATAGAAGCAATTAATTAATTTACAGAGATGAAACTCACATTGGGAAAAGACTGTAACTTTGAGCTGGTTCCTCTACTTTGAACGCGGTATGCCTTTGTGGTCATTGCCAACACTTGCAATGCACTCACAGCAGTGCCATAACTATCTTGTTGCAAATACAGTTGAGCAACTTCCCTAGAAAAAAAGGCAGCTTTGCGCTGATAACCAAGAGTCCCAAATAAACGAGCTATTTCTACAAATAATATTAGGCGGTCACTGGCATCAATCAATGACTTGGCACCATCAGCAGCACCCATTAACAGCTCCACTACCTCCTTAGCCAGTTCCCGTCTGATAACAATACAGATGAAACATAAAAACTTTTATGAATGTTTGCTACCGTAAATTCAAGTTTCTCAAACAAAAGAACAAATAAGAAGATTGAACAGACTCTTCTTGAGTCTATAGTCTGCGTAACAGATGATGATGATGCCAAGGACGATGATGATAAACAACAAACGAAATTGAGAGAGAGAGAGAGAGAGAGAGAGAGAGAGAGAGAGAGAGAGAGAGAGAGAGAGAGAGAGAGAGACCGATTAATCCTCAATTTATCTACATAAACAGGAATGAAAACAGTTACAAAAACGAAAAGGATAAAGAAAAAATTGCAGCCCTGTTTCCGGGAGTACATCCCCTATGTGAATAACATGATTGACACAGATAAAACTCATAAAATTATCACCTTAGTAGTCTATCCTGCAGTAATTATTAAATAATGTTCCACTCATGGTAAGAAAGACCATGCATAGAAGAACCCAAAAGGTGAGATAAGCATGACAGAATGCAGAGGAAGTAGAGGATTCCATCAAATTGAACTTTTCATTTTGACATGACTGCCAACATAGACAATAATTACAAATTCAGTACTCTAATAGCCAAAGGGATATGTGCAGCAAAGGTCATGATCAGTCTCCTAAATACTGACAGATGGGAGTATTGCAAATTTGCAAGTCCAAAGGCCTGTGCAGAGTCAACAATGTTAAGACAATGGAGTTGGAGTGAAAAGTATACCACCACATAAGCAACGTACTCTTAACAGGCGGGAGAGCGAGTACTGGCAATTAGGTTTACCAAGAGTAAGGATGTCAACAAGCCAAGCCAACTTGGCTAAACTCAATGAAGCCCGAGCTTTTATTGTCTCATTAACCAAGCTCAAGCTAGGGCTGATTCAGCTCAGCTTGGGTCGAGCTCGGCTTGTTAAAAAGGCTTGACTAGGCTTGATCCAACTTGGCTTGCTAAGAGGCTCAGTCTAGCTTGACATGTGTAGATTTTAATTATATGTTTAATATAGAATATGAACTTTTTGGTGAATATAGCATAATTTTATCAATCTGAATTAAACTAACTTATAGCCTTTTATTTTAAATTCTAAACCTACTGAGATGAAACTAAGTTAACTTTAGGCCCTTTCTCATTCATGCATAGGCCTTTTTTATTCCTTTTTTGCTTGTAATTTTCTTAACCAAGAGTGGACTCCATATTGTTGTGTTTCGATGGTGCATATATATGGTGCCAAGGATATATGAAAATGTTTGAGTTGAGTTTGACTCAAGCTCAAACTTAATATACATTGTTAAACTGAGCTCAAATATACATTCTTAAACCAACTCAAGCACTGGTTAGTTGAGCTTGATTTCTAATCAAGCCTGAGCTAGAGCTCGAGCTCGAGTGTGTACTATGAAGCCTTGCTCATATTAATTCAAGCCAAGCTTAAACCGTTCCAAGATAGAGTTGGCTTGAGCTCAAGGTGTCTCATTTAAGGTTCAAGCCAAGCTCAAGCTTGGTAAACTCAGCTTGGCTCGGCTTGCTTACACCCCTAAGCTAGAGCATTCAACACACTTCCTTCACAATTCAGGACATTAACGGGTTGCAGCATAGATCATATTAGACCATGTTTCAGTTTTTTATAGATCGTGAGCCAATATCATTTAGAGGCCTTTCATGGACCTTCCTATTAGTACTAGTAACTAGGCAGTGGAGTCCATTCTTCGATGATCTGAAATGTTGATATTGTCACTCATATTAATGATAGAATTAGAAAAAAAGAATGCCAATAAAAGGGGGGAAATGGAAGAATACTAGCCCATTAGGTACATGTAAAGCTAAAAGAAAATAAATAATAATAAAAAGTCATCCATATATAGCAAAGTGACAAGGAAAAAGAAGTTAAAATATGGAATGATGGAAGAGAGGATACAAGGAAAATCTAAGAGAATTCATTTTTTTTCCATCTACCATTCCATGGTCCCACCTGTCTTTACCTAGGTATATTCACTTAAAGCTTAACATAAGGGGAGAGGGTACAAGTTTGAGTTTATTCAATAAGTGCAAAGAGCACAATCAAAGGGAGAATCATGGAACCTTTTCACCATGCAAGATTTTTTTTCTTTTTTTTTTTTTTTTATAACCAAAGGGTATCTCCCACCTAGCCCCACCCAAGAGCCTTTGGCCCTGAGCCTGAGGGACACTCGATTCTAGACAACCAAGAACAAATCCATAGGGGCACATGTCAACCCTCCCATCCACATGTACCAGGTAAAACTATGGGAGGTGGCCAACGGAGGCAGGTGTCGAACACAAGATCTCTCCGCTTCCTGAGGCGCAGAGTCCTTGGCCAACCATGCAAGAAATTCATGGAGCACAAGTAACTTTCAAAAGGTAGACAATACAAGCAACCAAAAATATGTACAATGCATGACGTATACTTTTAATGATTATTTCAGAGCATACAGTACACAATTTAAGTGTTCTACAAAAAGTGTGAATCAAAAATAGCCAACTTATCTATAGTCCTACCGGCAAAGGAATCTAGCCAATTTCAGAGCAGCCTCAAGTTCAAAGCTCACCGTTGAAACTCTGCAACAAAGAACGAGGAAATGTTCAACTATATATAAAAATTTAAGAATTATTGGACTCATGTTTTGTTTTCCTTCCTAACAATCAGTAATCAGCATCAATTGCTACTTTCCATCTGAAATAGTTAAACCATAAAAAATTTATTAAGATACAAAGAAAAGCATGCACGAGCTTTGCCACATACAATTGAAGAGAGAGATTAAGTTATATTGGGAAATATTGATGTAATAGTGCCAATTTGGTATTTTGTAAGAGATCATATGGACATACCCATAGAATAACTATTGCAGGGGCATTCTTGCAATTTTCTTAATTCTTATTATTTTAGAGTAAGGGGATTCGTATGCCCCAGCATTATTGAGCACAAGTCCCAACATTGGCTAGCAGCATCCTTCTCTCTGCTTCTCTTCTTCTTCTCACTTTCTTCTTCAAAAATTCCTAGCATATTTACCATCTTTCTTATAGCTCCAAATCTCTATTTTATTTCTTCTTAATAAGATTGATTTTTTATGATGATTCTTAATTCGTTAAACCAAATTGGCTGCACATCTATGGTCTTGCACACACAGGTCTCTTTTTTTAATTGGCAACATGACTCATACCCACAACCTTGTGGTTGTGACATTGATCCCCTAACCATACTAAGGGAAATATACAAAAATACTAACCACTCTTAAGGAGAACAGGGCGCACAATAGGAAGATGTTCGATCCCAAGATTACCATTGGCACTTCAAATAGATTGAAAGACAATGCAAGCAATAATTTTTTGGTAGAAAGATAAGTGTGAATTATAGACAAAATACACTTAACCAACACCCATTTAGAACAGACAGGCAACATGATAAATTAAATGCTTGTGTCATATCCATCATCCAAGTCAACTAAGATAAAATGATAACATTAAGTCCAAAAGGTATCTACTGGAAGCAAGCAAGTATCTTCAGTTTAATGTACAACAATAAAAATATTAGTTTAGACAAATCTACTATACTCCAAAAAAAGAGGAGTTTCACTAAGGAAGTGACACGTCCTTGAAGGGCAAAATCGTAATAATATAATTTCCCTTCTTCTCTCCCTCGTACATGAATTCGCTGAGTCCATTTCTATAAATCCATCAAGGGACCCATCTTTGAAATCGAAACCAGTCAAAATCTTCATAAACATTGTTCTACGGTCAAGGAAAATTGATCCCATTCAAAGTAATGCCCACTGTCGGATTGATCACATCTAATAAACATGACTAATATAAGGAGGAAAAAAAATAGACCAATCAAATGTTTCAAACATGTTCAATCTTTTTTTTTGCTAAAGGTTAATTTGTATTGATAAAAGAGAAAAGGGGAACCGGGCAAGAAGCCCCCAAATGTTACAAAAGACCATCACAAAGGCAGAAGCAACCCAGAAGCCAACCCAACTAAGAAGAATACATTTGGCACAGCAAAACAGACCATAGAGGGAAACTGCCAGAAAAAAGGCAGAGCAAGTTTAAAAATTTAAAAAGAACCAACTCCCCTCCAGGCGAATTGCATTACATGCAAAGGAAAAGCCAACCAGCAAAACGAAGCCATACAGCACACTACTCCTCTTAGCAGAACAAAGCAGTGCAACACTCAAGTCTGCAGAGAATAGGCAGCAGAGACAGGCAGAGCAGCTACTCGCAAAGCAAAAGTGACTGGACTGCACCTCAAAAAGAACAGCTTCAAGCTTACGGCATGCTGAGCCCTCTGAAGAGGAACTGGCAGCAGAAGAACAGCCAGCAACAGAGGCACAATCTGCTGAGAAGGGGGTCTACCAGACTAAACTGTCAAGCACCGAGCATTAACCAGAAAGATGGGCCAACCTCCTACTAAACAGGAGTGGAAAAAGCAAAACACAAAGCTCTGCCACAACCAACTTAGATGATTTGCCAGTAGAACACAAGGAGCTTGGAACCCAGAATCTCTTCATTACCCAGGGCAAGCTGAGGAACCAATAGCTGAAGCAGGATAGGTGCACCACCAGCTGAAGAAGAGACTAAAAGCAAAGATAGGCCCAATGCTTGAACCAAGCTGACCACAAACCAACATAACATCTCCACAGAGCAGGCGCAGAAGACCCAAAGAGAAGCAAGAAGGAGACTAAGAGATTTACAAAACTCAATGGTTGGGGTTAGACAAAAAATGTATAAACAGCTGAAGAGTCCTACCAGAAAAAGGTCTGTTGATAGAACTGAGAGAGGAGGAAAGAAGCTCTTTCAGTAGGATCTTGACCTTCGTCTGAGAGGCTCTTAAGTTTCTGTGAGTTAGGTCATTTCTGCATTTCCAAATAACAAAAGTAGTAGAGAAGATGATGGAGGAAACTCCTAGTCTTGCTATCTTGTCACAGCCAGCTGAAAGACTCTGCCAAATAGCAGAAGGAGAACAAGGAACAGCAATGTAAACTCCTGCAGCTTGAAGAATCCATCTCCATAGGGCAGAGGCAAAGGGGCAGAGGAAAAAGAGATGCAGCGCAGTTTCAACATTCTGATTGCAGAGACAGCATCTGGAGGCTAGACTGAGGCCAGTAGCTTGAGCCCGGTCATTTGTAGGAGTCTTGCAGTGCATCAGGCGCCAAGCGAAGAAGGACACTCTCGGTCTCATGAGGTGGTTCCAAACCAGGGGGGCCCAAGCTTTACGAGGCTGAGTGTGCCTAATTAACTGCCAAGCCTCTTTGAGAGATAAATCTTTCCCTGGGTGACTTTTCCAATAGATGGAATCAACTGAAGCTGGGTCTATAGTGATAGACTGGACGGCACTCCTCAAAGCCTCTTCCACCTCTAACTGAAGCCCGGATGGCAAAATCCAGGCTGAGCCATCCCAAAGAGAGCTGACCGTCTGATGAGGGGGAAAGGAAAAGGAAGGAAACTGAGCTGCCAGACTTGAATCTGAAGACCAAGAGTCAAACCAAGCATCGGCCAATTTACCATTCCCAATGGTCCATTTACAACCTTCTTGAATGATATGAGCTGACTTCCTGATTTTCCGCCAGACACAGGAACCAGTTTTGGTCGTGGAAGAGCTCCATAAGGTAGTCCTGGGGAAGTACCTCCCTTTCATCCAATCAGCCCAAAGAGAAACTGACGTAGCAGCTGTCCATGCTAGCTTAACAAAAGAAGCGCCGTTGTGGTCTTGGATTCGCCTGATACCAAGACCTCCCTCTGATGTGGGAAGACACACTAACTTTGATGTTTGAACGGAGTAAAACTTTCCTTGATAATAGAACAAGTTGGGATAGTGATTGCTTTGGGTCTCAAAGGTGCCCCGCTGATGGATTTATAGCAATGGGTTTAGAGAATCTATTAAGTTCTTCCCTCGAAGAATTTAAAACTCTTTCAAATAATACAATTAGAAATTTAATTTAAACAAAATAGAAGTCTCCTTACTATTAATAAAAAGAATAGGAAATGGCACTTTAAAAGTTCATTACCCGAAAATCTGTCCTTAGTTATCTCTTCAGTGCCTCTAAACGTTAAAATAGGCCATACAACAGAGTGCCATCTTATGCTTATAAATATATTTCAAACATACTTTTTTTCTACTAAAAGCAGCATTAATCTATTATTTATTTATTATGGATAGTTACTGAAAGTCGCATTTATGCTCGTCCAGTTTGTTAAAAAGAAACTCACGCCCTTCCTCTTCCTCTTGCACAACTGATGCAGGCCCTAGGGTTAGGGCTTGCATGGAAGTGCCGAAGCACAATCTACACCGAAGCGCTTGTCCAAAGACACTTCAAAAGTCTCCACAAAGACGATAAATGAGAACGCACCTCAATGGGAAAATCCAACTTTAATTAATCAACTCCCTCAATAATTCTTCACTACAATGCCATATAAATAAGAAAGCAAACTTAATTCCTAAGAAAACCTAATCTAATAATAGAAACTTCCTGAATAACAATCATTAAATAAAATTAAAAACTAATAACTATAATTAAAATCCTAAATCTATGTGGGCCCTTCACATGTGGCCATGAGGTCTATATTGCATCACCAACATACAATACTAGGTTCACAGTCCTATAGTTTCTCCATACAATTTCTTCCACACACATGCATAAAGTTCATTCTTAAAATATTCTATTCTACATATCCTCAACACTCCCTTTAGCATCTTTCTCCATCTACATATGTATATTTCTTAATATCAGTACTAATAATATCTTAGACTTGCCTTTACTAGAGCTTCTAATCTATTTGTACCCGTATGCATTGTTATTGATATCATGGGTTGAGGCTTTAGATTTCCAAAGCTGCTACTGATTACCTTCAAGCACAAGATTGAAAACGTATATAGAAGTTCAGAGAATATGCAATTCTTAAATGGAAAAGTGCCTTTTCAAAGTAAACTGATGCCTACTCCAAAGTTTCATTTGCTCCTCTCTCTTTTTGCTTTATAAGTCCTTATCAAAAAAAAAAAAATACAAAATACAAAACATATAAAGCCAATGCATGTAGTAGCACTTTATCAGTTTTGTGATTACTAGAAGTGGATACATAACTAATGTTGTTGCACGCTTTTTTTTTTAATGACATGTAGTTGCAAACATAAGAAAAACTGTAAACTGAAAAAACCGTAATAATAAATTTATTAAACACATTTTTACATTTGCATAATCTAATTTGTATTACCAATTGTAAAAATAATTGGGTTTGGATAACAGATAAAGTAATGAACAGTCTTCTTGTTTTCTAGAATTACCGTTTCATTTTTTGGAATGAAATCTAGAATTACCTTTCATATTGGTTTTCATACCTTATTCATTATTGATATTTTTTTTTTCCTTCTAAACTACATTCTTTTCAATAATAGAGATAATTACATTTTTTTTCTTGATACTGTAAAATTAGTATTGGATTTCCATTAGTTGGTTTTTATGGATCTTACCAAAAAAAAAAAACACATTAGATGCAACATAGACCAAAAAGGTCAATTTAGTTTCCCTCACACCAAACCGGTCTTCCCGCCAAAAAAGCCTCTTTTTTACCCATTTTTTCAAGGGACGATATTGACCCTTGTTGTGTATTGTAAGGGTCGATATCGGCCATCCGCGCCTAAAAACAAAAGTTTCCATCATCTTCCTCCACTCTTCCCCAAACCCAATCCAATGAGAAAGACAAAAATGAGGAGAAAAGGGCCATTAAGGAGGAAGAAGAGGAGAATCAGACAATCAAATCAATGAACCAACCAGTATGCCTTCAACCAAACTCTTCAGGGGTGGATCTTTGGTTTAGGGAGAGGGTCAATATCGACCCTGCGCACAAGAAAAAATAGTTTTCCGTCATCTTCCTCCTCTCTTTCCCAAACCCAACCCAATTGATGTGCAAAGGGTCTTCCCCATTGGGTTGAGTTTGGGGAAGAGAGGAGGAACATGACAGGAAATTGATGTGTAAAGGGTCTTCCCCAAACCAACCCATCGTCTAATGGGACTCATCCAAACGACAGACCAGCATCTCCACATCTCAATTCGTTCATGAAGGGTGCAGTAGTTAGTGCACAGAGTTTGGGGTCACGTTTGGATGGTGTAAATGGTATGGAAACAGATAGTCAGATACTGCTAAGATATCGTTGGTAAGTTCAGAAGAGCGAAATGTGGGTAATGATGGACAAACTTCAACTCCAATGCAGTGGGAGACTTCTGAAACAAGTGCACTTAGTGAACAATTTCAGGGCCATAACCCAAGTGCTTCTATATCAAGTGCAGTCTCCAGTAATGATGATCTGCAAGGAACAGGGGATGCCAACGAGTCCTCGCGGGTGTCAAGGGATTCTCCCATTGGTTGGTTCATTGATCGGAGTGTTTGATTATTCTCTTCTTCCTCCGCAATGGCCTTTTCTCTTCATTTGGGAAATCCCCATTGAGTTGGGTTTGGGTTTGGGGGAGAGGGGAGGAAGATGATGGAAAGTGGAAACTGTGTTTTTCAAGCGCAGGGTCGATATCAACCCCCAAGAAAATGGGGGAAAAAGAAGATTTTATGGCAGGAACAACCGATTTGGTGTGAGGGAAACTAAATTGACCTTTTTGGTCTAGGGTGCATAAAAATGTGTTTTTTTTTTTTTTTTGGTAAAATCCTCTTAATCTATATCTTTTTTTAAACTGTAAAAATCTTATTTCGCCAAGAAAAGAAACACGAACAAAACAACTGAAACTTACAATAGAACCAAACTGCAACAAAACTAAAATCAACTATACATCAAAAGAAACAAATAAGCGATTTAATTATGTCTTCATTGTTGTATTTTAACTTATTACAATTTAATAGGGATGGATTGGATCCAAATCAGGCCCCTTACCAGACTTAAACCAAACTCAAATAATATTTTTATACCTAGACCAAGACCAGTCTCAAATGAAGTTGAATGAACGCAGAGCCAACTCCATGCATGACTAAAATCCCGAGTTTATTATTTATATAGAGCAATTTTAATCCAATATATTACTATTATATACATTAAACGCTCAGATACATAGGTATTTGGGTACAAAACCAACTGGACCCAGATCTGATTATTAACTAGGCCAGAACTAAGAACCCAAACCCTAACCTGATTGCCAATCAGGCCTAGAAAAGTATTCATACCTGGATTTTTTGTGCCAGGTCCTTTAGGTAATCGAGTAATCAGGATCCATTGATACCCTAAAGTTTAGGTCTTAAAACTACTTTTTAATTTCCTCTTAAGATTTTTTTTATAACTATAAATCTAAAATCTTATTCCGAAAAAAGAGAACAAAAGAGAACTCCTCAAGCAAAACTAAACAGAAACAAGAAAACTAAACATCAGAAGAGATTTGTAACCAAAGCACTCCTTCCCTTGCAAGACCATCTGCCACATCATTAGCTCCCCCAATTAATATGAAGAAAAGAAGCTCCTAGTTGAGAAGAAAAATTCTGCACATCCTCCACCAAGTCCGCCAAAATCCAAGGATATGAGGACTTCCCAGATCCCCACCGTATTGCTGAAAAAGAATATCCTTCGATAATTGCATTATAACCTCCCAACTGACGTAGCTCCCAGCAACCAACCAATAAAGCAAACATTTCAGCTCCATTAGAATCTTAGCTGTAGGAAACTCCTATATAGGTGGCGCTCCCACCTCGGAACCTTGCTCCCGCGCTCCCATCCTAGGAACCTCACTCCCATTTAGAAAGGAACCCACTCCCAACTAAGATAGAAACTCTTAGGCATATAAATCCCAAAATAAACAAATATAGAAGATACCAAGTAAGAGAAAAAATTAAGTAATGATAAGACGATAGAAAAATATCAACTTAAATTTGCTCAATTACTTAATATAACCATAATATTACTTAGTCACTATGACAATCTTTGCAATTGATATGAATGACGCATAATAATGTTTACTTGTATTACATATTTTGATGTATTATTCCTAAACATTTCCCGTCCCGAAAGAGGAGCTCCTATAATCTACCAGCACCGATACCGCACCTGTCCCCCTTCGTGCAACTAAGATACAGAGAACAGCTAGAATCACATATAAAAATTATAAAATTTTTGATGTTTTGCAATTTAAGTGGTAGAATGATATTTTCTGTTTGACATTTAACTATATTAAAATATATATATATAAATACTCATAATTTTTCCTGAACGCTCCCGACGGCGCTCCCACACTTCTGTGATCATCCGCTCCCCCGCCCCCGCTCCTGCTTCGTGCTACTAAGATTAGAATCCAGACAATGCACGGGCCCTGAAAAAAAATTTACAATTTGCCCTGTAAAATCACGAATAACACACCAATGCCACCCATCTGAATATGCTGAAAATAACTACCGTCAAAGTTCAGCTTGAAACAGCCAATTGGAGGAGGTTTCCACAAACTTTGACGCCCAAAAATGAGACGCCAACACCCTCGGAAATGGGCTGTCCAAGACCGGTTCAGATCTTCTAATGAAACACCAACAAACTCAACCTTCTTAATTACCCATTCCGAGACAACCCATATAATAGACTTAATGATCTCATCTGAAGACCTGCATTTATTTTGAAAAACTCTGTTGTTCCTCTCAAGCGATAACTTCCAACAACCAGCATATAAAGATGACCGCCATAAAATACGCTGAAGAACAGATTTTCCTTCAAAAATCCACTGCTGAAATTTACTAATAAGATTTTATCAGCTCATTTAATTATTAAAATCATATGAATATGCTATTGATTTTAATACTTTTTGAATTATTAAATTTTTAACTTGCCTTTTATATCTAATTCTACTTTTCCCATTGGTTCTCACTAATAGGATTATTTCTTTAAATTTCCTTCCTTTTTCCTTTTATCAAAATAAAATTCATTCTCTTTTCTCCATTTTAAAGAATTCATAGAAACTAAATGTTACAATTTTATTTTTAAAATTTTAATTTAACACACGTCCCCTCTTATTCTCTCATGCATCACACAGGTTATTGGCTAGTGTACACTATAAAAGGATGCAACTGATAAATGAATCAAATGCAGCCTAATAAAACAAAACTGCAGTGGCCAACTACCTCTGTGCATTATCTTGTATAAATGACCTTCTGTAAAGTTGGATGACACTATAATAACGGTACTTCACCTCCTCCTCCAAAATTGGATCTTTCTGGCCTTGGTGGTCTATCTGTTCACAATGAAGGAAATATACAGTAAAATCTTCAGAGAACTAGTTAATATTTCTATAATACATTCTGAATAACTGCTTGATGTGTAACAGAATCGAGAGCAGCTGAAGCAAGGAAAAAAAATCAAGACAGAACTTCTCTATGTAAATTAGCAGAGACGTGTGCAAAAAACATGTAGAAATTAGGGATACTTAAGGCACCAACACATTTCAACAGACGACGACACTGAAAAAGAAATTATATGAAATAATTTTTTTATAATTAAACATAAAATACAAGTAGATATATAGTAAAACTATAATTTTATTTTAGAAATGGAAAAGAACTATAAAATCCAAAACACAGCAAAGAAAACCATACAATTTGGATTGAATCTTATGATTGAATGTTTTCCTAAGTATCTTAATCTTTTACCCTTTTTTCATTTGGAAACTTGCAATTTTATGTTTGAATACAATTTACACAATCTTGCGATTACTTATAGAAGAATGGCTCATGATTTTGTGAAAAAATTGTAACCAATAAAACAGAGTTTTGGATGTTCCTTTTTCTTTAAGTTTTTTGGGGCCTCTTGACATTTTTATAAGTTGTATTAAGCAATCTTGAAAGGGTTTCTTTTCTTTGAGTTGAAAATTTAAGTTAAAAGTAGGAATATAGAGGCATTAGAAGTTAGAACTAAGAACCAACGAACTTCAATATGACATGGTAAAACGCACGAAAGCAGGAAGAAGATCTGATCATATCATATTTAATAGACTTTTAGATATAACATCAGTTTAGAAGAACCCATTTTAGAACTTTATAAAATCCAACAATTGCACAATTTAAGACTTAGATTTACAAATTAGACACTCTTAGACATATATTATCCAATCTAATTTTAGAAACTCATAAAATATGTCCCTTCGCAAAATTGTTTATTTATATAAGTACGTAAATAAAGGTTTTTAACATAGACTTTGCAAGGATTTACATATGGCTTGCAAGCTTCAAAAAATAAGGTGCATTTATTATATAACTTTACAATTGAGAGACTTTCATCCAGGAAATTTTCTAGCTTCTGTTTTTTTTTTAAAGCTAAAAGACATACATACCAGCAAGGCACAGACACTACCCTCCAAAGCCCCAGCATGCCAGAAATAACATCCCCTGTCAACCTGGCAAGCTCTATTGCAGTAGAATAATGTGCATTGGCATCAACAGGGGAACCCGCCAACAAGCAATAATCCCCTATGGTCTTCTGTGCACGACCAAGCCTCCGTTTTTTGGCTTTGATCACCTACAGTCACATAAAACAAGAATGACTTAAGTTTTCAATCCAATTTGTAAGAGCTTCTCGATGATTATGGAGACCCTTGAATTCTCTTGAGTCAAAAATGCAAATGCTAAATCTTTTGGACACCTAAAGAATAGACCTCCTCTGAGCTGAGACTGGCTTGAGAATCTAAAGGTGTCTTCAGAATAGTCCCAGTAGACTCTGCACGAAGAACCCATTTTTCAAATTCCATCAACAATGAGGCAGCAATATCTTGCATCATGGTGAGCAGGTGGAACTCCTGAGTTTGCCGGTCAGCAGGAGGGAACAATATTATCTGGTTTCCCTTCCTTCCACCATCTTCTTGCTGTGTCATCAATCACAGAGAACAAGAAGCAATTAGACATATCTGAAACGTGATTGAAAAGAGAGAAACAAAGAAAAGAAAATGGTGCACACTCAAAAAAGGCTTACAGGATCAAGATTCAAGAGAAAGTGATAATTGCTGAAATCTAAATTCATTAATAAATTCTTTTAAGAATTTCCAAAAGGACACAAGCCCCTCGCACAGTGGTAGGTGCCTATTGTAAAATTGAGGTTGTGGGTTCTAAGTCATGTTACCAAACAAATAATGAAAAAGGAGAAGTTCCAAAAGGAGAGGAGCAGAAGTGTTCATAACTGGTTAAACGTGCAAGAATGGTGTCATGGTACATACATCAATCAAGCTTTAAGAGAATCCTATTCATTTTCTGCAAATATCTAATGTAAGAAAAATATCATCAGACCTGTGACTTGAGGGTTGGAAATGTGTATAAGAACTCAGAAATGTATAGGAAAAAGACTAAAAAACTGGTGAATATTTATTTGCAAAAATGTATAAGAACTCATAAATGTATAGGAAAAGACTGAAAAAACTGGTGCATATTTATTCTACATTCTTGCATCATGAATTCCACTTCATCTTTTTTTTTTTTATCCCAGCTAAGGGGGGCTGGGTCCCCTAGAGACTCACACTTAGGAGAAGAACCCGCAAATACGGGGAGAACTTGTACATGTGAGGAGAGACGAACTCACACATGCAAGGAAAGGGAAACTCGCATATGCAAGGAGAGGGGAGAGGGGAGAGGCCAGGGTTGAACCCTGGACCTCCCAGTGAGAACTGACATGTCTTACCACTCAGGTAACACACCGTTCTCGTATTCCACTTCATTGTAGCCCGTTAGTGAAGTTCAACCTACATACTATATCATATCATTGAAGCATTGTCCTATTGGACCTGGGGTCGGTATCTTGACTCCTACTTCTCTCTACTTATACCTGTTTAGGGCTGCATTATGTCACTTCACAATCTAGGATGAGACCCCTGACTTAAAGGACTGGAAATATGTCCAAAAACTCATAAATGTATAGGCAAAGACTGAAAAACATATGCATATGTACAGGAGGGCCAGTTTTACACTATGCCAGCCATCAACAGCAGGGTTTATAATCCAAAATAAGGCACAGATCATGGGCACATTGGACGGAAGCTTCTTGTGGCTTCCTTTTCCAGGATTATTGCAAGCAGGCTTTAGCTTCTCATGTGGTGCATCATGCCAAGGCTCCACTGAGGGTCCTTGCCTTTGGTTGGGTGGCTGTTGTTGGAGGTATCTTCACTTTGGATAACCTTCACTGGCATAAGCATTTTATTGTACACACGAGGATGCTGAATTAGTGGATCATTTGATGCCCAATTGTAGGGTTCTCGGGCTCTGTGGAATTATGTATTGCAGTGGTTTGGATGTAGGTGGGTGTTTCCTAGTACCATTCTTATTTTTTTTAAGGGTTAAAACCGTTAAATTGTGGAGCGAAGAGGGGGTAGAACTATGTGAATGCCTCTTTTATGACTATTTTAGGGATTATTTGGAAAGAGCATAATGCGCGTTGCTTTAATGGGATATCACTCTTTGAAAATTCTTTGGCAGACAAAGTGAGATGTTATGTTGCCTCCTGGGTATCTCTTCTTCCTTAGGTTCATGACTTTTCATTAATCTAATCAGAAGGAAATGGAAGGAGGTGGTCTTCTCCTCTTCCCCTAGTCATAGTAGCACGGTTAGTTGATTTCCTCCCCCAATTTTCAACATCAAGCTTATTGATGGTAGTGCAGCAGTGATGAAGTCCCTAGGGTTAGGACTTGCAAGGAAGTGCTGAAGCACAATACCGGAGCCAAAGCACGTGTTTGAAGACACTACACACGTCTCTGCAGAGACCAAAAACTAGGACGCACCTCCAAAAACGGATAAAACCTACAAATCTATTAGTCATCAACTCTCTGAATATTCCATGTCAACATGTCCTATAAATAAGAAAACAAATCTTATGGGCTAAGAAACCAAAACCAACTAGAAAATTAAGCAAACTAGAATCCTATCCTAATTACAACTCATTAAAATAAATCTAATAACTAATAACAATTAATTAAATAAAATAGGAAAATCCCTAAACTATCTTAGGCCCTAGACACATGGCATTTGAGGTCTATCCTGCATCATTCTCCCCATCTTGGAAAGAACTCGACCTCGAGTTTGGTAAATGCCCGCCTGCGTCGAAGATCAATCGGACTAACTTCCTATTTATTGGATAATCTTCAGCTTATGTGTAAAACTTGGAAACTACAGTTGATCTCTTTCTCCAACTTGACATAAGTTTGACACATCGTTTTCTTTTGACGTCCGGATTTTATTTGGGTGCCCGATCAAGCGTTTTGGCACTGTGTGTGTAGAATTTGCCGAAACTGAGTGCAATCTTCAAGTTTCCATTGTTGATCCCCAAGCACAAAATCAATGCGGGGGACTTCAACAACTTGTTCTTTTTCCTTGCTGCTAGCATCTCTTGATCGTCATTGTTCATAGAAGGAAATTCAGGCCCCTTTTCGTCTTTTTGCTCATTCTTTGGTTTGGGTATCTCAATGTCAGTATGGATATCCTCTCTCAAAGTTTCCACGACATGGATCTTAATTATTTGAGGTGATTTTCCTTCTTGAGGTGTATCTTGTTGCAGACGAGTTTGTTTAAGCATTTGCTCAGTAGGAATTACTTCCCAATATGCCTCATGAACATTCTTACAGTCGTTCATTTTCTCCAATATATTCGGTCTTAAACCTCTGAGAAAACCAATCAAAACATGTTACTCGTCATCTTCTAATCCACAAATGTCTTGTAGCCTAGAAAATTGGTCAGAATATTCAATTACTGTCAAGTCTCCTGCCTCAAAATAAGAAATTGCTCAAAATAGTCCTCATTCTCATAATACCATTTCCATATTTAAATGCATATTTTACTCCTTGAAGTTCATTGTAGAATTTATTGAGATGCAATTTCATATTGACTTGGATGTAAGAATGAACCGACCTTTTCTATAGATCTATTCTTCACGAACACATAGGCGAAAACAAATCTGAAATCTAACTTCGGATGACTTTGATATAGCAAAAATAAGCTGTAGCACCCGATCTGGTCAACCCTACTTTGATTGTGCCATGGTGATTTCACTGATAGCGTCAGCCTATCAGGCTTCTCACGGTCGGACTGATAGACTTGGCTTTCCTGCAACTGAGCTTAACCCGGACTCGAACTAAACCCAGCCTGATTCAAGCTTGTCCGGCACATGTCAGAAAGAAGACACGGGCTACCTCTGTTTCTTCCTCACAGTCTGTGCGACAGAAAAGATAAGGGGAGTGGGAAAGGGGTTTCGAGTCCTTTCTCTCCATGCTTCATCTTTGACGTAGGTGATTAAGACAACGACGAGGGTTCGACAGGGAGCAAGGTGTGGCACTAATGGTTTCAGGTCGGATTAGGGTTTATTGGACAAGGGGTCTAGGATTGTTGTTCAGATTTGGGTTTGGAATGGGTGAGAGTTCGGTTCAACTAGGATAGGGTTGGGTTTAGGTGGGATTCCATTTCGGCTGCGATACAGTGGTTGGGGGCATAGTTACCTAATTTGTTCCTAGAGGTGCCAAATCACGAACTATTCGAATCAAATAATTCGTGATTCGATTCGCTTGAATTTGGGATTCTCATAATAGTCGGTTCAATAGAGTTCATTACTGCTGCAGGCAGCAGGAAGGAGTGGGAAACGAGGATTCAACATATTCTTCTCAAAGAATGACATGATACACGTGTTACCATCTAAAGGTTTAACAGCAATCATAGAGGATGGCCCAGTGGCCCCATCCAAATATAAAAAATTTGATGGATTTGCTGTCAGAAACATAATCATCTAGTGGGGGCTTACTAAATGGCCAACATCTAGTCAGAAACATATTCATGTAATTCTTTCCATTGAACGGCCAACATCTGATGACTCATATATTTTATCTATGGCATTTTTTATGTCAGGCCCATAGGGCCACTCCTCATGCCACATGTCTATCATCTTACTTAGGCAAGGCAAGTTTATGTTAAAAAAATGCAATATGGAGCAGTCTGGACTCTGGAGGTGGGATGTCTATGTATGCTAGCTAGGAAGTGATTTAACTGGATTTATATCACTTTTGAATTCAAATTCTCTCTGGATTTAGAGAGACTTAAGCTTACCTATTTTAATTCATTGCGTTTGTGCCTACATCTTGAATCCAAATTGCTCTAGTTTTCCAATTTAAGAGTGATCAAGCTAATGTTTTTTTCTTTTTTCTTTTCTTTCCTTTTTTTTTTTTTTTGGTAAACAAAGCTAATGTTGTTCAACTCTAATTCAAGTGAAATGTCATATGAAGATAACACGTAGTAAGATGGTTACATCTGGTATTTAGGATTTCATATATGGCCCACACTAACTTTGTGACACAAAACTAGACATGTGGTCATGATGGAGTTTGTAGGGCCATATTGAGACATTGAGCCCCAAGTAGACAGGAGAGATTGAAAGGTTTCACTTCCATATGCAGGCCCACTGATCAAATGGGACATTTTTTTGTTTGAATTAGTGTTGTTTATTTTTTATAATTTTTCATGAAACATCATTTTTATCTAACTTTTGCAAAATCTAAGAACTTTTGTAAATCGAATTCTACTATCGCCAACTATATTGAATTTTATACTTGAATTTGTTCAACGAATTTCTCGAACTTGAACTGCGTATCAAGCGAATCAGAAAATGAACTAACTAAACCTACCCCCATCGAATTTTTTAATTGGAGTGTATATCGAATTGCGAACTGCGAACTCCGGACTCGAACTCGAATTGATCGAATTGCGAATCAAGTAACTATGGTTGGGGCATGGTTTTGGCCGAAGGTAGACTTGTGTTTCCGAGATGGGATCGACAAAGATGGATTCGGCATGGTTGATTGGTAAGGGTTTTGGGGTTTTGGTAGACCGATGGGGTTTTGAGGTTTTGGTAGATCGGAATAGATTTGGAATGGGTTTCTGGAATAGAAGTAAGAGTGCAATTCAGTGATGGAATGGTGGGGGTGAGTTTTTGGCTGGGAGGATGGATCGACAAGGGTAATGGGGAATGAATGGGGATAAAATGGAAGATTAAACTGTTAATGATTCTGAATCCATTGGGCCATAAAGCCCAACTCATTGGCTTGACTCATTGGCTTAGTCAAACTGTAATATATTGTACAGATATTTCATTCTATATTAGGACATAGATTACTAGACAATAACAAAATTGTAGCCTTAAACAAGGTTTGTACATTATATATATGAAGATCAGTCGATCCTTGGGACATTATCCCATTACAGAATACATTGTCTGCAATACTTGTTCTTGTCAGTGCTTGTTCCTGACATGGTATCAGAGCCCCTGCTCTAGTGTTCTTCAAGATCCAAGTTTTTGTGGATCCTCCTGGTCATCTTCCAAGTTCTGGAAGCCATTCAGAGACTTTTATCCAGCCTGATTATCTTTGATCATCACAGATCATCACAGATCCTTGCGTGGCCCACCTATGATCATCATCACCATCTTGGCGGAATCTACCCTTCATGGTCGCCAGAATATTCCCTTGTTTATGAAGATTTTTCCATAATTTTTTATCACCAAAGGTAGGTCATCTGCTCGATTCTAGTGTTTGTCAATTTTAACCAACAGTTTCAATCTCAGCCGTCTAGATTCTCGGATCTTGATCTTTTTTGAGGGGTTCTTCTTCCATCAGTTGTGGATTTTAGATCTCCTATCATCCATCTCCTCTGATCTGTCCAAAGATCATCTGGTGGGGCCCATGTAATGCTCCTCTACCCTGACGGCCTGGACGTTTTTCATCTTTTGGTGCACTTCTTCTTCCCTGACGACATTAGCTTCTGATTGTGTGTTTTTTATGGTTTGCTGCTGATTGTTCTGCTACTATTTACTGCTCTACTGTGTTTACTGCTATTTGTTTTGGGCATCTTCAATCAGTGCGTATACATATAATTTCTGTGATTTCCATATTGATCAGACGCTTGTGATTGGTTTTCTTCATCAGTCTGCTGCTTCATCTGACTGTTTGTTTCAAATGGAGAAATCTGAAATCCATTTAATCAAGTTTAATGGTACCAATTATCCATCTTGGGCTTTTCAATTTGAACTTTACCTAGAAGGTAAAGAATTATGGGGCCATATCTCTGGGACTGATCCCAAACCAACAGAGGATGAGAAGAAAATTGTGTCCTGGAACACAAAAGATGCTAAAATCAAAACTTGGATTCTTGGGTCCATGGAACCTCAGTTTTTCATGAATTTGAAACCATACAAAACTGCCAAGGATATGTGGAACTATCTGAAGAAAATATATCATCAGGGGAATTCTGCACGCCAGTATTATTTGGAATTTGAAATTGCAAACTATATGCAAGGCACTTCCTCAATTCAAGAATATTATTCTGGTTTCCAGAATTTATGGGCCGAATTAGATGAAATCAAATATGCAAATGTCTCTGCACAGGCTCTTCCAGAATTGATAAATATACTCGCAACTAGTCATCGGGATCAATTTCTCATGAAATTAAGGTCTCAATATGAATCGGTCAGATCTAATCTCATGAGTAGGGTACCTTCTCCATCCCTAGATGAATGTCTAAATGAATTGCTGCGAGAGGAACAGAGACAATTGACCCAATCTGGTGTGATACAACAGACTACTCATGGTGCCATTGATGTTGCCTATAATGTACCCACTCAATCATCGAACTCTCCAGTTCATGCTACATATGCTTCCAAGGGAAAGCAACCAAGCAAGGATGTCAGTAAAGTGCAGTGCTACAAGTGCATAATTTCGGCCATTATGCAAATCAGTGCAAGCAGCGGATCTGCAATTATTGCAAACCATCTGGACATTCGATCAATGAATGCCGCAAGCGTCCTCAGAACAGAAATCCAAAAGTTTACCAGGCTGTCACTACTACTTCTGGTGCTATTGATTCTTCTTCCATTTCTTCTTCTGCCCCTGCTTCGGCTGCTCCAGTTACTCCTAATATGATCCAACAAATGATCCTTCAGGCTTTTTCCACTCTTGGTATATCTGGTAAAAATCACTCTCTCTCACATTGGTATTTTGACTCTGGTGCCTCCAATCATATGACGTCATCATCCTAGCACTTTTCCAAAATTAAACCATATGATGGAAAAATTCAGGTCCATGCTGCTAATGGTACAAACATACCAATTACTTCTGTTGGTGATATTTCTCATTCTTTACCCTTACATGATGTTTTTTGTTCGCCAAATCTTTCTACCAATTTAATCTATGTAGGTCAATTGGTTGATGGTAACTGCAATATTTCTTTTTCCTCCTCTGGTTGTGTGGTGCAAGATCAGGAGACGGGGAAGGTAATAGCGAAGGGGCCTAAGTGTGGGCGTTTGTTTCCTCTTCACATACCAACACCGAATCCAAATATGTCTTTGTTTACTTCAACAGTTGTTTCTAAGAATAATGTGCAGTTATGGCACAATAGATTAGGACATCCAAATTCCAAAGTATTGTTATCCTTGTTAAATTCTGGTCATATCAATAAAATGAAGTTTTTATCTTCAGATGTTGCTCTTAATTGCACCACTTGTAAGCTAGGGAAAAGTAAAATTTTGCCTTTTCCATTACATGTTTCTTCTGCTACTAAATGTTTTGATTTAGTACATAGTGATGTTTGGGGTGTTGCACCAATTGTTTCTCATTCACAGTATAAGTATTTTGTGACTTTCATTGATGATTATAGTCGTTTTACATGGGTTTATTTTCTACATGCCAAATCTGAAGTCTTTGATGTGTTTAAAAAATTCTTGAATTCTGTTCAAAATCAATTTTCAACATGTATTAAGATTTTTCATACAGACTCAGGGGGGGGAATATATGTCCGCAAAATTTCAAGAATTTTTACAAGACAAAGGGATTGTATCCCAACGGACTTGTCCCTACACCCCCCAACAAAATGGTGTTGCAGAACGGAAAAATCGTCATCTTCTAGATATGGTCAGGTGTTTGTTATAAGAATCCTCAGTTCCACCTAGATTTTGGCCAGAAGCATTAACCACTGCGACTCATATCATCAACCGTCTTCCTTCTCCAAAACTTCAAAACACCTCTCCCCATTTCCGTCTTTTCCAAACTGAACCACAATACACATATTTACACACTTTTGGTTGTGTTTGTTTTGTTCATCTTCCAACCCATGAACGTTCCAAGTTATCTGCAAAATGTGCTTTTCTTTGTTATGCTTCTCATCAAAAAGGTTTTATTTGTTATGACACTACCTCCAAGCGTATTCGGATTTCTAGGAATGTTGTTTTCTTTGAACATCAATATTTTTTTCAGTCTTATCCTGATTCATCTCCACGAATCACATTTTCTAAAGTACCATCCTTTGATGATGAATGTCTTCCTTCACCTCTGCGATTTCATCCGGACAAGGTGTATGTTTGTCGATGAGGAACAAATGCCACTCCTTTGCCTCTTCTACAAGAACCAGCCCTAGATCCTTCTCCAGCACCAAATCCACCTCCACTAGCTCTTCGTCATTCTTCTCGTATCTCTCGGCCTCCGGATCGATACGGTTTTTTCTCATTCTTCATATTTAGCTACATTATCCTCTGTTTCAATTCCTAATTCTTATTCCTTAGCAGCAAAGCAGGAATGTTGGAGAAAGGCTATGGAAGAAGAACTTCATGCTCTCGAGCAGAACCAAACATGGGTGGTTGTTCCATGTCCAGTCTCAGTTAAACCTATCGGGAGTAAATGGGTTTATTCAATCAAATTGAAGGCAGATGGTACTTTGGATAGATACAAGGCAAGGCTTGTGGCACTAGGCAACAGACAGGAATATGGCATCGACTACGAAGAAACATTTGCGCCTGTAGCAAAGATGACCACAGTTCGCACCATTCTTGCCATAGCTGCATCCAAATCCTGGCATCTTTTTCAATTTGATGTGAAAAACGCCTTTCTTCACGGTGATCTTAAAGAGGGCGTCTACATGCGACTGCCTCAAGGTTTTCCCAAACCATTAGAAGGACAAGTTGCTCATTTGAAACGGTCTTTGTATGGGCTAAAACAAGCACCAAGAGCATGGTTTGACAAATTCAAGGATGCGTTACTGAAGCTGCAATTTCAACAGAGTCCTTATGATCCATCATTATTTTTGCATCAGACATCAACAGGAATTACCATTCTTTTCGTTTATGTTGATGATATCATAATCACCGGCACAGATGCAGCCATGATTCATGATCTCCAAGTTTCTCTTCATCAATCTTTTCAAATGAAGGATCTGGGACCTCTGACATATTTTTTGGATTTGGAAGTACATCAATCTGAGAAAGGGATGATTCTGCATCAACATAAGTATACTATGTATTTAATTGAATCAGCAGGCTTGTCAAAATCCACACCTGTGGATACTCCTCTGGAACTGAATCATAAACTCCATAGTGATAGTGGTGATCCCCTTTCTGATCCGACATATTTTCGACAACTTGTCGGCAGTCTTATATATTTGACTACTACTCGGCCTGACATTAGTTATGCAGTAAACTTGATGAGTCAGTATATGACCAAGCCTCATCATCTCCATTTAAACAGCTGTTCAACGCATTATCCGTTATTGATGCAGCAGCAATACCACGTTATTGAATAAGACTAGTGGTCCACATGTGGGACCCAAGGAAGTTTAGGAATTCTTTATTAAATTGTTATTAGTTTCTGATTTTATTTAGTAAGTTGTATTTAGGATCTATTTCTAATTTCGATAGGATTATTATTTGGTTTCCTAGTTTAGTTAAGATTGTTTTCTTAGCCCTTAAGTTTCTTTTCTTATAAATATGACATTGTAGAGATTGATAATCTCAGAGAGAATTGAATTAAGAGAAGATTTATCGTTGAAGACTGTTTCTTCCTCGTGTGATTGTTCCCTGGGAACCCTAATTGTGCCCTAGCACTTAGCACTTGCATCCTAACCATAGGACTGCATCAATTGGTATCAGAGCCCAACGATCCCCGATCGTTGGCGTGTTACCCATATCCCCACTCAGAAAACCCAGACCCCTCCTTCTTCCTCCAACTCCCGTAACCCACCTACTACCCAGATCCTAAATACAACTTACTAAATAAAATCAGAAACTAATAACAATTTAATAAAGAATTCCTAAACTTCCTTGGGTCCCACATGTGGACCACTAGTCTTATTCAATAACGTGGTATTGCTGCTGCATCAGTTATCTCCTTGGCACTTCCCACAGAGGTTTGTTTTTTCCTGTTGGCTCTCCAGTGACATTGACTGCCTACTCTGATGCTGATTGGGCAGGTTGCCCTGATACTCGTCGGTCCACAACGGGGTGGTGCATGTACTTAGGTGATGCCCTTATTCATGGAAAGTGAAAAAGCAAGACAAAGTTTCCAAATCTTCAACTGAGGCAGAATACCGGGCTATGTCTGCTGCATGCTCAGAAATTCTATGGCTTCGTGGCCTTCTTGAGGAACTTGGATTCTCGCAAAAATCTCCCACCCCCCCTCCATGCGGATAACACCAGTGCCATTCGGATTACAGAAAATCCAGTATTTCACGAAAGAACTAAACATATTGAGGTTGCTTGCCATTTTATCCGGGATAAATATCTACGTAATATTATTTCTCTTCCGTTCATCTCCTCCAGCCTCCAAATTGCTGATATTTTTACAAAAGCACTTCCTCGACCACGACATAAGTTCTTGACCGACAAATTGATGCTCGTTGACTCATTGGCATCAATTTGAGGGGGGGTGTTAATGATTCTGGATCCATTGGGCCATAAAGCCCAACTCATTGGCTTGACTCATTGGCTTAGTCAAACTGTAATATATTGTACAGATATTTCATTCTATATTAGGACATAGATGACTAGACAATAACAAAATTGTAGCACTAAATTGTAGCCTTAAACAAGGTTTGTACATTATATATATGAAGATCAGTCGATCCTTGGAACATTATCCCATTACAGAATACATTGTCTGCAATACTTGTTCTTGTCAGTGCTTGTTCCTGACATAAATTACCTGATCAAAACTGATCACAGGATTGTTTTGCTTTAATACCAATTGATGTAGTCCCTAAGGTCAGGGCTTGAGAGGAAGTGCCAAAGCACAATACCGGTGCCTAAGCATGTGTCTGCAACCACTAGCCCACTACACACGTCTCCGGAGAGACCATAAACGAAGACACTCCTCCAAAAGGGATAAAACTCACAAATCTACTAATCATCAACTCTCTGAATATTCCATGTCTACAATGCCATATAAATAAGAAAACAAATCTTAGGGGCTAAGAAACCTAAATAAACTAGGAAACTAAGCAAACTAGAATCCTATCCTAATTACAACTCATTAAAATAAATCTAATAACTAATAACAATTAATTAAATAAAATAGGACAATCCCTAAACTATGTTGGTCCCTATTAGCTAGCATCGGAGGAGTTATTTGAGACTGTGATTTGGAACATATTTTGTCATTTAAGGAAGCGGTAATGGTGGCTATGAGAACTAGGCTTCATGAATCCTATCATAAGTGTTCAGAACATCATGATGAATGGTGATTCTTTATGTGTGATTCAATAGGCCTCTAGTAGATGCAAGCCTTCATTGAAATTAGCAGATGTGCATAAAAGATTTGAAACTTACCTAGACATCTTCGTGCCTCTTTCTATCATGTTAAGCACAATGCGAACTCCATGGCTGATACTTTTGCTAAGGAGGGGATTTCATGGCAGAGTTTGTTCATAAATCCTGAGAGAGAATTTTTTCCTTTTGATCTTCGTGTTTTTCCTGTTTCTTTTGAGGTTTCCAGGTTTTCATTGTATCTGTTGACTGTTGTTTTACTAATCTACATTAGATACTGGTATTGTGTTTCTTTTCATTAGCAAAAGATATCATTTAAAAAAAAATGTGCACATTTATTTCAATCATTTTCATCATTTATTCAATTTCAGTGTGGCCTGTTAGCAAAATTAAAACAACCATTATATATCATCAGATTCTCAAAGCCTTGTCCTATCTACCTTGGATCAGCTTCGTGAGTTCTACCTCTCTATTTTTAATTGTTTAGGGCTACATTCTGCCACTCCACAATGTAGCAAATTACCTCTGTCTACTTCTGATGCAGCCCGATCCCGATCCAAGGCCAGGAACCGCAGTCCCTGATGGACCCACCTGATGGGGTCCACATGATCTCTGATTTTGCAGAGATCCCTATCCGTAATTTAGACAGTCTCTAAATTAGTAATTTTGCTTAGTTTGCTTAGTAGAGTTCCTTTCTAATTTCTATGCTGATTAGGATTAGATATTTCCTTACTTTTAATATCTTGATTATTAAGAAACAATGCTACTCTATATATACAGAGGAGCCCTATTGTAATGCTTATACTTTTCTTCAATCAATTCAATTAGGTGAGTTTCCCTATCAATGGGTTTGATGGTTATGAGTGCTGTTTTCTTTGGAATCCCCTCGATGGATTCGATCAACCCCATCTGAGGTGTTGATCTATCCGATCGATTATCCGGGGTTGCGCCAGCTTCCCTCCCAAGTCATTATTGTTCTTCCCCTTCTTGCTCCATGAAGTTGCAGCACTTTAATCATTCATAAAGGATCTGTTTTTGGCCTACCATATGCATGACCAAATGATCTCAAACAACAATCCATGATTTCACTTCTATTGAAGCCAGTCACAGATATCCTCTTATGAACCCATTCCTCACCGTGGGTCATTATTAATGTTAAAGATCACTCAATATTGATATAAGGAGGAAATGTTAGACCAAAAAAAAAAATGTAACCCTCAAATTCAAATGTGACTTTTGATTTCTGCATTAACCTAACGATTGTTTTGAAATATTCCAACCAATTGGGGCACATCATTTCTAACCTCTGGGCCCTAGCAGGACCCTATCATCCCTTATGATATGAATGTGGAGAAAATAAACAATCACACAATCTGACAATTCCCAAATAACTTCAAAACATCTACCTCTGCCTGCCTTGCCAACCTCAGATAATCATCGATGCCTAAGAACGCCCAATGTCGTTGTAAGAAGGAAATGTCTAAAAAAAAAAATGCCCTCTGATTAAATTGTGATTTCTGATTTCTGCATTGTCCCAAACAATGAGCAAGAATTGGAAAGCACAAGTTTCTGCCAAAATATCCACGGAACCGGGGAACATCATTCCTAACCCATGGACAACAGCAGGACCCTATCACCTCTTCAGATATATAGAGAACACAAATGCCCACAAAATTCAATAATTCAAAATCATTAATAAATAAATAAATAATAACCCATTTCTGCCTTGTTCATCCCATATCATTATCAATGCTGAATAACAAAGAAATTCATCTAAGCAGAAAATATCAGAAAAGAGTATCCCTCAACTTCAAATGTCATGTCAGATTTTTGTTACCACCCCAAACAAAGAGCAAGAATACATGGATGACCATACATCCCAACCTACCATGAATTGGGGCCCATCATTTCTTACATATAGACCTGCTGGACCCTATCATCTCTCCTAAATAAACATTAGAAGAATGCTGCGGTGTCCAAAACACTTCAAAAAGATAACCTAAGCCTTGCCCACCCCCGGTCATCATCAATCCTGATTCCTGAAGAATAGTTGACATTGGTACAAGGACGAAATGTCAGAAAAACGACGTCATGTTTATTTAAGATTTCTGCACCGCTCTACAAAGATCAATGACCCCGAATTGAAATTCTACCAAAACATTCCTACTGACCGTGAATTGGGGCACACCCAAAATCACAACTTTAAATCCCGGCATTCACTTTTTGCATCCCCAAAATTGATATCTGACCAATTACCCACCAAAATCAGTTCAATTCATCAGATAAAATAAAAAAAAAACGAGGGTATTACGCCACAAAATTGGAATTCAGCCAAAACATTCCGAACAACCGAGAATTGGGACATGCCAAAAACCACATCTTTAAAGTCCCGTCTTTCTCTCCGCGTCCCCAGATTCAAATTTGTTTAATTTCCAAACCAAAACAGTTCAATTCATTAAATTGAAAAAAAAAAAAGAAAAAAAAAAGGGTTTTTTTTGCCATGAATTGGAATTCAGACAAAACATTCCAACCACCGGCGAATTGGGACGAGCCCAAAATCAAATCTTCAAAGTCCCAACCTTCTCTTTTTGCAAACCCCAGATTCAAATTCAAGCAATTTTCAACCAAAATCAATTCAATTCACGAGACTGAGAATAAAAAGGGGGGTCTTCCAAACCTGGGAGTCACTGGGTGAGAAGGCGAAGCAGCGCTTAACAAGCGCAGACGCATACCCCTTACAGGCCGCAGCGAACTGATCGGCGACGACGTCGAGGTCAGGAGAGGAGGGGCAGTGGCAGAGGCCAATGACGGCGAGGATCTTGCGGTTGGACTGAAAGTCCTCCCAGGGGCTGGGCGGTTCTCCGCCGACCATGAACTTGAAGCGGAGGCTTCCGGTATCCCACGGCTGGTTGGCAAAGGGGCTCTTTTGGTGCTCCGTGTAGAAGGAGCTGATCGCCGAGAGCTCGATCCTGCAGTGACGGACCAGCATTGATACGTACTCCCGCAGCTGCGATTGCGGGATGGGTCCGATCGGGAGGACACCGATCCGAATCATGCACCCGCTTTCCATGCTCACGTCCGGCTCCATTGCTGCAGGTTCGTGTCGTATCGTATCGGTTTTAACGCTTTTCAGAGGTCGGATCGTGGGGAGGAGAAAGAAGAAAAAAGAAGAAAAAGAGAGTGAGCGAGGGGTTTGGATTTGGATCTGAAACTGGAAGGTTGGATTTTTATTTCTCTCACACAGCTGCGATTTCAGAAAGGAAATGTTAGCACGAATTGCCTATGCACACGTGTGTATGTTGGTAACGACCATTGTCAGCTTAATCATTTCTACCAAGGTCTCGAGCCTAGTTGGGTTAAAATTATAGAAACTATCTTCTTACTTAAGTAATTAATAGAAAAATATCGTGTGAAGATGAAAAATCTATATATAATTTTCATGGGTCTATAAAAACCTTATGGCAAGGTACTTAGAAGATAACTTTTGTATGTTTTAAATAGAAGAAATGTTGCAAAATATTATGTTGAAATGATTAAAGATATGTATGAAGGAATGGTAGCCAGTGTGAGAATTATTATGGAAAGACGGGTGAGTTCACAATTACCAAATGTTTTGCATCATGGGTCGACCATAAGCCCTTATCTCTTTGAAATAATTATATATAGATGAGTTAATTGTTCATATTCAAGTGGAAGCCCCTTCGTGTATGTTATATGCCAATAATATAGTGTCTGTGGATGAATCAAGAAATGGAGTGAATGTAAATTTTGAGAGACATCGAAAGACTTTAAAATAAGTCGTACAACGACAGACAAGTCATCGCATCATATCTATAAATTTCCAATATCACAAATTCCGATAAAAAATTATGTGCAAGAAATAGACCCTGTGTGTAAACCCAACCTCGCTCTTAAAGAGAGCTGGACCTGATTAGGGGCCACCATCAAATCGATAACTTTTGAGTAAGTGATCATTTATACATTTTTGGTGAATTAATTAGTGTTCTTACACCCGATCAGGCCCACTCTTTCAAGGGTACATTTTGGACCAATCCTAAAAGATGGGGTGTCTGTAATTTTGAATGGTTTGGATTTAAAAAGATGACTCTCATACAGTGCTTGACATGCTGACACTGTCTTACCATCTACCAGAAGAGAATTTCCTCTCTTAAAATCTCGGTGCTAGGACTTGTGGATCCCTTTCTTGCCAACAATTTGGATCAATGGTTTAGAATTTCCCAACGATCAAGAGGCAAACGCTTCTCAAACTCAAGCAGATCAAAGGGGGTAAAAGCAAAGAAAAGAGAAGAGAATCCTTATCATAAAAACCTAAAAATAACAGTAAAGGAATAAATTAAGAGTGTTAGAAGATGCTGCCAGAATCTCAAGATATCGCATACAGATTAAATGCGAAAATAACGATGATCAAAGATCATACATGCGAGATCTCTCTGATTTGACCTCGGTAACACGGCAACTCGAAAATCCCAATATTTTCTATTGTATTCCTCTATGTTAGAATCCGCACCAAGGAGTGGGCCTCTTCTGCGAATCTCTCTGCTCTAAAAACTGATATTTCTCTTGTGTATTTTACCTAGAGAGCAATAGCGCATATATATAGGCTAAAATAGGGACCCAAAGAAATAAATAAGGAATAGGCTTCTTATGAAATCAGAAAACCCTAATTCGACCCAAATTAGAATCCTAGTTCCATAAATTACCATTCAGTCCACTAGAGAATTATAGTTGCACTCCTATCCTTATTCTCAAAATAATATTTCGAGCTTCTTGTTATTAAATGCTTATTAATCTTCCCACGTTAAGATTTCATAAATCTATCGATTAAATAATTACTAACAAAGAGAAGGTGGTTGGAAACAACAATCAAGATGGATTTTTTTTTTCATTTTTCAGAAAAGAAATGCTTAATTTGGATAGAACATGGCTATTCTACTATAATAAGTAAAGAGGTTTTGGGGTTGCATTTTGACCATCAGTTACAATTTTAAATCTTTTCAGTTTTCTCTACAGTTATCTCATACAAACTACCTTTGAAACCATCACGCACCTCTCTTCCCACTTTTTCACTTTTAAAACTTCTGTATACCTTCCTTTCTATCCGTGACTCCATAATTCCCTTGCTTCTTCCATTCTTCTCATTCCTTCTTATTCCATCAGCTCTTACACTACGTAAAGAGGTACTTTCATGGTGACCTTTTCTTTATTTATTTTCTTTCTATGATTTATGGCTATTTTTTATAATACATAAATGTTGATCATACATGTACTGAGCACGGTTATTATGCTACTGTACTCTTATAGGAATCATTCCAGTCACCCTAGTGAAGTATAGGTCTAAAGGAGGCAAGCCATTGTTGCTTAATCTGTCAAAAAGTATGGCAATTAAGAGATTTGTTTTAGGATATATGGCAAAGAATATTTTATTTTTCGGATAGTAGTGAAGAGTACATGTAAAAAAAAGGGATTTCTGGAAGGTATCCTACTATAACAGTTCTTTTCTTTTTCCATGCCACCCTTGTATTGCTAGGTCTTTGTGAAGGGTAAAAAGAAATTATATGGTCTAAGAGAGAGATGCATCCAGAACTCAAAAAGAACAAAAATCCCAGCTCATTATATGAGGCACAATTAATGCTGAAATACAGAGTCTGTTGTCTCAGCCCATACTTTTGGGCCATGGTGCATCTTCATGGTAGAAAACCAAGTGCATTACAAAGATTAAAGAAAGATTAAGCCCATGGATGGAGAAGAAGAAAGAGGACAAGTATAGGAAGTTAGTCTTTCTGCAATATAGTAAATCGACTTATCAAAGGAACATTCCACTGTGTGCAACCCATTTTCATGAAGGAAGATAGTGGCTGACCCACAACCTTTAAATCTTATCAAAGCAAGAAAAACTATTCTTTTTGCATCAAATTAGGATTTGTTTGGAAAATCTTATCTATTTGAAATAAAGTTGATTCAAATGAATCTATTTGAAGTAGGGCTATTTCGATCAAACCCTTTTATAAATAGACTATTTGGTGTATTTTAACTAATTTAAAAAAGAGGTTTTAACGGGAAAAACCCTCATAAACAGGGTATTATTGCAATTGGCCCTAGTAAAGAAGATCACACTGATTGGGCCCTAATTCATCGTTTCCCTTTTTTTTGTCTTTTAGCGCAATAGTCGATATCGACTATTACTACGCATTTCGTATCCCCACCAACTCGCACCTTCTCTGTCTCCTTTTCCTCTTTTCCCCTTTCCATTTCCCTTTCATCGTCGTTGTCGTCTTCTCTCTTCTCAACTGTGGTCCCAGACGGTGGTCCCAGGGTATCAATCTTCTGGACTTTTCACAACATTATCCTATAGGGTGACGCACATGGAGGTATGTTTCTGTTCGTCGTCGTATTTGTGCCCTAGGAGTATTTGTACCATAAATTTGCAGTGGGATTTACTGTGTTTTGATCGTTTGGAAGGGAGCAACCTTGCAATCTCCTTCTAACTCTGTATTTTCAATAAAATGCAATCTCATTCACACGTTCTAGTTTGCCCATTTAGAAATGGCTGCACCGAAGTTGAGCGCTGCTATTTGTTCGTTTTTTGTTGGGTTATATGGAATCATAGTACATTGGTTTTGAATTAAGATAACATCTCAATGGAATTTACCAACTGGATTCCAAATAACAAAGTAGAAGTAGCCCACTCTTTGATTTGAGGATGAAAATTTTCACTTGTAAAGCATAGGATCCATGCTTTCTATTTTCAGTGATTTTTTCCTTTTTAAAAATGTAGCAAGTGCAGTTGTCTAACCTAAAGAAAGTAATAATTTGACACAAACACAGTTGGGAACCACACATCACTTTTCCAAAAACATATACTGGATATATGTTTTTCCTCCTCATTTACTTGAAATCTAACTGCATTATCAATCAAACAAATATTTATATGTATCCATGATTGGATAGAAATTCTTGGCATGTTTTTCCTCCTCATTTGCTTGGCATGATTAGAGATGGAAAAAGACATCAGAAAAATGTTTTATGCCTTACCAACCTAGTCTGTCTCACCAAACAAAATGAGGTGTTGATCGCTTATACCGTAACTACGCATACCAGTAGTACCAAACACTTCCAAATTTTATGAATAACTTGATGGACATCTGATTTGATTGCTTCGGATTTATATATCTATTCTGATACGACTTTTTGATATAAATGTTTTAAGTTTAGTTATAATTGGGGCCATATGTTTAAATGGAATTAAATTCGTCAAAATCATATAGTGAAATGGGTTATATTGAAACAATTTCATACAGGTAAGGGGTGAGGGTTATAAGGTGGATATGCCATAAAAAAGAAGATCATGTGATAGTCATTTGTGGATCTTCATCTTTATTATCCAATTTTAGATACTATCATATAAATGAATTTTTCGTAATAGACTTCGAATCAAATTAACTTTCACTGACTGACTAATTTTCAAAGATATGCTATCTTATAAAGAGGGTGAGACTAGTGGATTTTTTCTGTTCATTTCTCAACAATAGAATAGTCCAAGACATGGCATTTGTTTAATCAATGTGATTAGACTAGCAATTAGAGAGATCCAAATAGATCTGAATATGCTACGGATTTTGTAGATGTTTGGCTTGATATTTTCCTAATAGTTCCAATCTGAATGGGGGTCTTCGAATAGATGTTGAATAACAGCATTCAACAAGTGATTAGACATGCCATTTTGTACGTGATTTATTGAGTAATTAGAGAGATATTATAATACCCTATAGTAGTCTATAAAACGACTTTTGGTCACCTAAAAATTTCATGAGAGGTTGGCATGTAACTGAGCAAATGTCGGCATTCATTAACTATGTCATGGGAAATCTTACGATTGAAATAATGTGAATGTAAAAGATGTCAGCAGTGCCTACTTGGCATTGAATTATCTAAAATTCATTATATTCCTAAAGTTTAATTTTCAAGTATAAAAAAAGGAAGTTGTTTAAAGGCATCTTACAAAACTTGATCTCCAATCCTTCAATCTTGACCACATGAGAGATACGGATGCCTTAAAAACTTAATAAATTCTTCACCAACTAAGCAAATGGGCATCAAACTATCGTACAATTAAGGATCGGCTTGCTTCTGTTTTGGCCGATACTTTGCCCAATGTTTGTGATATGAGACTTAGCTAAACTCCAGCTCAGGCCATTGGTAACTCTTCCTTACATATATATACTATTCTATTGTACACATTTGTATTTGTGTGAATTCTTGGATTACATGTTCCATTTGCAATAAATCTTTTTGGGCCTTCTACACATAAGTGTTAAAAGTTCATTTCATCTATTTAATAAATGTAACGGATGATTTATGAGGGAATTTGTTTGTAATCACCAACTTGGCATCATCGCGGATATTACGAATTTATAATGGTATTGGACTTGGTAATCCAAGCTTTAACTAAACATTGCCTATTTATATACATTTTCTGGCTTTGAATTGTTACTCATTATGAAATTATGTTCCCATAACTACACAAGTTGCTGCCCTGTGATGCATGGCCCATACTCCGAATAGTCAAAACTAATTTGATTGTCCACTGTCCATATTAATTGGCCAATTATCACATTTGATATTTTACAGGTTCATCAAGAAAACAGTAGCGATGGGTCCAATTTACTCCTCTTCCAGCAAACAAATCATATTTCAGAGGGAATTCGTCAAGGAGAGGTATATCGTAATTACAGATATGGTCTCTACTTATAACTTCAATATCTTATAATTTTTCTTAGGGTTGTATTGTCCATGGAATCTGTTCAATGGTTATTGTTCTTACCAGGAATTCGGGTGCACGAGGTGTATCCCAACAAACCCCGATAAAGATGTATGGGTGCTTACAGACAATCAAAAGCGATACGTACGGCAAACGGGTCTACACCACTTGGCAGACATAGATCGTATGGTCATAGACCATGCCTTGATAACAGCTTTGATTGAGAGGTGGCGTCCAGAAACGAATTCATTCCATCTGCCAACCGGTGAAGCAACTATAACACTTGAAGATGTTGCTTATATCTATGGATTGCCAGTCGATGGCCCGATCATAACCGGACGAACTTTTCGGGTAGATATGTAGAGCCAGTTTGTCAAGAATTGCTTGGGATCACGCCACAGAAGAAGCAAGACTATGTTGGCATAACGATAAAGTTCAAGTGGCTTGAGTACAACTTTAGCCATGCTGCCTTGGCGGATGAGGGTAGGAAGAAACAAAAAGATGATGAGATTAGAGCCACCCGGGCATATCTTTTTTTTTTGGTGTCCGGTCAAATATTCACACAGACTTCCTGTGCGAGGGGGCCTGCTTATCTGCTTGAGTTGTTTAGGGAATCCAAGCCTTACGCATGGGCCCCCGCATGTCTTGCAAACCTTTATAGAATGTTGACAAAGGCGACTTGGTGGGGCGATGAGAAGAAAGAGGATGCAGGAAAGAAGAAAGAGGATGAAGGTAAGAAGAAAGGTTCGCAGGAGGAAGACAATAAGTCTTGCAGAACACCAACGGGGCCTTTGCAGCTTATATAGGTGATTAATTTAAACTGACATTGCAAAATGTTGCATAATTTAAAACCTAACTAATGCCTATGTCTTAATATTTTCCATCGCGGATATGGGCTTATTCTCGGATGACTATTGGACGGTGTCCTCTGCCAGATAAATCTTGGAAGAAAGACATAAAATTCCCACTTTTCAAGACATGGCATCGGAGGCTTGGGGAACACCCATACACATCATCGATCCGTGAAGTAAGACACCAGCTAAACACCTTGCCGGCTGATGGGGTAAATATATTAGTGTTTTCATAACATAATTGTACATAATTATTCCTTTCATTCCTCATTACATTTGCCTAATGTCTTCTTTTTAAATTGTATGCAGTTCACTTGGCAGCCGTATAATAACTACAGCAAGAAATTCCGATTGAGTGTGCCCAAAGGGGATCGGGATCTTTTTTCTTCATCGACCGTGCTCGTGTGGTACTGGGTTGTTGAGCGGCATAACACTTGGCGAGTCATGAAGTAATTTGGACTGAAGCAACTAGTCCCCCCCTTCAATATGCCATACGTGAGAGTAGAACGTATAGAGAGGATTGTAATTGACGACAGCTTGCATATGGACGAAGAGATAGCAGCATTGTGGGCTGCTAGAAGGCAACTCGGATTACGCGGAGAGGAGTGCACTCAGTCTATACATTCAGAAGAATACTTCATCTGGTATGTTGCCAACACACTCCAGCACATAGGGAGGGTTGGGCAAAGTGATGTTAATGAGGCTGAAGTACATGCGCATCCTACCTACACGTGTGTCCAACAAAAATATATAAGTATTGAATGTAAAGGAATTGATGTTTTTCCTTTTTATATGAAAGTAATATTGCTTGTTTTTTGCATGACATAAATTCCTATACATGAATCCAGGTTGAACAACTTGTTGCACATTTGGAGCGGTCATGTGATCGGTCTGACAGGAGGAAGAAGGGCTTATTAAGTTTGGCGGACTCGATCCGGAAAAAATTAAAGACGTTCAAGGCAGCATTCGGGACGAAATTCGAAAATTTCAACATGGAAGATGGCAACAGCTCAGTGTCTGATGAGGATGTAGAGAAGGTAATCTGCCGATAACTTTTCTATATTTTACTGAAATGTAATCTGACTTTGTCTGTACTATTTACTTTCAGACAAAAACTGAAACCCCTCATAATGGTTCATCTCAAAGGGTTTCCCCTCAGAGGGCTCCCAAGTCTGATGCTGGTCCATCTTGTACTGTTCCTGATCAGAATGTTCAAGACACCGATGCTGCTCCATTCCAGATTGATCCCCCTCAGATGTCTGCCGATGCACCTGCCCCTCCTTCCTATAATATTCCTTCTCATGCGAGATTAAAGAAACCAGCTCTTAAAAGTCCAAAAGCGAAAACTTACATGAGAAAGGGAAAAAAATGTCATGACAACATTCAAAGCGAGGGTCATCCATCATACGTACCACCATTTGAAGAGGTGCTCGAGACACCGCCACTAGCCAGGGTATTGTTTGACACTCCGGTGTCAGTTCATAGTGATTCCACAATAGTTGCTGCCGCCCCGATGGCTAGTGTCATGTCGTTGATTTGGAGAATCAAGCGCCTGCCCCGTATGCGTAAAGTCCCAGTAAAGTTCTCTAACTACTCTCATTCTATGGTGCATTCGGGTTATGTATTAAATGAACATGAACAATTTCTGGTGCAGGGTTTCAAGGAATATTATAGTACAAAGTAAGTATGGAAGTTCATTTCACTGTGTTTCAAACTGTACCCAATACTCATGTCCTATCCTTGTCAAAGCTACTTATTAATACAATATCTGCCATGTAGGGAATCTGAACTAGCCAGCATTTGTACCATGGTCTCCAGCTGCGATTTAAAGAATACACTTGATGAGGGAACTTGGCTGGACACTAATCTTATGTACTATTACTTTGAGATCTTGAGAGCAGGGTGTCCAACCGCTTTCATCGCGGACCCCAATATATCTGTAAGTCTAGGCTGAACTATCCTTCACATTGAGTTTTATTAACACCGCGATTACGCATTGTCCTTTATAATAAAAATGTTCATTGATTTGGTGGTAAAACTCAATGCAGAGTTGGTGGCAGGAGGGTTCTGTTACCAGTGCTGAAGCTACATTCGGCAAGCAAGGTCATAGAGTATGGGAAGCCTGGGCGGCACAAACACTAGTGTTTGTGCTCCACTACAGAAACCATTTCACATTGGTGGCAGGCTACGTTGATGAAAGAAGGTGGGAGTTCTACAACAGTTTGCCTGGTGATCGTTTGTCACAGAGTAAAGCTGAGCAGTTTGTAAGTATTATTTATGTTTGTAAGTAAGGTTTATGATCCTAAAAAACATTCATCAGATGAGTTGTCGGCATCACCTATGATAATCCCCCCATTTGGATATTGTTGCAGATCGGGTGGTTGAATTCTATGTACATGCATTTTGGCTGGACGGATCCATTTTTATGGCCTGTACTGATCAAGGAAGACATTCCTCACCAAGACAATGGTAATGACTGCGGAGTATTCATTATTGCATATGCGGAGCATTGTGTTCATCGCCGTCCAATCACATTTAAATAGTCTGACATTCCTTACTTCCGTAGCAAAATTGTGATTGAAATATTCAAGAGAAGTTGGCAGGTGAATGCTAGCTAATAGGCTGAATCTTCCGGCCTTGTTGAACTTGCTGGGTTGATCATATTGTTTGGCTGGTTAAGAATAGTTTTGTAAAAGGTCTTGGACAGTAGATGGAGATGTTGACTGAGGAGCAGTGAATCCTTTTGTGAACTTGTACCTTTTACATTTGTAAAAACTTTTGTGTCAATATTTAATGCCAAAGTTTTTACATTTTAATGGTTCATGTGGATGTCCCCTTTTAGATGTGAAATTATTTAATGCAAATGAATGTATGCATTTTGATGACAATGGTGTATTTTTTAGGTGTCCTCTTATTGGAATTAAATATGTGAGAAAACATATAACAAACAGTCGATATCGACTATTTAACTGAAATAATGAAATTACAGTGGTAGTCGATATCGACTATTTCACTGAAATAATGAAATTACAGTAACAGTCGATATCGACTATTTAACTGAAGTAATGAAGGAGTTATATTTAACAAGGATGTTGTTGCCCCTGGCAAAATGAGGAAGAAGATTGTAAACCCAAGCATTATTTTTCTTGACTGCCCTCTTGAATATAAGAAAAGAGAAAATCAGAAGAATGCAGAGTTGGTTAAAGAGGACTGGTATGACTTTCCCTGTTACCCAGGATGTTATTTTTTTATTTTTAGCATGTTATTTTACTATGGAGACCATGTATGCCTTGTTTTGCCATTGGGGTTTCTTAGGTAGGGAGTCTATATGCATTGGCTTTTTTTAAGGAGTGGCATTTATCGTTTTAGCTTGGGAGATTGGTGATTATGGTCATCAGTCGAGTCTACCTACACTTTCATTCTAGGACGGTTTGGTTTTTAAAAAGATGCTAACCCATTTTCAAATTTGATGTACAATAATAGTCGATATCGACTATTTAACTGAAACATATAAATTACAGTAATAGTCGATATCGACTATTTAACTGAAAAATGGAAATTACAGTGATAGTCGATATCGACTATTTAACTGAAACATGGAAATTACAGTGATAGTCGATATCGACTATTTAACTGAAACATGAAAATTACAGTAATAATCGCTATCGACTATTTAACTGTAACATAGAAATTACAGTAATAGTCGATATCGACTATTGAACTGAAACATATAAATTACAGTAATAGTCGATATCGAATATAATGACATTCGATATTGACTATATTGCTTATCAGTACTCACATTTTATACCTATTTAGGAGATGTCATTAATAAATGTACTAGTTGCAAAGTAAGATATCAACAACTGAACCACAATGCAAGAAACATTATATATATTAGCATCACCACAAAAAGTTTACAACAAATATTTTCTTAAAATAACATCTTATATGATATCCCAAAAAAATTACAACCCATCCCACAAGATGTACAAGGTCCGAACAGCATTGTCTAACCAACCCTATGTTGTTCAGTAGACTGTACACCATCGATAGAGGCTGCATATTCAATCCACAATCTCACCCTCCCAAAAAATGCTTTAGTATACTATTAAACGTTCCAGATGGTTGTATCTATCAAGACATCCAAACCACATATTGACAAGTCTTCTTGCATCACCCCTCCAAAAAAATGTTTCAGTAGGCTATATACACTATCCAGATGGTTGTATCTATGAAGACATCCATACAACACATTAACAAGTCATCTTGCACCCCCCTTACAAAAAGTGCATCAGTAGGGCTATACACTTCGAAGATGGCTGCATCTAGCAAGACACCCACAACACATATTAACAATTCATTTTACATCCCCATTCAAGGGACAAAAAAAGATGGTTGCTGTACACTATCCAGATGGCTGCTGCTACCAAGACATTCATACCACAAAAAAACCCACCAAACATAATTACTTCCAAAAAAGGCCATTCACAAAATATGCATCAGTTTGCATGTCATTATCTTCAAGTCTGCGCAGGAGGATTGCGACAACTTTGCCGGTTATGACCCCTCTCCTTACAGTTCCCACAAGTGACTACGCTCCTTTGGCGGCCGCGATCCTCGGTCCGAATCCTATTCTTCTTTGGCCGCCCTAGTTGCCTAGAAGCTCGTGGTGGTAAAACTCGTACATCAGATGTGTGCTCCCACTGTTTATTATCACGGGTACCATGCAACACTTCACTATATGTTGTACGGTATACACTTGATAGGTACCAGTGTTCACAGAATTCATATGGATCATAGTTTCTAATTCTCATTGAGGCCAATGCATGAGCACAAGGGATCCCGAGGATATCCCACTTTCGACACGTGCAAGTCTTGCGTTCAAGATCAACGACGTCCACGTACTCTGCAAATTGTACCTAAAACTCAATCAAACCAGCAACACGAACATGCAGTCGCCGAGCTTCTTCCGTTTCTCTTTCTAAAACTGTCTCCGCATACGGTGTTAGACGACTTGTCAATGCTTGCGATTCAAGATAGCGCTTCTGATAGAACTCCACTATCTTGGCCCGTATTTCCTCGACTTATCTTGTAATAGGCAGGACTCTTGTATCCTTTAAGATGGCATTTGTGCATTCTGCTGCGTTACTAGTGAGCATTTCATACCGACGTCCATCTACATATGCATCAGCCCATCGTTGCCTTCCGATTGCATCAATGTAAGTGAATGCCTCTTGGTTGACTGCCCGTAAATCACTCATATATGCATCATACTCAAATGGCCTATTCGCTTTGGCGGCACGCCAAAATTTCATAACAATCGCCGCATCGCTGAAAGCCACCCTAATATTCTCTGCAATGTGACGGCAACAATAATAATGCGTTGCGGAGGGTATGGTATTCAAGAGCGCCGGAATAAGACCTTTTTGGCGGTCTGACACAATAGTCAAATTATTAGGCTCACCAATCGCTTTATGCAGATTTGCCAGGAACCACTCCTAACTATCGCGTCGCTCAGCTTCCGCGAAGGCAAAAGCGATGGGGAGGAGTTTATGATTGTCATCATGTGTAACAGCAATGAGCAAAACACCGAGATACTTCCCTCGGAGATGTGTCCCATCTATCGCAATCATTGGTCTGCAAGCATTAATGAAAGACCTTAGACAAATTCTGAATGCCCAAAAAAATCTTCTAAAACGGTCATCGGACGTGGTATCTATATTTGTTATTGTCCCTGGATTGGTCCTGTGCAATTCAATACAGTAACTAGGAAGCATTTGAAAGGATTCCTCGTAAGATCCTCGCACTGCACGCAGGGCAATATCCTTTGCTACATGTGCTTTCCTGTAGTAATAGTTGTTCCAAATTCCATTTGGTAGTCGTTCATAATCTCTTTTGGTTTCAGATTGGGATTTTGTCTGACTCTGTCCATGATGAACTTCACAATTAGTAATGTTGACGCTTGGTTGTGTGCCGTCCCCATCATTGGCTTCGAGCATCTATGGATTGGATTATACGTACGTACTTTGAGTTGTGGCCCTGATTCCATGATAGAGGCATGAATGCGCCATGGGCAACTTTGATCTTTATAGCATGCTGTCACTTTGTAACCGTTGGTCCTCAAGTGCTTTAGAGTAAATTTTCCATAAATTGCAAACTTAGCCAGAGTCTTTCGGAATGTGTCACGATTTGGGAATTCACGGCCAATCCACATTTCCTGGGCTGAGTTGTTTCCAACATCTGTATTCAATTGTTCAGGTACCATGTTGTCGACGAAATTAACACCTGAATGTTCACTTGAAGGACATGTAGTTTTGTTTGGATTAGCCCCGACGATGTTGCTTCTGTTCGAGCCCACCACAATCACTGGAATTTGGCATGTGAAATTATTCTCACCAAAATCATTATCAACACCATACTAGCCCCATCCTCTGTATTTTCAACACATGCATTGTTGACTGGGTTAGTCTTGGCAACTCCTCCTATGTTAGAGCTCATCACAATCACTGGAACTTGTCCTCCTAAATTATTTTCATCAAACTGATTCACATCACCATACTCTGCCCCATCCTCTGTATTATCAAAACATGCATTGTTATATGGATTATCCCTGGCAACATTCCCTATGTCCGCGCCCATCACAACCACTGGTATTTGTCCGGTGAAATTATTATCATCAGAATGATTCTCATCGCCATAGTCTGCCCCATCCTCTATATTATCAACATCAATCTCTTGACCGAAATCATGCAGTGGACTTGTAATGTTTCGGATAGTTGAAAAATGCATGTCATCATCTTCTTCGAGATCGACTGTAGGAAGCTTTGAAACGGCTGTCATATCGTTCACTTCTTTTCCTTTGCAATTTGACATGACCATGTTCCTCGATTTTACATGAAAAGATCGATGCTTGTCATTCCTCTGAAACCTACATAGCATCGACAATATAACAAAATACAAGTTATGGAATGAGATTAATACTTGATAAGTGTTTAATTTAGAATACAACATGTTAACATACCTAGATTGTTCTCCTCCTCTACACTGTCCACTGTTTGAACTGTTAGAAACATATAAGTATATCCCATTTGTATCCCGACCCGATACTTTCATGATTCTATTTACATCATTATCATCTTCAATGCTAGCCAGTGAAAATACACGTCCATTGTGATGAAGATATTGTATGCTTAAACTTTCAGTCGATGAGTCCCAATTGGATGCTTCAATTGCCTCAGCAACCAATGACCCATATGTCATGTTGGTTGATAAATACCTCAACTTCTGCTTTCCTCCATTATAGACGGGACGCATCATATCAAATTCAAAGTTTCCATCGTAGTGGAATATGATTAGGATGTCGCAGTCAGACATGCTGTTTACAAAATAAAAAATTAGTAGATAATGGTAATAGAAACAAAAGATAAATATGTATGCATAAGCAATACCCATGGTGAAAGGGCAAGTATATGTTTAAAGTAAATCCATTGTGATATTCCAAGGAAAATACTTATTATACATGTTAAACAATCCCATACAGATTTTATGTACATTTTAAGCCCTACACCAAAAAAAAAAAGGAATATGCAAAACAAATGAGATAATGTAACTGTAGGAGCATTTCCATCTTTTATAACAATTTCATGGGACAAGGTCCATGTGTCGTTAAAATTTATAGATCTTGTAAAATGAAATAGTGGAAACAGAATTAAAATGGGGCATGACTGTTGTGTTTTACTTTAGGCTAAATAATACAGTTAAGAACAAAAGTGAAGTTTGTATTGTCAAATGCAAGCACATTTAAAATCCTAAACCCAAAAAATATAAGTGAAAATTAAAGATGGTATTTCCTCTTTAGGAGAATAACTCCACTGTTCATAACTCTGAATGCACTTAGGTGCCATTTTTTGGGTCAGTAAAAAAATACACATTTAAAAACCCTAAACCCAAACACGTAAATGAAAATAAAATTAAAATACAAGTAGTGGTTTTTTAGGGGCAGATATCCACTATTCGCAACTCTTCAAGCACTTGTATCGCATCTTCTGGGACAGATCAAGGTCGTTGATTAGTTGTCTAGGGCTGGTAAAATATAAAAGACAGAATACAATTCAACAAGCCAAGATTTGGGAAACTGTCAAACTAATAATAAAGATTCATGTATGTACCTACCTCTTAAGGAAGTGCACCTGGATCAAATAAAGAGCTGCAGTTGATTTTCGTCGCCAGGTAGTGATGCAGGGACCAGACGAAACGAAGACGTAAAGGGGAAAAGAAGGTGCGTGTGATTCCGAGTATTAAGTGTATTTACTGTGGATAGTTGATATCGACTATTGCGTTAAAAGACAAAAAAAAAAGGAAAACGTGTATTCAGGGTCCAATCGGTGTAATCTTTCTTACTGGGGCCAATTACAATAATACCCTATTTATGAGGGTTTTTTGCGTTAAATTCCCTTTAAAAAAGGAACAAACCTATCATAATATAAAACCTATATGAGAAAAACTATCATATAATAAAAAGCAGTACAAACAAACGCCATAAGGCAAGAGTGGTATATGAAAACTAACCATATTATAAAGGTTATATGAGTAAACTTATAAAAAAGCTCTAAAGATGGATGATTTCTTAGACATTAGTTTCTATTTAAAAAAGTTACCTTTTGATTATTTTTTTAAAGGCAAAAGTACTTGAGACTAATTGAATTAGACATCCATGCAAACTTGAAATAATAATCTAAAGCACTCGGACATCTAATTAAATTAATTTTAAGTATAAAAAACATAAATAATAGATTTTCCAAATCCCACCTTAGTAAGCCCTAAACAACAGAGATGACAAAAACAACAACAACAATAGAAATATCAACCACAAAATTAATAATTTTATTGCATTTTCCAACTAACCATGGCCTACCTAGAAAAACAATCCTCAAACTTTCCCAAATCAGGACTTGGGCGGTGTGGGATATGGGACTTCCTAACACTCTCCCTCACGTGCAGGCCCAACAGATTTTATGGATGAGTCTGGCACATGAGCTACACAAGAGCGATGGGATCGGAACCCGCTTTGATACCATGTATCAATCCAGAAACTTAAGCTAATGGGTGGAAGGTCGAAACAGGCATATGAAGCCCTGCGCAACTCAAGCTTTGGGCGATGTGGGGAGTGAGACTTCCCAACAAGAACCCTAAGGTGATGTTAATCCGAATACTTTTCCAAGAAAGTAATGTAAAATAAAATGTCAAATAAGAGGGAATGGTAATGGTTGTGTAAATTAAGGAGAAGTATACTTTCTAAGTAAACTTTATTTGTAGGAAATGGTAATGGTTGTGTAAATTAAGGAGAATTATACTTTCTAAGTAAACTATATGTGTGTTTGTTTACGTGGAGTAAAATCATTTCAAATGTGATAAGAAGTAAATGACGGAAAAAGTAAACATTACACATTTTTTTTATGGGGTAAAGATTTTTGGCAGCTAAGACATTACAGACCAACCAAATTAGTTTAAAAAATCGATGGTTGGGATTTCTTTTCCACACCTTTTACTTTAGCTCTTCAAAATAAATATTGCCTAAGAGCTTGCTTGTGTTACGCTGGTAATCTATGCTCAAACTAAAACTCTTTTTTTATTTTAGTTCTAATCCTCTCCCCCGTGAACAAATGAAATCAGAAAAACTAGTTCTATTTTCACATAGAAGAGCAGCTCACTAAACATTTATAAATTGGAAATTGATATTGGCACTCCTTTTTTTTATGGAGGCACTTCTTTTCAAGGTAACTAGTGAGAAGAAAATTGGCTTGAATTAAAGTGCCTCCATAAAAAAAAAAGGAGTGCCAATATCAATTTTCTATAAATTTATACCTATTGGAGATTAGAGCATTTTGTATATAGCACCGTGGATTCCTCCATGTTACAAAAATGTGGCCTAGAAAACATTGTCATCAATGATAATTCTCTACTTCTTTCTTCTTCATGAGAAAAAAAAAAGAAAAAGAAAAAAAAAATGCACAAAACATGCATCCATTGTATGTGGATGGATGCACTACCAACTATGCAATACCAATGATTTCTTTTTTTGGTAGGAAAAAAAAATACCAACATTTGAAGCTACATAAGACACCAATCCAACATATTTAATTACTTTGCCATTAATTACCTATAACAACAACAATAATTAGTAGATAATTAAGAAAAGAAAACTTCTTTTCCTCATTAAGCCATCTTGGCCAAAGGGTCCCGGACAGGATTGATACCAGATCTAGTCATGTTATCTTCGTGCATTCTGGTGCTTTGGAAATCTCCACAAATCTCCTACATTCGTCATACGGTGGACACTCCACCCAGGGTATCCGCCCTCCTTAATTAGCCAATTTCAAAGAGTCATGCTTATTAGAAACTTCTTCTCGTCGAAACCCACCACGTCCCCCAACCATCTTGGAAGTTAACCATGCGGGGATATAAAAACTCGATCACTAATATAAGACTAATGAGAATCCCTTTCTTATATCAATAGATGAAGTCTTATCTATGGGAGATTTAATTATATCTTATCATGGCCCTTTGCCATCTTCTTGATTTGACATGGGACCAATACTACTTGGGCCACACGATTTGCTACACTATTAGTAATGCTCCACTTATCAGAACTCGCCCTAGATGGAGCCCCACTTCCACACTTGGCAACGGTCCTCATGCTTTGGATCAGCACCTACATCCTCGAATCCTAAGAAAGTATCTCCCTCAGCTGCTTTGAGGTGGTCACCAACTTCACCTTCCAAACCCCGGCACTGTTGTGCTTAGGAACATCATCAGCCTGGGTACTTCTCCAATTGCCATGCTTATCACAAGACACATGATAAGTTCACCTACAATGAGCTCATCGCTATGGAGCAAGGACTGGGAGAAGAGATCTCAGGCGTGATAGATGGTGTTGCCAGGGAATTCATTGGTGATGCATTCAGCTGTGATCTGATGGGGGGGATAGAGTATCACGTCCCCAAAATAAGAATTGGGGAAAAATGTTAAAAATTAAATCAAATTCAAATTCCTGTGTTTAATAAAACACAAGCTTCCAAAAGTGGACCAACATAAGATCACAAATCGTGGTGAGTCCAAATAAAATTTCATTAAATGCAACGGAAATCTTATTTAATTGGTATTCAATATTCATAAATAAGATCCAACACGAAAATCAAATAAATATTTAATAATTAAAGTTGCATAATTAAATTAAACAATTACTAAGAAAATGTATATTATTAAAGAAAGTTCATCTAGAGAATTGCTAAGATGACGTTCACTCTCATGCAGGCTCAGACGGCTCCAAAACCGTCTCCGACATTCCACTAGGGTTCGTCAGTTGGCTCAAACGCTTGAAACGTTTGACCCTCCACCGTTTCCAAGGCAAGATAGGGATCGGTACCTATACACCAATAAACAAAGTAAACAGCAAGTACGAAATCATAATTTATAAATAAAATACAAGATCAATGTGAGTAATGAAAGATAAAGATCATAAGACAACAACACTGTGACAATGACGAAAAGAACATATAACCTAAATCCAATCTACACAATAGAGCAATACAATAATCATACAGAAGCAATGCCACTGCTTTGGGTGGTCAGCCCTAACTATCTTAATCACGTCGGCGGTCATAAACCGATCGATAATCCGAAACACCGGTCAAACAATCAATGCGGATATTATAGTGTCCGTTCACATCGGTGATCAGCCTTCCAATTACAACTGCAGTCGTTCAATTGTGACTCAATCGATGTACATATATATACATATCATAATAGAACAAACCTAGTGATCTGTAATGCTCTGACATAGAAATCTAAGTCAAAGTGAAGGGCTGGCTACACAACAATCCATAATAAATATCGATAAATCATTCGAATAAACCTCTACAAAATCTCAATCGATTGTCAAGCCACATCACGGTCCATATCCAATCCATATAGCAGGGTATGCAGCTAATAACCAACATCAATCTTAGTCATATATGCAAATCCGAAGGTACTTCAAAGAATAATCACAAGCCAATCCTAAAGTCAAATATAAGGTCTCGTACCCAACAACCACATGAATCTCTAAATAGATAAAATGTCAACACATCCATTTTCAATCAATGGTGCATAGACTCAATTAAGGGTTTTTCAATAAAGATGGGTTGAGCTCGAATCCACTAGAATTTCCCCGAGGTCATACGAGGCACTAAACCCCACGTTAGTAAGATACCGTTTGCCGAAACGATATTTACTCGGTCCAATGACCCGATTAATAAAGTACAAAAATATAATTTTAATACATTAAAAACCAAAGGTACCATTTAATATTAATTTACAAATAAAAATGAGAAATAACAATCTTAGTTTATAATTTTAGAAAACCTGAGGATTCTATCTATAACATTTTCCACATTTTTAATAAGCCAAAAGGGTCCAAATTGAGTTCATAAAGCTACAATGGGCTTTTCCTTAATTCTAAAATCTAAATGGGCCATATGTTAAAACAAAAGGCCATGTAATGTGTTGTCACCACCAAATCTCTCTCATCCCCATGGTAACCCACATTATCATCATTCTCTCTCACATCCCCTCACATCATCATTCTCTCCTCTCACCTATTCCCATACACGTCATCACCATCCTCCCTTTCTCACACAGAACCGAGTTCTGTCATGAGTCCAGCGCCAACAGCAATTGTACAGTGGCCCACTGATGAAGAGTCCACGATCGGCCCCCATCAACATGGTCGCCCAGGGCTATACGGACAGATGCGCGGGCCAGATTTGTTATCAAATCACCCAATGGGTCCCACAATATGATTAAATACAATTAAAATATTTCAAGAGTAATCACACCTCAATCTGATCAGACTACTGGATGGTAGGCCAACCGGGGCCCACCTCGCAGGGGTCCGCCATCAATAGGGTCGTCCAGGGGTCCTCTTTCGGTCTACGGATCAGATCTAACATCAGATGGCCCACCTGGGCCCCACGGTCCAAACACTGTTACAGTGCTACACGTCCTCCATCCTAGGATCTTCCATTTCAGGTATGGTTCTGCACTGTTTCCAATGGGTTTGCTATGAATCCAACTCCAGCGAGCCTATCTTCATTAACATACAATTTTCAGAACCTTAGATGGTTTAAAACGGGGTTCTAAGCTCAACTGGGGTGGGTAACGACAGAAATTTGGAGAAAAAACAATCAAACAGTAATACTAAATACGAAAAGTCGACAGAAATTTGGAGAAAAACAATCAAATAGTAGTACTAAATAGGAAAAAATTGATGGAATCATCCATAATCTCCTATCTCATCATTAGTCAAAATAACATAATAACATTATCATATGAAAAAGGGCATCAAAGGGGTTTCTACATGCATCCACACGTAAATCAAGGAAAAAATACAAGCATTAAATCTACAAATTATGGTTAAGTACTTGCCTGAGGTTCGTGGTTGAAGAAAAACGCAACAGATCCTATAACCAATACCCAATTCGAGATTACCGGGACGCTCGATCACAATCCTAACACCAATCTGACACAAGAGATGGATAGAAATGCCAAGGTGATCAGATCTATGTTATTCCTACCCAAAACCCAATATTGAAAAGAATAAGAAGATAACCTAAGAGTAAAGATCTACTTCTAATGGTTTGAGGAGGAGGTTACCTAAGATAAGAAAATCGAACCAAGAATGGTGGTATCTTCAGATCTTGATTTTGATGGCTGGATATTGAAGCTGGAATAACTTGGGAAGTTGAAAGAGGAAGAAGACAAGGAAGAAGAACTGGGAGGAGTTGCAGAGATTAGTGGGGAGGGATAAGACGTGCGTTGAAAATAGGGATTGGGTCAAAACTACGGGTCAGGTCTCTTCTACCCATTAACCCAACTCACCAATCTACGCATCTAATCTAACGTATGCCCCCCTTAATCCTAACCACTTAAATAACTAAAATACATTCAATTAAATAATAATAATAATATCTAATTAAAATATCATAAATATTATAGGTGGGATTGGGATCTTACATTCTCCCCCCCCCCCCCTTTAGGACATTTGGTCCTCCAAATAACTAGTATAACTCTAGAAGAAGATGCGGGTACTGTTTCTTCACTGAGATTAGAGCGGTACCTTCCACAACGCCCGCCGAAGCATCTGCATTCTCATGGGTAAAAGCATGCTGCCTGCTCTGCTAGGGTTGGTTATGTTGTCCTGTGCTGGCCCAAGTGGCCTCTGTTGACCCCCTTGCTGCTGCCTCTGTTGACCCTGAAGTTGTCTATGCTGCCGTGGAGCTTGTCCCCTAAACTGCTGATTCTGAGGGCCCTAAACTGTGTTGCTGCACCCGAGGAAACTGCTGACCTGTTTGCTGTGGTCCATGCTGAGGTGCTGTCCTCCACTGCTGCTGTGAAGGCACCTGAGACCTAACTGCCTGAGATGTCACCGTCTGACCGTCAATTTAGGGACAATCTCGGATTCTATGTCCAAGTTGCCCATAGTGAAGATATGCTCCAGTCTCTCTATAACACTTCTCTGTTGTGTGATTCCTCCTACCACATCGCTCACACTGTGGTTTTGACTAACCGAGGGTTGACTTTGAAACTTTGGTTTCTTCGGGTTTCCTTGGTTAGAAGACTGCCTTGAATGATGTTGCTGAAACCCGGCCTTTTCTTTCTGCTGACTTCTTCCTTAGTGCACCTTCAACCCAATATGCACTCTTTACCATCTCTTGGAATGTTGGGGTTGATTGTCTCCAATCATCATATAGATATCAGCTGATAACCCATCAAGAAAACGCCTGATTTTCTTTTCCTCAGGAACGACTAGTGTAGGAGCATACTTAGACAATCTGGTGAACTGCTGCTTCATACCGTTGCACTGACATGTCACCTACACCAGGTTTGGAAATCTCTCTTCCACTGGTCCCTTGACATCTGAGGGATGAGCTATCCATGAATTCCTTGGTAAAAGTGTTTCCATGAAATCTAGGGCTATCAAAGGGCCGAGCCCAGGCCGGGCCGGGTAGCCCTTACCCTACCCTCATATATGCGGGTCGGGCTTAGGTAAAGTCAAATCCCTCGGAGCCCAACGCGGGGCCTACAATATCGAAGGCCCCTATCCTACCCTCAAGGGTCGGGGCCGGGCTTGGGTCTGGGCAAGGGTCGAAAGAAATAGTTATTTTTTCAATATTATCATATATAATATTCTTCTATACCATAATGCTAACCCACCTTTATTTGAGGGCAATGTAAAAGTCAATCTTTTTGTAACACTTCTAAAAGAATGCACAAAACAAGTTTTTCATCAGTTTATAAAGGTATTAGTTAAGATTAAATGAAATAGGTAATGTGATAGTATTGTGACATGAAACTGGGAAATACACTTTTTTATACCTTAACACACTAGCAGTAGTTACATAGTTTAAATAATATGCTCGGTTTTGTTTGTTTTTAGGCTATTATTAAGATTGTCGCAACTGAAGTTGTGCTAGTTGTTGCATTTTTTACTAGTTCATGTTCTAATATATTTTTATAAAGCAATAACGTGAACCATGAAAACATGTTTGGCAAGTCATGTCTGATTCAATTAATTTTATTTCAAATAGGCATTAGACGTATTCCAAATAAATTATTTGTATATGTGGTTCAAATAAACATTAGATCACTCTTGAGTTAGCATTAACCATAACTTGTAATTCTTTGAAAAATCACCAATGGATTTTATATAACAAAACAATTAAACTTTGAATGCCGAAGATGAATGACAAAGATGATTTGATTCATGACTTACAAACTTTTAACTCCGGATGTGGGGTCCACATGAATGAAACAACATCAGGTATAAAAGTAAGGGTATAGAAAGAAATTGGCATCGATCAATATATAGCTAGCGGTTGAAACTCAACCTCACTTAATGATAATGTTAATGATCATCTATCTAAACTCCCAACCTTCAATAGTTTACATTGGTGAAAATCAATATGATGAATGACAACTTGAATTCCCTTTTCATTGAAGAATATGTCCGTGTTGGGTAAACATAGAATCAAATATATCATTCAAATGATAACATAGAATTAAATATAGGTGGCAATATTGGGATCATGGGGATATCCATTAAAATTCTTTCTAAGCCTTGGTTATTATTGTTTGATAAAATATTAAGTCTCTATCATTAATTGCTAATTAGAGGAGTTCTTTATATTCTTTTGTAAAAATCTCTATATATATATATTCTATATTATACATATTATTTATTTTATATATTAATAGACAAAGGGCCGGGCCGGGCCCCCTCGGGCTGGCTAAGTCAAGCCCTAGCTCGGCCCTCAATGTTGCGGGCAATTCAAAATTGGGCCCTACCCTACCATCGGGATTTAGGATAAAAAGAAAAGCCCTCGTTTTGAGGGCTTTTGCGGGCCAGGCCTGGCCAGGCCCCCTCGTCAAAGGGCCGGATTGACAACCCTAACGAAATCTCTTCAGCCACTGCATCTGCTTGCACTACCATCTTCACCGAATTCCACCATTGGAGAGCTATCCCTCTGAACATGTAAGCTGCCAAGTTAAGTCGTTGTCTTTGATTACAGCGGAAAACTGCAAAAATCTGCTCCAACTGCTCTATAAAATCATCTGCTGCCATGGGATCTTCTGACCCGTGAAACTCAGGAGGAACCCTCTTCCAAAATTTCTCGTACAGGTCATTAGGTTCTACTTCCTTTGGAGGCATGACCACTTGTACTGGCTAGGTTGCTCTATCAGTCAAAGCTATGATATGAGCTTTGAATGCTGCTCTCTCATGATATGCTTGTACTCTCTCAGCATCTCCCTCTTCTCTTTCTTGTTGGCTCTCTACAGCTCGTTCTGCTCTCGGCTGCTTTCTGTTGCTTATTTTGAGTAGTATGTGATTGCATAAAAGCTTGCAAAAGCTGATTGAAACGTTCGTCTGAGTTGTTCGATCCATTCCCAGGTTCTTTGTCCTAAGATCTTGTATTACGTTGTGCCATGACCTGCAATAAAATAAGATAGTTTAGATCCTATAAAAGAGCTTACAAATAATTCTATAGACTTTACAGTTAGCACTTTAAAGTCTGTCTAACGGAAGTCGTAATCCTCACCAGGTCCTTTGTTTCTGCCCATTTTTAATCTCGAAGATCGTGCTAGCTCAGATACAACTGTCACGTCGCAAAATAAGAATTTGGGAAAAATGTAAAAACTAAATCAAATTTAAATTCCTGTGTTTAATACAACACACGCTTCCAAAAGTGGACCCACATAATATCACAAACCGTGGTGAGTCCAAATAAAATTTCATTAAATGCACGGAAACCTTATTTAATTGGTATTCAGTATTCATAAATAAGATCCAACACGAAAATCAAATAAATATTAATAATTAAAGTTGCATAATTAAATTAAACAATTACTAAGGAAATGAATATTATTAAAGAAAGTTCATCTAGAGAATTGCTAAGATGACATTCACTCTCATGCAGACTCAGACGGCTCCAAAACCGTCTCCGACATTCCACTAGGGTTCGTCAGTTGGCTCAAACGCTTGAAATGTTTGACCCTCCACCGTTTCCAAGGCAAGATAGGGATCGTACCTATACACCAATAAACAAAGTAAACAGCAAGTACGAAATCATAATTTATAAATAAAAAAAGATCAATGTGAGTAATGAAAGATAAAGATCATAAGACAACAACACAATGACAATGACGAAAAGAACATATAACCTAAATCAATCTACAATAGAGCAATACAATAATCATACAGAAGCAATGCCACTGCTTTGGGTGGTCAGCCCTAACTATCTTAATCACGTCGGCGGTCATAAACCAATCGATAATCCGAAATACCGGTCAAACAATCAATGCGGATATTATAGTGTCCGTTCACATAGGTGATCAGCCGTCCAATTACAACTGCAGTCGTTCAATGTGACTCAATCGATGTACATATATATTACATATCATAATAGAACAAACCTAGTGATCTGTAATGCTCTGACATAGAAATCTAAGTCAAAGTGAAGGGCTGGCTGCACAAACAATCCACAATAAATATCGATAAATCATTCGAATAAACCTCTACAAAATCTCAATCGATTGTCAAGCCACATCACGATCCATATCCAATCCATATAGCAGGGTATGCAGCTAATAACCAACATCAATCTTAGTCATATATGCAAATCCGAAGGTACATCAAAGAATAATCACAAGCCAATCCTAAAGTCAAACATAAGGTCTCGTACCCAACAACCACATGAATCTCTAAATAGAATAAATGTCAACACATCCCTTCTCAATCAATTGTGCATAGACCCAATTAAGGGTTTTTCAATAAAGATGGGTTAGCTCGAATCCACTAGGATTTCCCCGAGGTCATACGAGGCACTAAACCCCAAGGTAGTAAGATACCGTTTGCCCAAACTATATTTTACTCGGTCCAATGACCCAATTAATAAAGTACAAAATATAATTTTAACACATTAAAAACCAAGGTATCATTTAATATTAATTTGCAAATAAAAATGAAATAACAATCTTAGTTATTAATTTAGAAAACCTGAGGATTCTATCTATAACATTTTCTAGTTTTTTAATAAGCCAAAAGGGTCCAAATTGAGTTCATTAAAGCTATAATGCGCTTTTCCTTAATTCTAAAATCTAAAGGGCCATATGTTAAATACAAAAGGGCATGTAATGTGTGGTGATTGTCACCACCAAATCTCTCTCATTCCCCATGGTAACCCACATCACCATCATTCTCTCTCACATCCCTTCACATCATCATTCTCTCTCTCACCTATTCCCATACACGTCATCACCATCCTCCCTTTCTCACACAGAACGAGTTCTGTCATGAGACCAGCGCCAACAACAATTGTGCAGTGGCCCACTGATGAAGAGTCCACGATCGGGGCCCCGTCAACATGGTCGCCCAGGGCTATATGGACAGATGCGTGAGCCAGATTTGTGATCAAATCACCCAATGGGTCCCACAATATGATTAAATACAACTAAATATTTCAAGAGTAATCACGCCTCAATCTGATCAGATTGCTGGATGGTAGGCCAACCGGGGCCCACCCTCGCAGGAATCTGCCATCAATAGGGTCATCCAGGGGTCCTCTTTTGGATCTACGGATCAGAATCTAACATCAGATGGCCCACCTGGGCCCCACAGTCCAAACACAGTTACTAGTGCTACAAGACCTGCATCCTAGGATCTTCCATTTCAGGTATGGTTCTGCACTGTTTCCCAATGGGTTTGCTATGAATCCAACTCCAGCGAGCCTATCACCATTAACACACTATTTTCAAACCATGGATGGTTTAAAATGGGGTTCAAAGCTCAACTGGGGTGGGTAATGGTCGACAAAAATTTGGAGAAAAACAATCAAAAACAGTAATACTAAATAGGAAAATTCGATGGAATTATCCACAATCTCCGATCTCATCATTAGTCCAAAATAACATAATAACATTATCATATGAAAAGGGTATCAAAGGGGGTTTATAATGCATCCACACGTAAATCAAGAAAAAACACAAGTATTAAATCTACATATTATAGCGAAGTACTTGCCTGAGGTTCGCGGTTTGAAAAAAACGGAACAGATCCTATAACCAATACCCAATTCGAGATTAACGGGGAGCTCGATTACAATCCTAACACCAATCTGACACAAGAGATGGGATAGCAATCCCAAGGTGATCAGATATATGTTATTCCTACACAAAACCCAACATTGGAAAGAATAAGAAGATAACCTAAGAGTACAGATCTACTTCTAATGATTTGAGGAGAAGGTTACCTGAGATAAGAAAGTCGAACGAAGAATGATGGTATCTTCAGATCTTGATTCTGATGGCTGGATCCTAAAGATGGAATGGCTTAGGAAGTTGAAAGAGGAAGAAGAAAAGGAAGAAGAACCGGGAGGAGTTGCAGAGATTAGTGGGGAGGGATAAGACGTGCGAGTAGTTAATAGAGGAAGAGGACGAGGAAGAAGAACCGGGCGGAGTTGTAGAGATTAGTGAAGAGGGATAAGACGTGCGTTTAAAATAGGGATTAGGGTTAAAAAGAATATTCCTTGGGCTTAAGTCATTGGGTCAAAACTACGGGTCAGGTCATCTACCCATTAACCCAACTCACCAATCTACGCATCTAATCTAACGTGTGCCCCCCTTAATCCTAACCACTTAAATAACTAAAATACATTCAATTAAGATAATAATAATAATATCTAATTAAAATATAATAAAATATTATAGGTGGGACCGGGATCTTACATAGAGTTCCATGACTCCACCATTGGAGGTGATTACTTGATCACGTCTTCGACTTGAGATGCTCTAAAAATGTAGCTCCCCATCTTCACTTGTGTGTTTCACTGGCTGTGGAGAGGCTGTGGAGAAGCTCTGGAATGAGAAGAGATCGCAGAGCAAAAGATAGCCAAAAAAAGAAAAGAGAGAGAAGGGGTTCGGTGGGATGTCTCTGTAGATTTTCACTACCTACATTTCGTATATTATTTTGCTTTCTCTATCCTTTGCAAATCCAAAAGGCCTGGCCCAGAGATTTTAGACCACATTAGGCGGGAGAAGTAAGACTTACAAGACATCGTGAGCAGCCTTCTCTTGGGGTCCATTTGTGACAAAAGAAAAAACTCTTCAACAGGCCCTTTCAAAATCTCACCTTACTGAGAATTAGAAAGAGTGAAATTGACCACCCCTACAATATGAAGATAGAACATTATTAGAAGAAATCCAAGTGTTCTTAATGATAAATGTAGCTAGCCCTCCTTTATATCTTGGGTGAAATTGGGAAGAGGCATTAGTCATGAGATTTTAATTACAGGCACATTGAAGCTCTAGAGTGGGACTGCCTAATAAAAAACCAAACAATCCAAACAAGTGCTCCTCTCTATTTTTTTTTTTTGAGATCTTTATTATCGATATCCATACATCTAGTCCAAATAGCTAGATGCGATATGCGCATCTCATGGGTTACACATTACATCCATATATATATAATGTTCATTTTCTTATCCCCCAAAAACTCTATCTTATTGGAAAAAAAAAGTAGAGCTACTACCCTACACACTACAAAACCCTTTCCACACACTACATTTTAAAAAAAAATTAAAAAAAAATTTCCTAAAACTACCCCTATCCCACTCCTTCCCTCCCTTTTCCTCTCCCTCCTCAGGCAACCTAGCCAGTCGCCACCTGCCGCTCAACCCATCTCCCTTTCCTTCCTTCCCTCCCTTTTTCTCTCCCTCCTCCGGGCAACCCAGCCAACCTCCCCACCATCTCCTCGACCCCTCTCCCTTTCTCTGGTCTCTCTCTTCCTCCCCCTCTCCCATCGATCTCTCCCTCCCTCCCCTTCTCTTTCTCCCTCCGCCCACTCCTTCACCAGCCACCCCCAGCTTTTCTCGCTGCCCAGTTCCTCTCATTCTCTTTCCCTCTGTTTCTCCCTCTCTCTGCTTTATTTTCCGCCGCAGCCCGCCACTCGACCCCTCCCTTCGTTGCTGAGCTAGATGCTCGATCTCCGGCCAGCTCCTCGCCGCCCAGTGCCTCTCCTTCTCTTTCCCTCTGTTTTCTCCCTTTCTTTGCTCTATTTCCTGCCGCCGCCCCGCCGCTGGACCCCTCCCTTTCGTCGCCGAGCCAGGTGCTCGATCTCCGGCCCGCCTCCGTCTATGTGTGTGGGCAGAGGGGATGGTGGGGGATGGGGAGTAGGGCGGAGGTGGTGGGTGTGGGCAGAGGGGATGGGGATGAGGAGCTGGGGGTGGCTGGCGAAGGAATGGGCGGAGGGAGAAAGAGAAGGGGAGGGAGGGAGAGATCGATGGGAGAGGGGAAGAAAGAGTAAGACCAGAGAGAGGGAGAGGGGCCGAGGAGATGCTGGGGGGGTGGGTCTGGGGATGGGGATGAGGGCGGGGGCTGGCTGGGTTGCTGGAGGAGGGAAAGAAAGAGGGAGGGGAGGAAGGAAAGGGTGATGGGTCGAGCGGCGGGCGGCGACTGGCTGGGTTGCCGGAGGAAGGAGAGGAAGAGGGAGGGAAGGAGAGGGATAGGGGTACGTAGTTTAGGAACTTTTTAAATTTTTTTTAAAATGTAGTGCGTAGAAAGGGTTTTGTAGTGTGTAGGTAGCAGGCTCTCAAAAAAAGTTCCAATATAATTACAAAATACCCATCACCCTGAACCCGATTTGCTTAGGCCCACTTGGCCAATAATTTGATGGCGTAGTGTTTTTGGCCTTTTCCTTTCTTTCTGTTTCCTAGTACTTCCTTGCCTGTAGGAGTTGCATGATCCTTGCTTGTTTGGATAATTGGATTCATGGAGAAACAAAAAAATAAAAATAAAAATTGAAGTGTAGATTTCTCCTTTGACATATGGTAGAACACATTATTCAAGCATTATCAGGAATATCTTCTTACAGTTTTCAATTTAGTTTCTTCCAATCCAATGTACACATTTTTTCCTGTTTATGCTCTACTATTTGTACCATTCCTGGGATTTTTCTTTTACACATGGATATTAATATAAGATTACATATTTAAATTTTACATTGGGGTGTAACATAGGCATTTATCTGGCTGGCCTGGCTCAAACGTGTCAAAGGATTGCTCTTTGGAAGTCAATTGGGCAAAATCCGAATTCCAGATTTCAGCATTAAATGCGATCATCAAGTAACATTTATATTTAGCTTCTTTTTTTTTGTTTTTGTTTTAATCAAGTTTGTAAAGAGGAGTAGAAGTGATCGAACCTTTATAGTAAAATAAAATGACAGAGTAGACTTGTGTGATTGATAGAACTATCGCATCAAAAAACATCTAGGTTGTACAGGTTTGTACGCATGTTGGAAAACCTTGAATAGTGAACACTAAGAGACCGCAGGTAGATGTTCTTGGGAGTGGATGAAGGCCGGAGGACCGAACCACTTATAAAGCCGCTGGTCTATCTTTATTTATTACTTTAGATGCATGATGTAGAGATGTAGATAGGATGTGTTTGTTCGTTCCTGATAACTTTGATTAGCAGAATTTCTACAAATCACAACTGTTAAGATTATATTGATTATTTAATTCTATTTAAATTGTGGTATTCATTCTCAATCAGTTATCTAAATTACTGTGAGTACTCTATTCCATGTTTATTGCTATTAGAGATTATATGTACGTTTTGGTGACTTGAACATATGCGGTTGAGCGCTATGTCAATAATTTTATCTCAAGTTTGCAAATTTATTTCAAGTTGTCAAATTTCATCAAAGTTGTGATTTTATTCAAAGCTGTAAATTTTCTTCAAAGTTGTAATTTTATTAAAAAACAGTGGGCTAGTCCAGCCCAACCTAGCCAGCCTAGGGTCGTGCTGGGTCGGCCGCGAGCCAGCCCAACCAAGACACAGCCTGGCCCAGGCATGGTTTGGCCCAAAAAAGCCTGGGCCATGCAGGCTCACCTCTAGACAAGCATTACTGCTAAAGCTAGGGATGGCAACGGGTCACGCCTCAGGTTTGCAACAACCTAGTTGACATGTCCACTGTACTAACAAGTGGTATCAGAGTCCAAGCCCAGACTTAGCCCGGAGAATACTCAGATTGCCAAACAAAAGGTGGTGGCCCCAGTGATGCGCAGGAAAAGCGCAGTACTCACGATTGGTGGATCCGTAGTGAGGCCCTCGAGTTGGCTCTCCTCGATGGAGCGGACGGATGGATGATCGTTTGAGGGGAGGCCCGGTAAAATATCCACAGAGATATGGTCCTTTGTTTGAGGGGAGGATTGTTGGGGATGTGCAACCAAAGTTCCACATCGGCTATAATTGGAAAAGATCATGGGCATATAATTGGACTAAGTACTCCATTGGTATGAGGCCGTTTGGGTAGAAACCAAGAACAAATCCATGAGGGCTTAGGCCCAAAGTGAACAATATCATAGTGTCAAGTTAGATTTTAGAAGATTTTATGGGAAAACCTTTAGGTGGCCCGTGCACAAAAAACGACCTCATTAATTTAGTTGCACAGAAAGCGCCCTCCCGCCAATTCTAACATTTTTTTAATCTTTTTTGCAATATCATCAACCTCTTCTCCATTCGCTTTCTCCATCTTCCCCACTCCATTTCTCGCCAAACCCCCCCTCTCTCTGTTTGGTCATAGTTTTGTCTCCATTTTCTTCATCATCATTGCTTGATGTGATTTGCAATGAGTTAGAGGAAAATCCCAGTGCTATGATTTTCCCTGTTCTAAATGGCCTACCGGATGGACGGTCTATATATCTTCTTCTTTTTGTGTGTGTTTTGATTGATAATTAGGAAAACAAGGAAATCTTCTACAAGTGCACCCTTTAGCAGAGGTATCAGTGTTCAAACTTCTTCGGAAAGTTCTGTCTTCATGTTGTTTTCGATCAACCTAATGGCTCCCGGTCAGTTCGAAACTAGAGTATAATTTTTTCCCGTTGATTGGTGTCTGCAATATTGATTTGATCAACTCTGAAATTTGCTTGCAATAGATTGTGTTACTTACGTTCCATTGGCTTTCTTTGTGTTATACTCGTAGAAAGTCACTTGAAAGGGGCTTTTTTTGGGGGTTTGTTAGCATGATGGGTGAGCAATCATCTCCGGTTAAAGGGGATAGATATCCTTCTTTGTGTTTGTTAGTGGATTATCAGCTTTGTCTTCAGTTTTAAACACCTTTGGTTGGAATGGGTTCTATGCGAGGTTAATATGAAGATGGTGTTAGAAAATAAGAATCTCCATGTCAAATCATCGGGAGATGTAAAGCTACTACCCAGAGAAACATTCTTTGTTTGTGATGATGGATGTTAGAGAAAATAGGAACTTACTATATGAATTGGGACCATAACCTTAATATATAATATTGAGATTATCATAGGTTTTGCTATTTCTAATTTCGCCCCTCATCAAATTAGTCAAATTAGAAATAGCATTCTGGTATCTAAGCCTTAAACTTTAAGTCTTAATTAGATCACTTTAATTTAGGCTTAACCAAAGATACCATAACACATTTAATATTTACATGTGTGGCCCCACATGATGGAATTTTTCAATTGATGGATGGTGTGAAAAGGTAATTATAGGAATGAATCGGCTCAGATAGAAGTGTTGAGGATGATGGATATGTGTCGTGGGTGGTCAGTTGGTTGAGAATTGGAGTGGGGGAGATGGTGAAAGAGGAGGAAAAAAAGAAAAAAAGAAGAGGAAGAAGATAACACGAGTACGATATGGGTACTCAACTGAAATGAGTGACATATTGTCGTCCAGTCAAAAAGAAAAAAGAGTGGTTAAAATTTACAGGAGGGCCTTTTCTGTGCAGTTAGAACTATGAGGTCTTTTTTTTGTATGGGGCCGATTAAGGGGTTCTTTTCCAAAAAATCCTCTAAATTTTATAATGTTGTTTATTTATTTTAACAATAAAAAGGTAATATTCATTAGGGAGAGTAGAGCCACTTGCATAAAATACCTGAAAATGATATATACAAACCAATAATTGATGTCGGGTACGTCAAGCACACCCAAAGCCCCAAGCCACCCTGAACTTTATTGGGGTCGAACTTGATGGTGCCAAAATGGGGTTTCGGACACCACCGGTCATGTAATAAATGCAGTAAATGCAATAATTAAATAAGAGAGAGAAAGGATTATAGTGGTTCGGTCAAGATGACCTACGTCCACTGCAGAAAGGCAAAGATTGCCTGTGGTGTTTTACTTCCTCAATGATTATTACAAACTAGAGGAATACAAGCGTCGAAGTGAATAGAGAGAGATCCATCCTCCCCAAGTGCTGGTGGGGCTCCTCGATTTATAGTCATCCCCTAACAGATGGGGACGACTCTTCAGCAACGTTCGTCCTTGGAACCCTCGAACTGCCCTCGCGCTGGAGGAGGCAGGTGAGGAACTGCCATCGCGCTGGACGAGGCAGGTGAGATATTTCTCCGCAGGACCTGGTAGGAGCGGGATTGCTTCCGAAGCAACGTGGCTGCCTTGACTTGGTCTCTTCGTGGGCTTGGACTTGGGCTTCATCCTCATGGGTTGGGTCATTCGGGCCTGACTCATCATTTGCCCCTCAATGCACCGTGCCCAAATAATTTTTTGAAAGGGGGGCATTGGTAGATTCAGGTCTCTTCTCCCTCCAAAATCTTTTTCCTCTTTTCCGGTTTTAATCCAGGTCTGGGCGAGCATTAGAACCGGAGAAGCCTGGGCGAGCTTCGGAACCGGAGAAGCCTGGGTGTAGAGGAGACTGGAGGGCGCCCCTGCGCTGCTAGGCGAGGAGTTAGTGTGGGTGATGGGCGTCCCTGCGCTGGGCGAGGTTGCGCAGGGTGATGCCGCGCAGGGCGAGGGCGACGCCGCGCAGGGCGAGGAGGAGGTGGGCGCCCACCAAGCTGCGGGCGAGCTCTCAAGGAGTTAAGAGTGGGTCGCCCCAGGATGATGTTGTATGCTGATGGACACCGGGGCAGTCAGAGAAGTCGCGTACCCTGAATGGCTCTCCAATGTGGTGATGGTGGCCAAAGCAAATGGGAAGTGGCGCCTCTGCGTAGCGCCTGGTGAACAGGATGTTCCACTCCCAGATCGGGTGAACGATGGAAGTGTATGTCGACGACATGCTAGTGAAAAGCTTGGCTGCAGTAGATCACATCGGTCTTCTTCAAGAGACCTTCAGTGTTCTTAGGACCTACAACATGAAGCTGAATCCCGAGAAATGCGCTTTTGGCGTTGGATCAGGAAAGTTCTTGGGGTTCATGGTCAATCAGAGGGGGATTGAGGCGAACCCTGACAAAATCAAGGCCATATTGGATATGAGGTCGCCATCATCAACTAAGGAGCTGCAGCGCCTCAATGGGAGAATTGCAGCGCTCAACAGGTTCGTCTCCAAATCTGCAGATAAGTGTTTGCCCTTCTTCAAAATTCTGAGGAAAACTTTTGAATGGGGATCTGAGGCTGAGGAGGCTTTCCAAAAGCTTAAGGCATACCTGGCCACACCTCCTCTCCTCTCACATGCTTCACCTGGGGAAGTGCTGTATTTATACATCTCTGCTTCTCCCTCAGCAGTAAGCTCTGTCCTCATTTCAGACCAGGGTGGGGTACAAAAACCAATCTACTATGTGAGCAGAGCATACAGAGGGGCAGGGATCAGATACTCCGAATTGGAAAAAACTAGCGCTCGCCCTCATTTCTACTGCGAGGCGTCTACGTCATTACTTCCAAAGCCACACAGTCACTGTCATCACGGATCAACCTCTGAAAAGAGTTTTGGCAAAACCTGATGTTGCTGGAAGATTGGCTAAGTGGTCGGTGGAGCTTGGTGAGTTCGACATTCACTATCAACCGAGAACTGCCATAAAAGCACAGACTTTGTAGCTGAACTTACATATGCTGAAGAACAAACTGAGGATCCTCCTCTGCTTACACTGGGCGCCCAGTCCTCAACGGGCGCCCAGCTCCCCTCTCCCACACTGGGCGCCCAGCCCTCAACGGGCGCCCAGCTCTCCTCTCCCACACTGGGCGCCCAGCTCTCCACCTCACCTCTGGGTGCCCAGCTCTCCTCTACCACACTGGGCGCCCAGCCCTCAACGGGCGCCCAGCTCTCCTCTCCCACACTGGGCGCCCAGCCCTCAACGGGCGCCCAGCTCTCCTCTCCCTCAACGGGCGCCCAGCTCTCCACCTCATCTTTGGGTGCCCAAGCTTCTCCCCCACAGGGCTCGCAGGCCTCTCCATCTGTGAGTGAAGAACCTCTCCAAAGTGCCCAAGTACCTCCTGAGAAGTCCAATGTATCGCCACTACCAGCCTGGAAACTATACGTTGATGGCTCAGGAACCACAGAGGGAAGCGGAGCTGGCTTAATCCTAATAAGTCCTGATGGTACACCCATCAAATATGCAGTGAAGCTCCACTTCATTGCCTCAAACAATGAAGCCGAGTATGAGGCCCTCCTATCTGGTCTAAAATTGGCGATTGAGATGGACGCCAAATCTGTTCTCGCTTACAGCGATTCACAACTGGTGGTGAATCAAGTAAACGGCGAATTCGAAGCAAAGGAGGAAAGAATGCAAGATTACCTCAGCATGGTGAAGGAAATAATCAAAAGTTTCCAATATTTTCAGCTCTCTCACATTCCTAGGGGAGAAAATGTTGCCGCCGACGCACTCTCCAGGCTCGCCTCATCATTGGAAGCCTCATCTGCAGAATCGACACTCATCGGGCATCAGTTGGAGAAGAGTAAGTTAGATGTAGTGATCGAAAACATCAACTGTGCATCAGAAGGCGACGAGCCAAATTGAATGACCCCCATAAAAGCCTTCCTCCAAGAGGGCACCGAGCCAGATGACCATCTTGAAGCTAGGAGACTGAGGATGAGAGCTTCTAAGTTCACAATCCTACAGGATGTTCTCTACAAGAGGGGTTACAACCTACCGTTGCTGCGCTGCCTTTCACCAGAAGAGGCTGACTACGCCCTCAGAGAAATTCATGAGGGGATTTGTGGAAATCACTCGGGAGGACGCTGCCTCGCCCATAAAGCGCTTAGGCAAGGGTACTTTTGGCCAAGCATGTTGAAAGATGCCAAGGACCTCGCCAAGAGGTGTGACAAATGCCAGCGCTTCGCCACTGTGACGCGGCAGCCACCAGAAGAGTTGACCACCATCCTCAGCCCGTGGCCTTTCTCCAAGTGGGGCATTGACATTTTGGGCCCCCTGCCTTTGAGTAGAGGCCAGTGCAAGTTCATAATGGTCGCCATCGACTACTTTACAAAATGGGCGGAGGCGGAACCCCTAGCGAAGATAACAGACAGCAAGGTGAAGGATTTCGTCTGGAAAAACCTGGTCTGTCGCTTCGGGATACCTAATGCCATTGTCAGTGACAATGGCAAACAATTCGACAACAGGCTCTTCAACTCCTTCTGCGCCGACCTTCACATAAAACAACCTCACTCCAGCCCGGCACACCCCCAGGCAAATGGACAAGCAGAGGTGATGGTGAGGACAGTCCTGCGCAACCTTAAGACAAGGCTCGAAAGAGCAAAAGGTCTGTGGGTTGATGAGCTTCCAGGAGTATTATGGGCCTACAGGACAACTCCACGGACTCCTACAGGAGAAACCCCTTTCTCTCTTGCTTTTGGGACTGAGGCGGTAATCCCTGTCGAGATAGGGGTACATTCCCTAAGGGTCCACCAATACGACCCTGCCACCAACGAAGAAGGACTCCGCCTCAACCTCGATTTGATAGAGGAGGCAAGAGAAATGGCTGTGGTCCGTAATGCGGAGTACAAACGACGCATGGCCAAGTACTACAATTCGAGGGTGAAGCCTCGTTCCTTCCAACCAGGAGACCTAGCTAGTCCTCAAGAAGGTGATTCTCGCTACGAAGGACTCTCGGGAAGGAAAGCTAGGACCAAATTGGGAAGGTCCGTATCTCATAATAGAAGTGGTGAGACCAGGCACCTATAGAATCCAGAACTCTGAAGGAAAGGTCTTACCCCATCCGTGGAATGCAGAACACTTGAAGAAGTACTACCAGTGAAGAGGTCTAGGAGGGTGAATTAGGGATTTTGTTAAAGGACTTAGGTTTGCACTTTTTATTTCATTTAATGTTGCAAAACAATGGATGGATAAATAAAAGTACTTTTATTACCAAAAGTTGCATAAATCAGGCTTATGCTGCCTTTACAAAAGTCAAGCTACCTACCCATAAAATCCCTGTACCCTAATCACTTTCATCCCCTTCCTCATAATCCTCCTTTTCATCGTCCTCATAATCACCAGAGCTGCTACCACCATCATCAGGCGCCTCTATCGGCACAAAGCCTGATATGTCAATGTCTGGAAAGGCGGCCGAAATCTTCCCTCGAAGCTCCTCGTAGCCATCAATGAAGGCGTCCGCAATGCCAATCTGCAGGTCCCTCTCAGCTTGAGAAACTCTCTCAGACACTACCCTCATCTCTGCCTCTACAGCAACTTCTCTGAGCCTCACCTTCTCAAGGGTTCGAGCAAGCTCAGCCTCACTGAGCGAAGCCCTCTCACGGGCCTTCATCAGCTCAGCCTCACTGAGCGAAGCCCTCTCGCGGGTCTTCGTAAGCTCAGCCTCGGTGAGCGAAGCCTTCTCGCAGGTCTTCGAAAGCTCATCTTCTACCTCGGCCGCCCTCTTATTGGCTGCTGAAAGCACGGTCTCAAGCTCGCTTACCCTCTCTCGGGACGCAGCAAGATCGGTCGCGGAAATCCTACCAGCGGCTTCCAGAGCAATAATTTTCTCTCGAACAGTGGAGAGCTCTAGCCGCATAGCCTCTTTCTCCCGTCTCATCTGACCACAAGACTGGGCTCGCGACAACAAGCAGATGGATGCTGTGGAAAGCTGAAAAGATAAGAGACGAGAAATGAGACAGTTGTAAAGAAATGAAGGGGTAACCATCTGGAGAAAAATAAATAATGAACTTCACCTGAGTCAAACCCTCTACAAATGAGTCAATGACCCCTTCGGTGCCCAAGGCGTTAACCCGAGAGACCTCATGCGCCAGCACATATTTCCCTAGCCTATCCCGCATCTCCCACGAACGACCCCGCCTGGGACCGGTCCCGGTGGGTGCCCTTGTAGAAGTACCCGGTTGTGGAGGACATAGCCGAGGGACAGGAAGTGTGGCTGAAGAGGAAGGCTGCGAGACAACAGTCTTAGCGGAGGAGATCCCTGCCTGAAGAGATATCTCAGGTAAAACCACTTGAGTAGGAGACACTCGGGGCTCAGTGCGAGAAGCCAATAGAGAGGTTCCCGGTGAGGCATCGTCTGTCCTCGCCACCTTCAAAGGAGGGGTACCCCTATCCGAGATGCGGGTCGAAAAGCGGGCTCCAATCATCTCTCTGCTTACCTCCGTACCTATTAAGAGAAGTATTGGCAAGTGAAACATGGATACAACACGTCAGATAATGTTTAAGATTATAGCCAAAGCAGATTTGACTTACTTTTTCTCTTTGATAACGGTCCTAAAGAAGAGCCCGGAAAAGGTCCACTGGCCTTACTGCTTTCTTTGGGAATAAGAGCTCCCAAGTCTTTCTCTGGATGATCCCTCACCGCTTGCAGCTTCGCCTCTTGATCCTTGGAGAGTATGGGAGGATCTGCGGAGAAACGGTGAGCATAGAAGAACAATATATATATGTGTGGAGAAATGAGCGGGAAGACGTACCCAGTCTCTTGGCGTCAGCCCATCGCATTGGCACCAATGCTCGATCTGTCTCAGAGGCCCACTCTCCGCCAAGGAAGAAGAAGCGTGATTTCCAACGGTGGCAATTGGAGCGTAGGCCTGTGATCAGCTTGCCACCCCTGGGGCTAAGATAGTACCATCCCCTATTCGGGGCTGGAGACTCGGTTAAGTGATAAGCATGGAACACTACAGGAGAAGCATCCTCCATATGTACCTGCCTCCATAATGCAAGAAAGCCGATGAGGACTCTCCACCCATTGGGTACTAACCGTCCCGGCGTCAGTGAGAAATAGTGGAGAATACGGCAAACGGCTGAAGACAAGGGGAATTTCAGTCCTGCTTCGAGCATCTCCTCGTAGATGGCAATATCGCCAGATGAGCAATCACAAGCCGGCTCGTCCGTTTCAGCCCAACGACACATAACAGTGGGAGGAATGCGATAAAATACTGTCATCTTGAAAATGTCTTCATCAGTGTTAAATACGCTGTAGATAGTACTCACTTTGGATCCATCGTCGTCGACAGCGACTTTCCCTTGATACCTTTTTGGGCGAGGACGCAACTTATCCCGCGCGGTCGAGACCAAGGTGATGCCCAAGCTAGAACCGGCCTCGCCCTCATCCTGGCGGGCGCCTACTCCCAGGGCGCCAGCAGGGGCGCCCGTAGCAACGTGGTAGGAACCCGCGATAGCCCCGTCGCCCGGTCGGAAGGCCCGTCCAACTCTCAGCGCAAGGGCGCCCGCCACGAAGGCGTCCTCACCCTCCGAGCTCGCGGCAGCTCCTGTGCCACCCACACCAGCTGCCAGGGCGTCGACCCGCGCACCACCGCCCATCGCAGCTGCCAGGCCACCGCCCTTGCCTCCCTCGCCCGCTGCCTGCACCACGACGCCGCCCAGCGCAGGGGCGCCTGCAACCAGGCGGGCGCCCACCGCGGCAGCATCGCCCGCTGCCTGCGCCGACAGGCGGTCTCCGCTGTTGCTCGCCCAGGGGGCACCACGACGCCGCCCAGCATAGGGGCGCCTGCAACCAGGCGGGCGCCCACCGCGGCATCACCCTCGCCTCCCTCGCCCGCTGCCTGCGCAGGCAGGTCCGACGGACGGACGTCGCAGCTGCCGCTCGCCTGTGGTGGATCTCCACTGGGAGAAGCCTCGGGCTGGGCGCCCAGGGGCCAGCCCTCGCCGCCCTCATCAGAACTGCTCGCCTGAGAGACGAGCACGCCAGATCCTGCCTCGGGTTGGGCGCCCACAGCAGGATTCATTCCACGATCGCCTGATGCCGCTTCCTCAACGCACATCGAAGTCCGGACGACTACTTTGATTTTCGTGTGTTTTGTTGCAATCTTCTTCTTGGTCTCTTTGGATGTTCTCTTCTCTCTTGGAGATTTCTTTCTTCTTCGTTGGAAAGAGTCTGGTTTAGGGCACCAAGAGTTTTATAAGAGAAAGAGTCCTTGATGCATGGGTTTTTTTTCAAAAACCAAAAGATGAATCTCAAAGGTCTACAAATTTCAAAATCTGAGCAGAAAGAGGAGGTTGGATTGCTGTGAACTTGTGGAAGAGACGGATGAGTTAAAAGCCCCACGTTCAAAGTTGTTAGAACGCGGGACTTTGAGGGGCAAATGATGGGTCAAGCCCAATCCGGATAGCGGCAATGAGTCAGGTCCGAGTAACCCGGTCCGTCTAGGATCGTGGGTCAGGCCAGAATAGCTCTGTTGAAATCCGGGTCTTGTCAAACGAAGCCTCGTCACCTCAGGCTCCAAGTCATCGCGACGAAGTCCTCCCCTCACCTGCATTTACCCAGTCTCACGGAGAGGATCTCACCTGCCTTCCACCTGGCTCGATCCTCAAGGACACGACTGAGGCTCCAAAGAGACGTTGAACTGATCGCATCCCCACCTGGTGGGGAAGAGTTATAAATAGAGCCCCCTCATCACTTGAGAGGGGATGGTTTTTTCCTTACTTTCTCATACCTGTAGCTCTCTACATTAATCAAACATCAGCATTTTGAAGTGGACGTAGGTCACGCTTGACCGAACCACTATAAATCTCTCATCTCTCTTCATTTACTGCATAGCATTAATTATCTGACCGGTGGTGTCCGAAGTTACCTTTTTTTGGCATCATCAGAACTTTTGATTTTTTGTAGAAGACTCGGTTTGCATTGAAATAGGAAAAATCATACTCATCTTAAACCTTACTTGCTAATGAGGCTGATTTTTTGCATGAGACTTCTCCATAAAGAGACTTTTTGGCTGATTTTTTTGCATGAGACTTCTCCATAAAGAGACTTTTTTATATCTATATCTTACCCCATTAATAGGATTGCATCCAAGTGGATTCCACGAACTGGACCACAACAGCACTGTACGGTGTACACTGTCTGCTCTTCGGTGCAAAGTTTCCTTACATTACTCAAATGTTGATGAGATACCGGATCCATATTTCAATTCAGTTCTCAATTTCAAACCACCTTATTATGTATCATCGAACAAGTGTTTTTTCTTTTCTTTTTTCTTGCTTTGGTTTACCCAATGAAGAGGGCTGGGACTTATGAGAGAACCTAACCTTAGAGAGATAAGACAGTGCCCAGTCACATGGGAATAAAAATTTCTCACGAAAAGAGAGAACGCCCGCTCACATTGAGAGAGAACCTAGATATTAATTCCTAGACAGATGAGAAGCAAAATATTTAAGCAACTAGTGGATATTACAACCATAATAGATTTACAAGTTCTACTTCTACAAAATACAAGGTAGCATATGTCGGAAGGCTGGGCCTAATTTTAGTTTAGGTCATGGTTTGCCTTTACCCTACCCTCGTTTATTCGAGCCAAGCCTAGGCAAGGCCAAAGTCCTTGGTGTGACTAGCTAGCCCCCACCCTACGTACCCTCAAGGGCTAGAGTCCGGGCAAGTACTCCAGAAGAAAATAAAACTCTTATTCCCTTTTTATACATGCATTCAAATGGGCATTATCAAATGGGCCTGCTGTCCGTTATTATATAAAATGACCCAATATGGTCCGGCCCTTTGTCCATTGATATACACACACAACACACACACGCACAAAAATTGGATCTTTACCTTGCCCGTCGAGGGCCTGTTTGGATAGGCAAAAAATAGAGTAAAGTGAGGTTAAATGGGCCCTAACAGTCTAAAATTTCAACTCTAACCCATTTGGATGAGTCTGGCCCGATAGATAAAATAATGTTATAAGCTACATGTACTCCATTTCTCTTCAACTCTAAATACTTCCATTTCCTTGAGTAAAAGTGGATTCTACTCAAAATCTTAATTAACTTCAAAATAAGCATCCAAATGGAGTGAAGTGAGATACTCTAATTTAACTTCAACGTGCTTCTCTTCTCTCAACTCCACATGTGAAATCCACTTCATTTCAATCCACTCCTCATTTATCCAAACAGGCCCAAGGTCGTGTGCTTTTCAAATTGGTTTTTTTTTAAGCTTTTGGACAAGAAAAAAAGCCTTCTTTGTTGCAGTCTTTGGGATTAACAAGACGACCTAGATGGCATAAAAGCGGGTCCCACAAGCAAGAAATGAGATTCTCTTATGGCTAGGGGTGTTCATGGGCTGGGCCGGCCGGAGTCCGAAATCTGACTGAGCCCACCTTGAACTGGGCTGGAACTACTCGGGCTTGTTTAATAAATGGGCCGGTCTTGGATTGATTGGTAGAGAACCCAAGCCCGGTCCGACCATAAAAGTAATTGTAGAAAAAGAGGAGGCAAGACTTGAACACATAATATCTTCTTGAAGTACAACTATCCAAACCAGTTGACATAAGGCTTTTGGCAATTACAAGTGGCTTAATCGTCTTTTATTATTTTTATAATGTTATATCTTGGGCTGGGCCCGGGCCAGGCAGTTATGGGGGCCAATTGGAGTTGGATGGACAACGAGCTAGTTTAAATGGGGGCCGGGCCAGATGGGCCATATGGCCCTCATGTGTCTTTACTTTCTTATAGGCCTATGGGGGCTTGCATGTGTTCGCCCCTGCTAGGGATATGGAATTGGGTTTTACAATATGTATAAAAAGGACAATATATGACTTTACATATATACGCAGATATTACAAAGGTGAAACACATACTATGTTTGTCAAAATTACCATTGAATAAATGAGTAAAATCCCATGGCTTTATAGGTCTTTGTGATTTTCAAATATTTCTTGAAATTTTAATGATTTATGATTTGTGACAAAGACTTTTATGCTTTCATTAAATTGAGAATATTGAATGGTTAAGATTGTGAATTTGGAGCCTAGAAAAGTGCAGAAAATGAAGTTTTATTTTAGATTTCTTTTTACATTTCTCACAAGTTTCTCAAGATCTGAGAAAATCTAAGATGTAAAATTAAATGGTGTAAGATTTATTAAACCTATAAAGAAGATAAACAGCTCGAATTACCAATTTGTGGCCCACGAAAGTACAAAAAAAAAAACAACTAAAAAAAGATATCCATGGGGTTCGATCCCACAACATATATATATATATATATATATATGGGAGGCGGTCCTGTAAGAACCGTCCTTACGGTTTACGGTGCGGACCGCCTATTGGGGCCCACCGTGAGACCCTACTGGTCATGGGACAAGGGGGATTGAAAGATCCAAGTGGGGTCAACTTACATATCAAATTTGAAGTCAATCTAATATTTCTAACCCCTTCATCTAACGTCCACAAGTTTAATAGCTTTATAACAAAGAAAAAAAATTGACCTTCAATCAAACGGTCTAGTTCATCCGAATTCATGCAAACTCATGAGATTCATTGCATATAAGGGGGTTATGAATGAGTGGTCAATTTGAATTGATCATGAAGTGGGCCCCAGTGGGCATTCCGAACCGTAAGGACAGTCCTATATGAAGTAGAAGCCCTATTACATGTGTATCAATGCCTTCTCCTCATTAATATATGTAAACAGTTAACGTACACCTGTCCTGTTTATTTATAGGGTGAAGTAAATGAAATAAGTCAAATCGATATAAAAGGAAAGCGGAGGGAGTTGATAGTAAAATCACAAAACAACAACAAAAGAAAGTTACTCTTAGGCACAAAATGATAAGAAAATGACATATAATGAAAAAAAAGGCATTCTTAATGAGAAAAAAAGAGATTTCATTCTCAACTCCCTCGACTTTCTTTTTCTCTTAATTTCACATTCAATCTTATTTCATTTTACTCCTTCCTACCTACTAAATACTGTGAAAGCATTTCCATAAAACCACCATAGATCTCTTTCACATAGACTTCTCAATTTATACAAGAAAGACAAGCTGATAAGATAATAATTTAAAACTCCAACTCATAATCCATCCATAAAATCTCTAACAACCTAAGCCTAATCTGTAACATTCCCCCTCAATTAGATGGTCTTTTCTATGAGATGATCTCTAATTGTTAATATAAATAAAATAAAATCATTTCTTGATCTCTGAAAAATAAATGATAATCCTTTTTAATAAAAACGATCTTTAAGTCTTTATGGGGTCGTCGTCTATCTTTAATTCATCACTGCCGCTACTCGCTCCTCTTGAGTATGTCGGTGCTGGTGGAAGACTTGACGAATATGACGAGATCATAAGATTTCAATGGATGGATGAAAGAGAGGGGATGTTTGATTTATTTGACGGTGATTATTGATGATTATTGCGGAAGAATAGGACAGTGTCCGAGACTTGATTGCAAGATCATCACCGAGCCCAGGCTCTAATACCATAAAGGTTGTCATAGTATTTTCATAAAATCAGCTTAGATCTCATTCACATGAACTTCTCGATTTATACCAGAGAGATAAATTGATAAAATAATAATTTAAAATTCAAACTCTTAATCTATCCCTAAAATCTCTAAAAACCTAAACCTGATCTCTAACACCTACAAATATACAAAAAAGCCCTACATATATAAATGAAGGGTTAAAAAAATTCAAACCATTTTCATACGCATCTCAAACAAATATAATCACGAGTAAATATATGACCCCAAGGGCTTCTCTGTGTAACATGTGATTATGTACGCTTTCCAGATGAGAAAAGTGGTGCTATCCCTTCTACGGTTCTACCCACGAATAAAAGAAGTCGAGGAAACTAGTTATCTTTTGCATATGCATAGAAAAGCGGCAGGCACACTAAACAATGATAAATTTGCAACCATTGAAAATCAGAGCATTTATGAAGCACGGTGGATTCCTCCGTATCACACAAACGTGGCCTCAAAAACATCCTCATCCATGAAAAAACATCCTCATCCATGAAAATCTTCACCTCCTTTCTTCATTTTACCATTGCATGCCGATAGATGCACTCCCAAACTATACAATACCAACATCTAAAGTTAGATAAGAGACACCAATTCCACACAAATTTACATGACCCATAAGCAGCAGCAGCAGCAACGATTAGTGGATAATAAACAAAAAAAAAAAAGAGAAAACTTTCTTTCCTCCCTAAGCCATCTTCTCCATAGAAACCTTCCAGCTACTACCAAGGCTCCACTGATCGGAATTCGCTGCCGACGGCACCCCACTTCCACACTTTGCGACGGTTCTCACACTCTCGATCAGCGCCTCCGTCCTCGACTCCTGCGAAAGTATCTCCGTCAGCTGTTCTGGGCTGATCACCAACTTCACCTTCCACACCCCGGGACTGTTATACTTAGGAACCACCTCAGTATGCGTGCTTCTCCAATTGCCATGGTTATCAAAAGTCATGCGATAAGGAGCGTAAAGCGATGAGAAGGCGCTCTTTCGATAGCGGTTGTCTCGCATAATCCCTCCTCTATGGGGTCTAATTGGAAGAAGATGGTATGATTCGCCTGCGATGAGCTCTTCACTGTGCAGCAAGGGCTGGGAGAATAGATCAAGGGTGCGGAAGATGGCGTGTCCAGGGAATTCATTGGTGATGCATTCAGCTGTGATGGGGGGGTAGAGTTCCATGACCCCTCCATTGGAGGTGATTACTTTGATCACCCCTTCGACTTTAAAGGCTCCGAAAATGCAGTTCCCCATCTTGATTTGGGTGTTGCACTGGCTGTGGAGAAGCTTTGGGATGAGTAGTATTTGTGGTGTTTCAAGTACTTGTAAGAGAATAGAGGGAGTTCTGAGTAGGGAAAGGATATGGCAAGTGCTCACTCAGTACAAGAAGCGATGTTTGTTTGTATACTCCAATTGTCCTTTTCAAGATTACAAGGGAACAAGAGATAAAGAAAGAAAAAGAGTCCTGTGGGATGTTTCTGTAGAGTTTCTCAACCGACATTTTGTATTTCTTTTTCACCTTTCTCTTTTCTTTGCAAATCCAAAAGCCGGCCCCGAGAGATTCGGGTCAACATTAAGTGAGAGGAGCATGGCTTACAAGAAATGGTGAGCCCCCTTCTCATTGGGATCCATTTGTGTGAAAAAGATCATCCACAGGGCCTTTACAAAATATCACTCTACTGAAAATTGGACAAGAGAGAAATTGATATGAGAATTAAAAACAAGATAGTAAGACACCCTTGTTAGTATTTTTATGTTGGTTAATTTATTGGTTAGACAAAACTCTAGGTCATTAAGTTAGATTTTTCTAATTTATTTTAAAATGGACTGTGGTTGTGTCGCCGGAACAGATAAAGCGAAGAATAGAAAAAAAGAGAAGACCGGACGAAAACCCCCAGGCTCGATCGATCGGATGCATTGTCCGATCAATTGGACAGGCGTGGGCAAAATGAAAAGTCTCATTTTCTGAATTGGAATTGTTTTCATTTGAGACTCTGTTTTCCAATATTAATCATACTTGCGCACTAAGTCTACAAGCAAGGATTTAGGGATAAAAATAGGGTGTTGCTTTCAACCATAAAGTACTACTCTCATTAATCTGAGTCAGAGATATTTTAGAGAGAAATTATTCTCTAAAGCCATTGAAAGACTGTTCTAAAAGGCTGCTCTAAAATGTCATTGTTGCTTCTATCTTTCTTGTAAAAATAGTTCATCTTGACTGATAATGTGCGAGCCTGCGAGGAGATCAAATAAGAAGAATGTGGCACGGTGGACATCGTGTTAGTGGATTCTTTGCAATAACAACTACAGTCCTTAGGTCGAGGTACAGACTGAAGTAAAGGAGCTTGTGAGTATATCTTGTAACTGTTCGTGAACTCTTGATTTCTGATTCTTGATTTTTTCTTCCTGGATAGGGTTTTCACACTAAATATTGTGTCTGCCTTCTTGTGGTGTGTATGATTAGTTGATAACTAATTCTATATTGTCTAATTGATTATTTTTGCTGCATTGTCTGATTAAATTAGAACTAGTAATTCATTCTGATAGCCTGCAAAAACTTTCAGCCCTTCTCTCATATTAACTCTCGTCAAATATCACTTTAATAGGATATGCGCCCACTGTTAGGAGGATGATTATATAGATGAAACGTATGTAACTTTTGTAGTTTTTTTTTTTTATCAAGCTTGTAATAATTGATCAATTTTACAGTATGCCTAAAACTTATTGCTTTTGGCCTTAATTATACTTCAATTAGTTGGAATCACATAGTAATGCCCATTCATATTTTTCACCTGATTCGACTACCTTTATGTTTTGTATTTTAATGATGCAAACTTTGTTGTGACACATGAAGGGAAAACTCGCCTAATATATATATATGATTTTGATGTGGACGATATATATCAAAGATGGGCCCGCAGATGGATTTGCATGGCTGGCCTGTCAGATTCAGATTCTTATCCAAGAACTCAAATAGATGGTTGAGAGTGAAATAGAATACCAGAAAGAATCTCCCTCTAATTCACTATCAATGGGTTTTGTGGTCATGTTAGACAGTGGGCCCTGTCAGGTCCACAGTCGAAGCAGTCTCGAGTGCTGATGACACTGTTAGCCTGTGAACGTCCTATGCATAAAAATTGTGTCTGCACTCTGTGTGGTAGCCTCGTAGGTGGTCCATTGCCAGTTTGTTTGCTGCTGGTACGTGGGTCCTTTTTGTTTGGTGCATGAGAGACACTTTTACATGGAAAGAAGCAAAGGTTTGGAAGTCTCTGGTAAAGGACAAAGGAAAAGAAAAGATGGGGAATAAAGTCGTTGATGGGGGACTTGCGAATTCGATGATTCTTGCCCGTGAAGTACTTGGACAAAAGATCTACCGACGAAAGGTGGCCCAGGGGGTGATTGGCAGTTCATCTAACGTGTCCTCTTGCTTCTATCGTTGGCGGGGAGACTGATGTCCCACCCAACCCACGAGCTAATGTTTCGAACCATTGCATGCAAAAAGGAACCAGAAATGTGGTGCTGCTGCTCTTTGCTCAAGTTACTGCACTGTGACTTGGGATGGTAACTGGTCGTAGTATCTATCTGAAGAGGGAGTTCTCCCATGCTAAGGACCAAATGACAAAGAATGTCATCCATTTTCATTTTAGGTAACTTGGGTCTCGATTTTAAATGAAAGTGGTCGTGGTTGGAATTAGATATGTCAATTGCCCTGTCCCTAAATCGTGCTGGCCCGTACTGTGCCTCCATGCCTATCGTATCATGGGATTCACACCGATCTTATTTTTTGGAATTAAAAAACCAAGATTTTATACTAAAAGAAATTAAAAAATACGCACAAATTTAAATAATTCGGTCAAATTTGACCTAATCTATTGAGAAGAGAACTATTTGAATCTTTTTTATTTGAAGATTTCTCGATATGATTACATTCGAAATCTTTACAATTTTTTTTGGATAATAAAAAATAAAAAAATAAAAAACCATATTCTTTTATATTTACACTAAAAATATCAAATATCACGTGCTGTGCCATGCCCCTAGGGGTCGTGTCCAATCTTGTCGACCGTGCCTCACACGACGGCCCAGCACATCCCATGTCCTAAGCTATGCCACGGCACGTTGACTGTCGTGCTGGCCCGGCCCCCATTTGATATCTCTAGTTGGAATCAATCATCTTAAGTACTTGATTAATAGCCGACAAATTTCCACCGTCTAAAAACGAGCACGTAGTCAATTCAAATGTGGAATCTATTTGGATCTGTACCGAAAAAATATATAACAATAATTATTATTATAATAATGTGGGGGGTGGAAAAGTTGCAAATATTAATTATAAAACAAAAGCTAATAAATATGACTTCGATAGTGAACCTAGAAAAGCTCAAAACTGATTAAAAAAAAAAGTGTGGAACAATGATCTCCCATTTATAAGCTACATGATCTGATTGCGTCAATATTAGACAATCTAATGCAGGCATTTTACATGAAAATCCGGATTCACCCTCTATTTCCACATGTCCCATAAGGCAAGACTAACAAAGGATCGAAGATAACATTTTTAATTAACCCTTGGTTTGTCGGGGCTGGGGGTTGGTTTTAACTTTTAATGGTAGCTAATATGGTAATAATTAGAGGATTGAATCCACTGCTCTCTTTGCGTGCCACAAATTACTAGCAATGATGTCAACAGTAGATGGACATAATTTTGACCACAGCACTGCCTACGGGCTATGGCTCTAACACCCTTATGCAAGGGATAAGCATTACACATCTAAAATTAGGGATGACAACGGGTCTAATCAGGTTGGGTTAGGGTTTAGATCAACCCGACTGATCGAGGGTAATATTCAGGTGAGAACTAGTTCTCACATATTATATGAGAACTTTTTTGTAGGGCCCAATTGTGGGCCCCATTTGAGGATGGGACCAGGGGGGATGGAAAGATCTATGTGAGACTATCCTAAGTATCAAGTTTGACCCAAAACTCATGCCCCTAACCCCTTCATCCGTGGCCCACAAGTTTAATAGTTTCATATTCAAAAAAATATTCAACTCTCGATCCAACGGTTCAATCCATTCGGATGTGTGTCGATCCTTGAGATATGTGACTATAAGGGGGTTCCTTATTAGTTACTAGGTTTGGATGGGTTGCTAGTTGGGCCCCGTAAAAAAGTTCTCATATAATAGGTGAGAACTAGTTCTCACTTGAATATTTCCCATATATATACCCTGTTCAGAACTCAACCATGATAAATATGAGTTGACTCGAATTTAATACTGTTAATTTTTTATTTTTCTTTTTGAAAATCAAGAATAGTATTTCCTTACATGATTTGGGGAGGGACGGATGGGAAGGGAAGGGTCTTACTCTTGCATTAAAAACTTACAAAATAATATATAAACCATATATAACCAGGGTGAGCTAGATCAAGCAAACCTCAACTTAACTCGACTTGGGTCAAAATTGAAACCTCGTAACCACACAGAATCCAACAGACCCACTACCAAATGGGTTAAGCGGGTTGCCTGTTTTAACTTGACCAATGGCCATTGCCACCCCTAATTAAAACATTAAACCATGCGTCATATTTTTTATCCTTTTTTCCATTTTTTTTCCCTTTCCCTTCCTAGTTCCTATGCCGTCTCAGTGTAGGAGCTCCAACTAAGATACTCCTTGTTTAATTACTTAGTCCTAAATTTTGAGTAACTTTGGGCAGCATGACTGAAATTATGGTGGACTCGGTCAAACTCATTCGAGTCAACACCTGAGTCAAATTGAATCAACGGCCAATTGGGGTGAGTCGAGACGATTTTACTGTGATTTGGTGGGAGAGCACAGAGGCCAAGCGAATGGTGAGCATTGTAATTATAGCCATCCCATCGGACGAAGCAATAAGCCTTCTGTTCTGGGACCCGAGCTGGAATGAGTGCAGATCTCCTCGTTGGATGCTACCATGAAATTCCTTTGTTGCATAATTCACTGCAGTAGAGTATACATAACCTTTGTTAGAGAGTTGTCATGGTTGAGACAATATCATAGAAAGGAGTCTGAAAATCAGGGTTGCCAGTGATCACCAGGCTTAATCACATCCCTCTCCAATATGATATACAAGTGATAGAGAACTCAACCTTTAGATGAGGCCTTATCAGACCTGATTAACTAGATACAAAACCCTTATAAATTAAGGCTATGATTGCACTCAATTTTTATCAAGAGTGTACCTTACAAGATTGCTCAGCCAGTTTTTCTTTATATTGCACATCCCACGCGCTGGTGAAAAAGGAGGGGTGCGTTAGGTAGGCTAACAGCCAGCGTAAAATTTTGACACAACCTAAACATCCTCAACATAGTTGGGACAAGACTTTAATGACGTTGTTGATGATGATGAGTGTACCTTACAAGATCTAAATTTTAATTCAACCATCTTTTTAATACATGTTTATCCAACAATAGGTACTGTTACTCCGATCAAAGCAATATTAATGCATAATAGACTTATAGATTTTGCATCTACTTGACCATATAAGGTCTCGATCTGAAAGCTCGTCCCACCAGTATGAAGTCAGATTTTCTCTTGGCGCCCAACCAAGAGAACTAAGTTGCTTGAATTGGATAGGAATGTTAACAGGTATATGGTTATCCAAGCATATGAAGAAAGCAGGTTCCTAATCTATTTTTTGGACTGACAGAATCTTGATCCGGACTTGAAACCATGCCTGTGGTTTTAGAGATTTTGAATCTGCATTTGGATCCTAATTGTATGTTCCCAACCCAAGAATCCAAATAGCTGGGTTCAGGTCTTGGCTACCATGGGAGGAAATAATATGAAAACAAGTACTATTTTAGGCCTTTATGTAATGACCCAACTTAGGCCCGGTGCAATATTGTCCTCTTTGGCTCATGGGCTACTCGACTAGAGGTCCTGGCCCAAGCGCATCTAATCTTGCCTCAAGGCTTTAAAACGTGTAACGACCCAACCCAGGCCCGGTGCAATATTGTCCTCTTTGGCTCATGGGCTACTCGACCAGAGAACCTGGCCCAAGCGCATCCAATCTTACCTCAAGGCTTTAAAACGCGTCACACCAAGTTAAGAATGCATCGCACATATAGCCCATAGTTTAGACACTCACATGAGCGATGTGGGATATAATAATATTTCACGGGGCCTGGTTGGGTCGTTACACTTTAGGTCACATACTATCTAGCTAGATCCAGATCTGGGTTCTATGCTCGCTTTGAAGCAGACATAATTCTAGTCAGGTTGGGCTAACTTTTCCTAAAATTGAAGGTAAATTTTTTTTTTTTTAAGGCGTAGTAGTAGAAAAAGGGATTTTTACCGTTAGGATAGCCATATAATGGCGTATGACTAACTACTCCCAAGAAGATTATAATGCCAATGAGTCATTCAAGGCAGCATTAAATAACCATGGTCTAGAGGGGTGATGTGAAGGCCCATCACCTTTCATAGAGGTAAATTTACGGGGCATTTGGCGATAGATCCCTAAACGTTTCACTTTCTTGGCTTAGATCCATATTCTTTTTTTATAGTGTGGTAGGTTATTTTTCTAAATTTGAAGGCCTAAAATGTCCAAATTACCATTTCTTTAACGGTTCTTATTTATTTAAAGATAAATTATATCCCATGATTAGTGGGATATGCCATTAATAATGATCAACTACCATTTCAAAAGACAAAATTCAAAAACACAAATAGGTTTAAAATTTTCAAAAATTTGAATTCGGATCCTCTTGGAAGATTTGAAATTCAAAATTTCAGAATTTACAAGGATTCTCTGAAGTTGCAGAAGAAACTTGAATCAGAGAATCCGAATAGATCTCAGTGATCAAAGAGGGCCCACGCAGGATCGGATCGATTGAAGGAAGAAGAGTTGCAGTTCCAGCCACTCGGAATCGCAGTCGTCCCACCGGAAAAGGCTGCCAGCACACTCGCTTGAGAAGTTTAAAAAAACTCAGATAAATTTGAAAAAAACTCAGATTAATTTGACAAGACTCAAATAAATTTCATAAAAACTCAGCTAAATTTCGTAAAATTTCAGATAAATTTCGCAAAAACTCTGATAAATTTAACAATAACTCAGATAAATTTCATTAAAACTAAGATAAGCGGCGTTCTCTGGGTAGAGATTGCCCTCTTTCTCCTGCAACGGTGAATGAAACCATAAAATCTTCTCAAATCTTCACTGCCTCTGCCCCGACTCCGATTTTCTCTGCAACTTCCGGTCGTCTTCTCCGTAAACTCATATCTACGTCTTTCTCATTGGAGACCATGCACCGTAGCAGAGCCCCAGACCTCTATGTTCTGGTTCTGCAGCAATAACCAAGAGACGACACTCTACCATCTTCCTCTTTTCCAATAATAGAGGAACACCGGCTACGGCTGCAGCGACCGGCACGGATTCAGTCCGACGAAATTGAGAAACCAAGAACCTCTTGCACTTTGATCTTTTGCAAATAGATAAATGAGAGAAATGAGAGAGAACCTTAACCTAAAATTGAGGGGGAATGGAAAATTTGAAATTTTAAAATTTAAAATTTATGCCTAAACAGTTGAAAGGGCAAATTAATCATGAAAATGTCTGATGTGGCATGTTAAGGGGACCTCCGCCTGTATTAATCCCATGCACAAGGGACTTTAGACATTAAATGATAATTAATACTGTGTACTAGAGACTTTATAACACAATACTCGGGGATCTCTAACTAATTTACCCTAAGTTTATATCCAAGAAGGAATGCAAAAGAGTTTAGGATACTTGGTTCCTTAAGTCGGGAGATCCAAGCCGTTCATTAAAGAGCTTTCACCTGGCCACCTAATGTTCCTTCACTAAAAATGGTTAATCAAGTTTGTAAGCCAGCTATATCGAACCTGTCGAAGCCCATCTGATACAGTCCCAGATCCAGTCTAAGGGCACGTAGGCCCAGCCCGTTTACAAAACAAACTGCATTCTTGCTGAACGTGCAGTGCCGGGCTAGGCTCTCAAGCCAATCGATCTCAGCTGGAGCATGGGCCCGAACCCAGCCAATGAACGAACAACATAACCCAAACCCTCCCCCAGCTGATGTACAGTCCCAAATCCAGTCTTTGGGCACGTAGGCCCAGCCCGTTTACAAAACAAGCATTCTTGCTAAATGTACCTTGCCGGGCTAGGAACTCAAGCCAGTTTCAGCTAGCAATATGGAATATAGGCCCAAACCCTGCCAATGAAAGAAAAACATAGCCCAGATCCAGCCCAATATGGTTCATGGTCAGTTTAGGGCTTGCCCACAGTTTTTTTTTATTGGCCCACAGATGAGCACCTCTAATTGCACAAACTGAATTTATTGAGAATATTTCTTGAGCTATGGAAAGTTCTGTATCTTCTAGTTAGAATTTGCTGCCTTATTAGTGAGAACATAAGACTCTTTTAAGTACCACAGTTTCCTACTCTTGACCATCATCTGTAAGAGATTTGGCATTTGGTCAAAACATCTGATCAAGCTTTTAATTATTAAGTTGAAGAAGCTCTGACTTCGACCCATAAGTGATTTGGCATTGGTAAAAAAGTCTGATCAAGCTTTTGATATGTAAACGTACAACAAGATCTGATTTCCACCCCACGAGCAGCTTTTAGATTGCATAAGTATGAAAGAAATGGATTTCTTCTATGATGAGGCCATTGATCTCTGTTCATTTGAGTCTTTCCTGAATAATTTCAACATTTAGACTGTTACTTTCAAATATGTTGAACTAAGTTCAAGGTGGTGACGAGTTGCAGGTATTGTTTTCCTTGGATGTATTTCGTCATGCAGTTTGCTCAATGAGTGATCCCCCATCTTCTAGAAAGAAGAAAAAATATGAGAATTTTCGAACGAATCTATATAAACTATTTTTGTTGAAAATTTGGCTGTAAGCATGATAAGAGATCTGTTATCAAATCATATTGGTTTAATAAACTTGGACCCTACATCATGGGCTCGGCCTTAATGTTTTAAGGTACAAATGTACAATGCAGAGGCATTTGCGGTTTATTAAACGAAATCCAGATTTACTAAGTATCTTTAGCTAATCATTCCTACAAAACCTCAACAGAAATATTTTTCAATAGACCCAGTTCCTCATTGTGCTAAGTTAGATTGCTTCTAGTCTAGATGGGTTGTTACTAATGTAAGGACCCGGGTCAGCTGCGAGCAAGGCAGGGATCCCAATTTCACATCGTCTATGAGGCTGCCCAGAGATTGGGCTTATATGTGCGATGCCGTCCTTGTCTGGTATAACGCGTTTTGGATCCCAAAGGAGCCCAGAAACAAAGTCGTGCGGGGGTGTGGCACAAAGCGGACAATATTATACCAGGTGACTCGGATCGTTACAGAAATGGTATCAGAGCCGAGGGCGGCCTGCGGCCTCCGTCTATAAACAAAGCCGTGAGGGCTCAAAGGGCCAAAGCGGACAATATTATACCACGTGGTCTGGGTCGTTACAGAAATGATATCCGAGCCCTCAGCTCTCCTCTGAGTGGTGGGAAGCGATGCCGTCCTTGTATGGTATAATGTGTTTTAGGTATCAAAGGGGTTCAGAAACAAAGTCGTGCGGGCTGCGCCCCAAAGCGGACAATATTATACCAGTGACTCGGATCGTTACAACTAACACACCGAAAATTATTGTCCAAAGAAATTTGCACTCTTTTATCTGACAATTACATTTGGATTCTGCTACTGGGGTCCTCGGCAGGCCACCAAGTGGCCGAAAGAAAAGCGACGATGTCATGCATCTTGAATCATCCACTTTTTTCTCTCTCTTTCTTTTCACACATTGATCCAATTCCATCTGCATGCACCAACAGATAGAAAATGAAAACAACAAATAATATCTTAGTAGATCAACATTAAAGCAATGACAAAACTCTGCGTGGCAATAGCGTTGTTTGCTCATTTTATTCTTGTACATGTAAGCTTGCAAACAAAAGTCATGGTTATGATACACGTTCACATGCGTATATACTTGTTTGTCATTGATCCCAAAACAACTCTTAATTGCTTTTCCATGATGGAAGCTCTAGTTCACGAACCCATCCATCCAAAACGACCAATGTAAAATGGTGAGATAGGTTTGGAAAATGACCTCAAAGAGTTTGTTCGATCTTCTTCTTATGTGCTATGAAAATTGAAGTGGACATCCAAATACGCAAAAGAAATCGAGTTCCTTCACGACAAAGGACAAACCAATAAACCATCTCTCCTCGTCATCTTTCTTCTTCCGCTCGATCCCTACAGTTTGTAGTTTAGTTTCTCTTTTTTGTCACTCTTTTTTGCTCTGATTCCACTTTCTGTTTTCTCTTCTTTTCATAACTTTTTTGTCCTTTTCTTTTATCTTAGTAAAACTTAGATGAGTCTATTTCCTCATAGAAACGTGGGAGGTCAGGATGCGGATGGAATGGGGTGAGGTTGATTTGACTAAAGATTATTAGATTAACAATCTTGGACCAAACCTAGCCTTGTATCAATTCGCTGAAAATGTTTCATATACAATAAAAACTAGCACCAAACGCCCGTGCTAAACCCAGGCCAAAAGTAAAAATATATTAGAAATTGAAAAATTATTTTAAAATATTATTAAGATAAAATAAGTTTAAAAGAAAAAAATTTATTATCTTTGAATATTAAAATCTTTTAACATGTGATGAAAATAAATATAAAGTGAGAATTAAACTTAAATAACATAATGCTTTAAAATAAATATAAAGTGAGAATTAAACTTACATAACATAATGCTTTCTTGAATTTAAAGGCATTGACCATTACACAAGTATGATTGTGTGTCTATATAGGGGCAGCTCTCCTAAGCTAAAGCTTAGATTAAGGTAAGATCAAGTTTGTGGTGGGGCCCACATGGCGACCCACATGGGGTGGTGATGTGGGGATTTCAATGACTCACTGGGACCCTTCTCTTTGTAAAAAATTAATCTCAACCGTGGTTTCTACCATCTCCATCTAGCCCCAAAAGTTTAATGGTCAACAATCCATTCGGATCGGTACACAGTCGATCCAACGGTCCAGTAAATCCGGATATGACCAAAAGCTAGTGGACATGTACAATTTAGGGAGGTCGTGTGTTTGGTCCATTTGGATGAACCAAGGGTGGGCCCCACAAGCGTAAGCTTGCATAATTAAATGGAGAGGTACGGTGACTGGGCTCAAAAAATATAATGAAACATGTGATTCTTTTCTGAGATATTATCGGGAAAGAACAAATTTTATAGAAATAAATAAGTAGTTTATATTTATTTTATATATATAACTTTAATAAAAAAAAACAACTTGGTGGGGTCACATGATGTAACATCTAACGGTGAGTCTCATATCCTAATTCCTTCAAGGTGTGTCCAATTGGACAGTGAGACCTTGCTTATGTGTCATTACAAGGATCCTTAGTGGTGTCTCCCTTTCTTCTTGGAGAGCTCTCCTATATATAGGCTTTTAGGTAGCCATTTAGGAGGGTTTATGAGCCTTAATTGTCATAAAGCTACATAAAGGGAGGAGTTACAAGATTGAATTCTTTATTTTGTAACTCCTTTTTCTTGGCTTCTGATTGGCCGGAGGAGATTGAGGGCATTTAATCGCCTTTAATCGCCATGATGGGAGGAGTTTCATGGGTTAAATGCCATGAATCTCTTGACTTGTAACTCCCGAATGCTTGCTTCTGATTGGTCCGTCCAAAGAAATGGATTAATGACTGTAATAAAGCTAGTCAATTAATCGCATTAAGTGGTCGCCGAGCAGTTAAAGAGTCGCGGGCCGTGCCGCGTCTTTTGGGATTCTTTTGGCGATGATCATCGATGGATCTTCATGTAGATCGACATCGGATGACCATGTAACTACAGGTGTTGGTTGCCAACAGCGGGTCGGTGCCATCTGTCCTGTCGATTTCTTGATCGGTCGGGTAGAAAGCACACTTTTTTTTTGTTGACTAGTTGGCGATCAATGTTGATTTCGATACTCTTGATGATTAACCCGTGTTTTTGACCGATGTCAGAGGATTTGGTGTCTCAAAAGTATGAATTTTGGAAAATACCAAAGGTCCGACGCTTCGAATCGCCAAAAAAGGGCGAAAAATGGGGTTTCCGGGGCCCACCGGGCGATCCCGGGCCCTAGGGTCGCCGACGACCCTGGCCCAGGGTCGCAGTCTGCGACCCTGGGGGGTTTTCCCCCTTTTGTCCCGTTTTGTGTCCGTTTTTGCTGTTTTTTCGATTCTTTTTTCTTCTGTATTTTTCCTTGACTTTTTTTTAATCATTTATTGGCCTGATTTCACTGTAAAAAAACCTGATGAGAATCCTTGCATTTTATTTTGCAAAGTTTCCAATTTTCTGAGAAAGCCGAAGACTTTGTTGCGCAGAGCTGCCGATTTTCCGTCAGAAGCTGAAACTGGGTCAAACGATGTCTGAATGACCTAAAATTTGGGGTGAAGCCTCCTGAGCAATAAATAAGACTAACCATAGGCTTTTGTTTGAGTTTTGAAGCCGTTTGGGGTCCTATCACCAGTAGACTTGCTTTTATCGCGATGAAGATGTCGCGGGTTGATGTGCGGTCAACCGATGTCCGATTGACTTGAAATTTGACAGGGAACCTATTGGAGTCATTTTAAGATGATCCATAGGCTCTGTCTTGGAAACCATGGTCCCGGGAGCTTCGCCGCCGAGAGGCCTGATTTGGCTTCCGAGCGTCAAAGTATGGTCAAATGTTGTCGAAATGACCTGAAATTTGACGTGTAGCCCTTTGTAAGCATTTTGAAGCCGTCCATGTGCTCTATCTGATGAGTGATGGCCTCGGTGGTTCTCACCGCCGAGAGGCTTTATTTAGCTGTTCAAGGGTTGATGTATGTTCAAACGTTGTCGGTTTGACTCGGAACTTGACGTGGAGCCTTTTGGAAGTATTTTGAGACCATCCATCGGCTCTGATCGAAGATTTGGTGTCTCCGATGCTTTCGCCGCCGGGAGCTCCTTTTCAGCTGTCGGAGAAGCGGAGTTAGGCCAAATGATTTTGAAATGGCCTGAAACTTCTTGTGTACTCCTCTTTTGGCTGTCTTGAAGGATCTTGCAGTTTTTGTTTGATTCTGACAAGATCTGATTTTTTTGGAAGTGGCCTTGCCTATTTATGGTAGGTTGCGACTTCATGTAGCTCTTTGGATCTTGAAAAGGCAAAATGACATTTTTGGTGTCAACAGATATGTTTAACATATAAAGGATCAACTAGTGATGAGTGCCAGTTTAGAGGGACAAGCATGTGGCATGAGAGCATTAGGGTTGTGTAAGGTTGGAAAACTCTCTGAGTTGATTCGTGACTCTTTCGAGTCAATTTGATCATTTTGATGAAAGACCGAATCAAATATTGGAGAGACTCTGCCGAGTCACCTTCATCATCATCAAGGCCCAGTCGAACAATGTTAGGGTTGGCTCGCCGAGCCAACATATTTTAATAAATTGTTTGTATTTTGACCTATTTGATAGGTATAATTAATTTTAAGTAATTATACATGAGGTTTGGAGTTGGCAATTTAAAAATGATGGCTAAATTGTAATTCGAAACTTCTATTTGATTTTTTATATTCAATATGTAGGTTAACAATTTATGTAATAGTGTAATATTTTTTTCTTTTATTTTCTTATTTGTAGTCCATTTCTTGCATTTCTAAATTTGTTAATTTGAATTGATTATCGTGAATGCATGTAAATAAAGGTTTATTTATATCTTATAAGTATATGATTCCTTTATAAATATTTTAAAAATATGACTCTTTTGAGTCTCTTCATTGACTCTATCCGAGTTGTTGTTTTTGTCATTTTTTTTCAATTGGATGAGTCTAAGTTGGAGTCATAAATTTTCTAACCCTGAGTTTACAACTGTTGGAACCATTGCATGGACTTTAAAATGGGGGCTTTGTTGGGAACTATGCTTTATTAGACTCAAGTTTCTACCGCAGAGTGCAAGAAGCGCAAAATTCACCATTGAGTGCTTGTGACAAACAGAATATGTTTTCTAACTAAAATTGCCCATAAATAGCGATATCATGAGATGTCAGGATCATGTTATGATATGTTGCAATATTGCAACATGTTTGTCGATTTTCCTCCAAATTGTAAAACTCTTGCAATATAGAAAGGAACATGAGATTTTTTAAAAGGCTTTACTTACAAAATAAACATTCTAAATTCTAATCTCCTAAACAGTTGGTTGAATGCCAATCACCCTAAGATAATTTGGCAAAAGGGGGCTGGTGGAAAATGGGAATATCAATGAGCTCAGGGGCTGGCGGTTTCTGAAATTGGTGCTAAGAAACAAAGGAGATGAGGGAGTGAATCACTAAAGCTTGAGTTGATAGTGAACAACATAATAATGTATATCAATATTCTACACAGGCAAAATCAGCCCATGGTGATGAAGTTCTTTTTTGCTAAGTTGGACTACGGAGATAAGAAATGATATTTTAAAATGGAAAACCTAGGTATCAGTCCCAATAAGCATGTGAGTGACACCAAGGTGATTTTTAAGGCGAGACCCCACACAAAGTCATTGGACCACTGAGGGGAGAATGCATGGGCAATTATCTGATTGATAAAGTTTAATGGATCAAAATTCGAATTATGAGAGTAAGGCATATCAATATTTAACATACTTGAAAATGGACAATAACAATGACCAATTGTTAGGATCGTTCAGTCACAATAATTCTCCAGACATAAGTCCCACCAACCAAATACCCTAAAACAATTAATTTGTGATATTTGTTGGTAGCCCTATGTCTTGAATACCTATTTCACCATTTCTTTTTTTTTTCAAAGCATAAATATTTGTAAGTTGATTTTCCTAAACGAAGAAAGGTGATTTTTAATAATCAAATAATTCTAGAAGTTTTGCTCTTAAGAGATATCTTAATAATAAAAAAAATGAAAATGGGCTGACGGATCATTTTTTGTGCTGCCCGAGGTAGGACGGACTGTTTCGTTCAACGGCCACCTACCAAAATCTTTCCGTAAAATCCTCTTAAAGAAATTAAACTCAAGATAAAATTAGAACTTTCAAAGATTTTTAGAATTTCAGAATTCTCTAACTTTCAGAAGGAAGGAAAAAAAAAAAGCTACCCTTGTACTGTATGAACACGGAGAGTTGTCGGGTTTGATTATTATTAATTGATTATCGAACCAGCTTGACCTCCAATGATTTCCAAAACACGACCCAAGGGGGTGTCGTTGGCAAATATTAAGGCCCAAGTCCAACCCATAACTCATGTGCGTGTTTGTGTAGATTCCGTAAAAACCGAGATTTACCTTCTCCATGAAATTCTCCTTGTTTCTTAGACCGTGTTTGTGTAGGGGAAAGTATATATTTCTTTCTTCTAATCCCACCCCAATCAGGAACATTTTATCTCAATTCATGAAAATTTACATTGTTTTTTATGCTTTTCTTTGCAGAAAAAAATGTTTGCTCTAGAGGATGGCAAAACACTTGCTGCTGAAAACCAATTATGCGAGCATGCCCTTGCACCCTCCATTCGAATAGCTCCCACATAATCAAGCAAAAAGACTTGTTTTTCGTCACGGAGCATTGTTCATACCAAATGAAGGAAAATGAAGTTTATGGAAAATCGAAGCACATTTTTGTTTCTTTTCCAGAAAAAAAACATGTAATACAAACATGCCTATTTAAGTAGAAGGAAATGGAGATCAGGTACATAGCCGGTTATAGACCAATCGTGTAGTATATTGACAGCCTTTATCATCAAAGTATATTACCTTATATCGATTTCTTCGTTCAATATTCACGTTAGCATCCAAACACAGCATTGTGTTAGACTGTTAGGTGGAAATTGGTTTCCTCAGATAAATGCAGGGAATAATGATAATATGGAGTTTCAATGTGACATTAATCTAAGATTCATTTCTACAATATATATATAAGATTCATTTTAGAGGATTTTGCTGAAAAATGAACGGTATTTGGCGGTTGCATGAAATAGTGAAAACTATTTTTTCGTTGCACAAGATTGTTCATCCTGTTACTTTTTTTTTATCATAAGGGAAGATAGTGTCGCCCAAAATAACTATGGGCGACCCTAGCGTCCCTCTTCGCTCCCCGAATACAACTTTTCCTCGTCTGTTTTCTCTCATCCCTTCTATACGTGCGACTTTTCCGCCGATATGAGAAGTGGAAAACTTGTATTTGCAACTTTTTCACCTATAATTACAGTGAAAAACTTGTTTTTGCAAACTCTGAAGATTTAGGGTTAGAGATCTCTAGATTGGTCCACTCAATAAATCAGCCCACTGGTGTGCAAAAAAAAAAAAAAACAACAATCTACGCAGCGAAAAAAAATCACAAGCACACACAAGGACACCAAATTTAAGGTGGAAAACCCTAACCGGGTGAAAAAACCACCGATCCGTACTGGATCTAATCAAATACTATGAATCTCGCAATTACAAGAAACTCAGATTTCTTCCCTAGATATCCCCTATCTAAAGACTGAAGTTACCTTGTGTCGCATCACGCTTCAACGACATCACACCGTTGATTACAACAGATCCAGCGCTTGACTCCTCAAATCTTCTACGTAAGAAAATGATCTTCTACAAAGGATGCAGAAGAATCTGGCTCTCTAGAGTACTTGGCAGCACAACTCTTCAAAAAATCTCTAGAGAAAATTTATCTCAATTAGATCACAAATTCAGAACTTGAGAGATGATCTGTCTTCCTTTGGGTTGTGAGAAACACCCAATATATAGCCCCTAATTCGTGCAAAAGACTCCTTGTAATATTCCACTTAGAATAAGAGTCCACTCCTTGTAATATTCCACTTAGAATAAGAGTCCATCTTAAATTTCTTCTTAGAGTCCGGAATTAACTAGGCTCACATCACCGTTCTCACTATAGCGAGAAGGGGTCTCGCTATAGTGAAACCACGTTCTGCCTTCTCTGCGTTTTTTTTGGCTCTGACAACCTTTTGCCAACTTTTTTTCTAACAATCTCCCCCTTTTGGCAATTGTGGGACAAATCCTCCTAGAACAATATGCTCTGCTGAAAAGAAAAACCCAAAATACAATGAATTTTAAAAAATAAGCACTATAGATCTAGAATTGCCTTAACTTGTAGAACTCCCCCTGGCTTCATTCTTCTCCCCCTGAATTTGTCAATAATTGACAAACAAAAATAATCATGCAGCTTCCGTCAATCTGGATCCAGTAGTAGCTCCCCCTTAATTTTGACTCCCCCTCACTATGCTTTTCGTATCAGCACTAGGGGTGGGAGCTTGGCCTCCTTGATCAAGGCTTTTTATAATTAGCCACCCACACTTGCGTATTTTGAGCTTTCAGCAGAGTGTGAGCAAACTCCTTAGGCAAATTAGATTTTCTAACCCAAATTGGAGTTGTCTTGGGTGTAGAAAAATTCTTCCGCCATTGCTTGGTCTTGGGTAGACTTTGCAGCTTCTTGAAATGGGCACGAATGTGTCCTTTCTTTCCACAGTGGTGACAAGTGGATGTGCGTGCAGCGCGTGACACATTCTTTTTCTTGAAACTACTCGACACATTATTTGAAGATGCAGTATGTGGAGTAGCATGTGCAACACTTGAAACAAAAATTGTTTTACCTTTAGCATTTGAAGTTGATGCACCATGATCATAACCAATACCGCTTCTGTCAAACTGAGACTTCTGACTACACAAGATATTTGTAAGAGTCTTCGAACCAGTGTTCATCTTGTTTAGCGAAACTTGTTTGATTTCTAACTCAGACAGAGTGATCTTCAGTATTCCTTGCAAAACTTCTTTTTCAGAATTAACAGTCTGCAACTACGTCTCCATATTCTCAATCTCTTGTTCAGCCATTTCAAGTATTTGACTCTCAGTGGTGAAATTTTAGCCATGTAGTTTTTCTGACTTTCAAAGGGACGAATATTTTCAAGTGCTTGCTCTAAATCATTCTTTAATGCAGAATTTTCTTCTTGAACAGCTTTTAACTTGATTGTGACCTTCTTACAGTACTTGGTCATCCGCACACAATCATTAAACGTGGAGTAATATTTTTCCTCTCAATCTTGTTCTTGATCTGACACTTCATCTTCATTATCATCATCAGACATAGAAGTTCTTGCCAAGAATTGATTATCATTCTAGAAATATCTTTAGATCAAACACAGTAAATTAGCGTAACCCGCTCTGATACCAATTGAAGATTTAGGGTTAGAGATCTCTAAATTGGTACACTCAACAAATCAGCCCACTAGTGTGCAAAAGAAAAAAAAATCTACGGAGCGAAAATAAAATCACAAGCACACACCATAAGGACACTAAATTTAAGGTGGAAAACCCTAACTGGGTGAAAAACCACCGATCCATACTGGATCTAATCAAATACTATTACAAGAAACTCAGATTTCTTCCATAGATATCCCCTATCTAAAGACTGAAGTTACCTTGTGTCGCATCACGCTTCGACGATATCACACCGTTGATTGCAATAGATCCAGCGCTTGACTGCTCAAATCTTTTACGCAAGAAGATGATCTTCTACAAGGGATGCAGAAGAACCTGACTCTCTAGAGTACTTGGCAGCACAACTCTTCAAAAAATCTCTAGAGAAAATTTCTCTCAATTAGATCATAAATTCAGAACTTGAGAGATGATCTGTTTTCCTTTGGGTTGTGAGGAACACCCAATATATAGCCCCTAATTCGTGCAAAAGACTCCTTGTAATATTCCACTTAGAATAAGAGAGTCCATTTCAAATTTCTTCTTTGAGTCCGGAATCAACTGGGCTTACATCCCATTCTCGCTATAGCGAGACCACGTTCTGCCTTCTCTGCATTTTTTTTTTGGCTCCGACAGCCTTTTGCCAACTTTTTTCTAACAAACTCTTTCTCATCCCATTCAGCATTTGAGTTCTCAACTAGCTAGCCCATCTATATCTTGTTTGACAGCCACAATATTTTCTTCAGATTTTTTTTATAGCAATGCCAAATTCAAGTTCTTTCTTGTCTAGTGCAGCCTTTAAATTTTCGACTTCAATCTTAAATCTTTCAACCAACTTCTCTAGGTGAACAATCTCCTCTTTTGCTTTATCAAGCATGGCCTCGTAGTTTTCTTCAGCGGCTTTTTATAACCATCTTCAGATCTTCTGCAGTTCTCACTTTCAAGGATGCCTCATTCAAAGCCGATGCCTAACTTTCCATTGCCTTTTTACTCTTTTCTTCTTCATCTCTAGAGGCCTCCAATTCATTTATAAGCTTGTTCTTCTCTTCTAACAGACTCTGAACTCATTGTCCATCGCTTGCATTTTCTCCTCTTTTGTTGTTTGAATCTCAGATTTCAAATCTTTGACGTATTGACAATTTCTGCCGATTCAACTGCTTCTTGCTTTGACATTTCAAGATGCCGACCTGATTCCTTGATATCACCTTTGTGTCTCCTGAGCGAAGTCTCCAAGGCGTCAATGTTGCATTTGAGAGAAGTTATATCGAATTCGATCTGCATCAACCACTATAGGTGCAAAAGTTGCAAAATCAAGTTTTCCACTGTTAAGTGGAAACATTTGCAAAAATAAGTTTTACATCGTTAGCATAGGTGGAAAAGTTGCAAATACAAGTTTTTCACTTTTCATATAGGCGGAAAAGCTGCAAGTAGAGAAGAATGATGAAAAATGGATGAGAAAACGTTGTATTCGGGGAGCGAAGAGGGAAGCTAGCGTCGCCCATATTTATTTTGGGCGACCTATCGACCTTTGTGAAAAAAAAAGAAAAAAATAATAAAAAGAAAAAGTGAGGGGATGAACGATCTTGTTCAGCGAAAAATAGTTTTCACTATTTCGTGCAACCGTCAAATACCGTTCATTTTTCGATAAAATCCTCTTCATTTTAATAGTTAAAAACATGGTTATAGTAAAGAGATTTTGATTCACAAAATTTTATCCACTAATTCCGACAACTATCTATTTAAATGAATGGTCAGAGCAGAAACTTTGTTTATTACTATCTATTTTCTGCCTTAAAGCTGCTAATACTTAGTGGGCTTAATGTCTTGTATTTGCTACATTTTAAAGTGTTTTTTAGTATTTGGTTAGCCAATGAACCTCACAAACTCTACTATATGTCATATTTTAATTAATAGTTACTTCTACAATAGATCTAGTGTAATTTTCTAACATTTTCCTTTTTTTTTCTTTTTCTCATTACATTGCAAGTTTATGATATAAGATAAGAACTTTATTCAGTGGGGGAAATTTTAACGAGTGAGGAAACCAGAGTCTGTCTATTTTCTTGATGGTTCATGATCAGTTGAAAATGGCAACTGAAATACAAATAGAATGATCAGTACTTAAAGCCTCTTTTTAGTGCTGTGAGACCCACTTGAGGAGGAAGGTAAGTGGGTAGGACCCACCAATGATTCTCCACTTCCTCTTCCTCTCTTTAATTAACAGCTGCCCTAACCTACCATTCAACAAACTCATGATGTGTACATGTTGGTAGGACTCTCACTGAGTCAACTTGCACTTTCCTCAGAACTCGCTCGCACTTAAAATATCCATAATCTACGGTTGCCTTTCCACAATGGTGCAACTTGGGTCATGCCAAACCCAAACCTATGTATTTTACTACTGCTACAGGGCCCGAAAATCAAGCCTGTAGGTGCAGAAAATAATGACCCACAATAACTTGGGAGCCTTAGAGGACTTATCCAATGATGGTGATGACTGGGTACCGTCCGAAAGCCTGAAAGAGAAGAACACACGGTCAGAGGACCCTGGCCTGGGCGGCGCAAGGCTCTCCGATGCCAAAGTCAGTGAAGGAACTGGAACAATGGAAGGAGAGAAAGAAGAGAGGCAGAGTAACAGCTCTCAAGTGTGGTATTGTGCGTACCTTGCATGTGAAATGCAGTCCTTTTTATAGACGATTTGGAAGATATCTTGGACGATATCTTGGCATGGGTCTCATGATTCGACTGGGAAGTCATGATCAGCCCACGTTGCAATTAATGCGGTCCAATCCAGCCCACTCTGCATTAAATGCGCGTCGGATCAGCCCACAGTCGCATTTAATGCGCGTCTTGTTGGGCCAGATCGTGTTGGACGCCTTTGGCGGTAGGGGTACCATCGGATCCGCCCTCGGGCCCTGCCCTGATGTGGCCTCAGCCGCTGGATGCCGCCATGTCAGTGATCTGGCGAAGATTGTGAGCGGCTGGATGTCGCATCTGTCCTGCTAGCTCGCGCCCCTACTCCTCCACGTGCTTGATGACGTGGAGGGGGCGAGGGGCGCAAGCGGAGGTTCTTTCTTACTTCGGCTTCCGTCCCGGCTCTTTTAGCCGAGGTGGAGCTCTCTGCCGAGATGGACACACGAGGTGGCCGAGCTCGGCGCCAGCGGTCCGGAACTGCTTGACTTCGGCCGGACCTCCTGCCCTGGCAGCCGGGGTGAGCCTGGTGCCACGTGGATGGCATGCGGTTGGCACGTGTAAGTGCTTAGACTCATCTGATGGCTGTGATTAGCGTAATCCTGTGGCTCTGGAAATCTCCCCACACAATTGCCCCCTAGCTTTTGACCGCTTAAGCGCCCTGGCCTTTAGTGGTCGAAAGCTAGAAGACTCGTCTGGGGATGCGACGGTCATTGCCTGGTGTCGCTTCAACTGTCCTGAAGCAATGAATGTTCTGTCTTGTCTATACTGGGAAGCGAGTCGACGGCTACACGCGTCGCCTCTTCACTGATTGCACTGTCTTATTGATGGAATGGGCGCAGATCGCGAAATCCGCCCTTTCGAATTTCGAAAGCAGCGCGCGCCGAGGGTTTGTTTTCCATAAAGATCTCCTTCCCTTCTTGTTTCTAATTTCTTTTCGCCTTTGCCTTCATCTGTGATTTCTGCTCTGCTGCTCGAGGTTTCTTCAAGTGAGGACGACCCTAGGGCGTGTCTGGACCTGTACTCGAGTCGCCCCTTCTGTCTCTGTAAGTTGCTTCGCGCCTCTGTGTAGCTTTTTCTTAGGGTTTCGCAACCTTTAGGGTTTATCTTTTGCTGTCCCCTTCTTTAGACATGGGCACCCCTAGGTTCAATCTAGATACCGAAGAGGGAATAGCTAGATTTAGGGCCGCTTTTGATATTCCGGAGCGAGTCCTGCTCAAGCCGGCGGACTCCGTCGACTATGCCACGATGCGCTGGTCCGGCGGCTGGATGCCGTTCCCTCTGATCTCCGTGATCGAGGGCGGGGTCAGATTTCCCCTGCACCCTCTGCTTAGAGCTTGCCTCAGTACCTGGTCCCTTACCCCGTGCCAGCTGATGCCCAATGGCTATAAGGTCATCATGGGCACGGCGAAGCTGAATGAGGTTCTGGGGACCGACCTAGGTGTCCATGATATCGAGGACACCTATGATATCTGCAAGGCCGGGGAAGGGAAATATTATCTCCGGGTGAAGCCGCAGCGAAGAGGCTTCGTCCTGGCCTTGGAAGATTCAAGTAAGAATGCCGAAGAAGCCTTCTTCTGCGTCTCGGGGGACTGGGAGTTCGGCGCTGGCGAAAGTAGGAGGTTATCGGTCCCGCGCCGCCCCGGGACAGTCCCAAGTAAACATCGCTCCTTTTCACTCATCTTCTTTGCTTGATTTCGACGATGCCGAGCCGACTCCTCTATTATTTGTTATGCAGAGGCAGGTGCGAGACGACGCCGAGCTGCGAGTGAGGGCTGGAGGAGGAACCCTGACGACATCAACAAGGTTGAGAGGTACAAGGGGCACGAGACCAGGTCAGCTTGGAAGCTGCTCGGATACACGCCGAGATATCGCGGCCACTACCAGAGGACCGGGGTACCCAAGGAGGACGAAGCGCACCCTGACCGTCCAACCGTCTCCCTTGCTGTACCTGCCGGGATCCCCTTGAGCGATCCTGCCGCTAGACGAGCCGCGTCTGGGTCCGAGGCGTCCACTTCCAGTTCGGAGCCGCCGAACCTGAGGCAGATAGTGGACGCTTACTCTTCTGATCAGGAAGAAGATATGGCGGGAAGGTCGAGGGAGCCGGTCATCAAGGACATAGCGGCCAAGTTCAGGCGGGGGTCTTCATCCTCTGCGACGCCATCTTCTGCCAGCACCCGAGCAGCTTCGAGCTCGGGAGGTGCTGGCGACACTTCCGCTCCTGCTCCTGCTCCTGCTCCGGCTCCTGCTTCGAATGCGGGAGTTCGGCGACGTTCGCCGGAGCGCCCGAGGGAGGGGTCCCCGCCCAGGAAGAAGTCCAAGGCGGGGGAGAAGGACCTGGGGGCCGAACAGCCTCCGAAGGGCAAAACCCCTGCGCGGGCCCCCGGAGCCAAGGCCCCAACCGAAAAGAATGCACCGGCTGGGAAGAGTGCACCAGCTGAGAAGAGCGTGCCGGCAGGCAGGCCGTCCGGCGGGACGACTCGCGAGCACAGCACCTCGGCGGGGCAAGGATCCGGGTCGTCCTCCGGACCCCGAACTGCCCCAGCGCCATGGAGGCCGAGGATGGAAACGCAGCCCGGTAAGCCTCTGAACGTCGAGGATCGGCTGCTGGGGAACGCCGACGTCATCGGGGCTCTTGCCAAGGTCTGCGCTCTGCCGCGGGATATGGAGACGCACGAGAGGTTCGATAACGAGAGCCTGATGGTCTCGGCGATTCAGGCTAACCTCCTGGTAAGTGCTTTCAGTGTTTTCCTTCCAAGTGATTTGGCTCGACTGCCCCAGCTTGATTCATCTTTCTCCATTTGCAGAACGTGCAGAGGCTCCTGAACGTGGTGGGGCGGAGTGATAGGAATGCTGCACGGGTCACTCAGCTGGAGTCCGAGAGGGACAAGCTGAAGAAGGAGCTGGAGGAGCTGCAGGCGGGAATGGAGGGGATGAAGAAGGCCAGCGCTGATGAGGCTGCTCGGCTGGCGTCGGCTCTGGCTGGTGTCGCCGAACTTACGGCAAAGACCAACCAGCTGAAGGGCGAGGTCTGGGCAAGGAACAAGAAGACCGCCGAGCTGGAGTCGGAGCTGGCCAGATTAAAGGCTGAATCGACGGCTGAGGGGACGAGGCTGCGCGGGGAAGTGTTGGCTGGGCGAGCCGAAACAGCGAAATTGAAGACGGCGAACGCCGAGCTGGAGAAAGAGAAGGCCTCTCTTCTGTCCGAGGCCCAATCCGCCTTCCAAGATGGGGTGGATCACGCCACCGAGCTATATGAGAAGCAGGTGGAGGAGATCACCGCCATCCTGTTCGAGGAAGGATGCCTGGCCGCACTGAGACGTGCGGGGGTCCCCGAAGATCACCCTGTCTACCGGGACCTGCCGAAGTACTCGGACCCGGCTCTTGAGCCGAGCTCCGCTCCTGCAGCCGAAAGTGCCCCAGTTGAAGCTCCTGCAGTTGCTCCTGCTGCTGACGACGCTCCCGTTGCCCCGGTCTCGAGCGATGCCCCGGCCGTGCCTCAAGGCGATGCCTCCTCTGCCCCTGCTTCGGCTGAGGTACCAGTTGAAACCCTTTCTGCCAGCGACGTTCCAAGCAAGGACGCGGTTTCGGCCGAAGCTGCTAGTTCGGCAGATATGGTGATCGACCTGGTGGAGTCGCCGAAACCACAGTAGCTTGTAATATTTTTGCTTTCTGCCTTGTAATACTTCTCTATTATCAATGAAAAACGGGCTCCTTTACTTGAATGTTTCCTCTCTTTTGTTTTTGGGTGTGACATTGAATAGCATTGAATGCCTTTACTGCGACGCATGACCATCGAGGCAGAGAGAGAGTCACACGGTCTTCATAGCTGTCTGTGCCGATTCTCCGTATTCTGGAGATCATAAATAGCAGTAAACATGGTGTTACTGCCGACGAGGGAAACGGGCGGACGTCTCCACGTGGCGCCCTAGGGATCGCTGGTCACCAGTCGTGCACCCCAAATAATGCGTGGGAGACTTCGCCCCTTAACTTCCTTCGGAGATTGAGCCCTTCTTCTTCCTATAAGTAGGGGCGACAGGCTTGCCATGGGCGATGAAAAGAACAGAACGTAGGATAAGTTTAAATCACGTAGACATAGGAGCCATGCCCAGCGGGTGCTCAGAAGCAATTGATCTGGGGGGAACCCCTGCGCCTGCGGGTGGCTTTCTCCAAGGGGGGAAGCCCATCGTAGTCTGCGCGCTCTCTGAAGGAACTCCCCGTGGACCACGCGCTCTCTGAACGCGGGTTCATGGCCGACCGTCCCTGGTCAGGTTGCAGGGGAATCCTCTGCAACTACGGGATGGTCGGGTCCTGGGTGTCTGCCGATCCTGCAGGGTCCTATGTCGCATCGAGCTCCCTGCGAGCCCCTGCGAGCCCCTTGCGCCGTGTCAGGATGGTAAGACTAAGGGTGGAGTTGAGGCCCGCTGGACCTGGGGGCCCTTCAAACTTTGGTCTCACTGACCGGAGGGTGTTGAAGAGCTCGGCGAGGTCCAGGGCCTCCGGACTGGAGGGGCTCTGCAATCGCTTTGGTCTGACCAACCAAAGTGTATTATAGAGCTCGGTGAAATTCAGGATCACTCAGAACCTCCAGGCAACGATCCGGCGTCTTCGAGCCTGCAGCCTGAAGAGTCGGTGAAGATCAGAGTCTCCCAGTTTTCACCTCATTTTTTGTTTTCAAAGGACTGCGATCCTCCTTTTTGTACTTTGCTTTCTGTTCTGTAACTTTTGTAATGAAGCAGTTTACAATGAATAAAAAGGAGGAGTTCTGTGATCACCCAAACTGTGTACAATGCTTTTGAGTTCTTTCTTACTTTCCTTGCACTGTTCTGAAATACTTGCATTTTTGTGTGTTTGAGTGCTGGCACAGCTCTTTCTTTCTGAAAAGCTGACCTTGGCCGAAATGGCTAGTTTTGGCCGAGACGAGCTGCCCTGTGCCGAAGTGGAGTCATCATTCCGCTGGTCTCGGCTATGGGAGCGTGAGCTCGGTAATGATCTTTGAGGGGTGTGTACACCCGGACTGTAGGGATGTAGGAACTCCAGACCATTCCCAGGGCGGTAGACCCTTGTAGAGGGGTAAAAACCCTGATTTTAGGAATTCGGCCGAGTGTCCGAACTCGAGGCCTCCTTCCAGGGCTACGAACCTTTGAGTGGGTTCAAAACCCGGGACTTTAGGAAACGGCTGAGTGTAAGAACTCCAGGCCATTTCCAAGGCGTAGACCCTTGAGTGGGTTCAAAACCCGGGACTTTAGGAATTCGGCCGAGTATAAGAACTCCAGGCTATTTCCAGGGCGTAGACCCTTGAGTGGGTTCAAAACCCGGGACTTTAGGAATTCGGCCGAGTGTAAGAACTCCAGGCTATTTCCAGGGCGTAGACCCTTGAGTGGGTTCAAAACCCGGGACTTTAGGAATTCGACCGAGTGTAAGAACTCCAGGCTATTTCCAGGGCGTAGACCCTTGAGTGGGTTCAAAACCCGGGACTTTAGGAATTCGGCCGAGTGTAAGAACTCCAGGCTATTTCCAGGGCGAGCTTCTGAACTTCCTTCGTGGTAGAGGGGCTCTGGATGCCCTGAATTGCAGTGATCTGGTCCGGATTAGCCTCTATCCCCCTCCGTGTTACCAAGCTGCCGAGGAACTTGCCGGAGGCTAAGCCGAAGGCGCACTTGGAAGCGTTTAGCTTAAGCTTGTATGCGCGAAGAATGTCGAAGATTTGGCCGAGATCCGCCAGATGATCGCCGGAGTGCACTGATTTGACGACCATGTCGTCGATGTATACCTCTACCGTTCGGCCGAGCTGAGCATGGAACATTTTTGTGACGAGGCGCTGATAGGTTGCCCCCGCGTTCTTTAGCCCGAAGGGCATCACCTTGTAGCAGTAAGTGCCGCGGGGGGTTATGAATGACGTTTTCTCCTCGTCAGGCTCATAGAGCGGGATCTGGTGGTAGCCTCTGTAGGCGTCGAGGAAGCTCATTCGGTCGTGACCGGCGGTGGCGTCGATCAGTTGGTCAATCTTTGGAAGGGGGAAACTATCTTTAGGGCAGGCCCTGTTCAAGTCCGTGAAGTCCACGCACACCCTCCACTTCCCAGTTTTCTTCTTGACCACCACCGTGTTGGCCAGCCATACCGGGTACTGGACTTCCCGGATGGCTCCTGCCTTTAGCAGGTTGTCGATCTCTTCGACGACCGCATCTGTCTGCTGCAGCCCTGTCCTACGGGCCCTCTGCACTACCGGCTTGTGGTCGGGGTCCACATTCAGCTTGTGGCACATGACCTCAGGGTCGACCCCAGGCATTTCGCTTGGGCTCCAAGCGAAGACGTCGACGTTCTGCATCAGGAACCGTGAGAGTTCGGCCCTTTCTTCGTCTGGTAGCTGGGTGCCAACCAGGAAGAACCTGTCTGGGTCTGCCGGGCTCAGCCTGACCTCGGCCAGGTCTTCGATGCTCTTCTTCTCGGGATCACGGCCGATTTCATCTAGGCCTTTTTCGAACTCGGCGAGGTTGACGCGTTCAGGCTCCTTTACTGCTGGGACTGCGGCCAGCATGCACTGCCTGACTTGCTGCTGATCTCCCTCCACTGTAACCACTTCCAACTTGCCCTCCTTGTTCTCAAGGACGAACTTCAGCTTCTGGTGGAGGGAAGAAGGGACTGCTTCTAACTTGTGGAGCCACGTTCTGCCCAAAATGACGTTGTAGGGAGAAGGGGCATCCACGACCAGGAAGTCGGCCGACACGGAAGCTCCGCTGACCCGGGTTTCGAGGGTGATCCTACCCTTGGGGTAGACTGGCGTGGCGGACAACCCTAGTAGGGGTGCACGGACCTCCGTGAGGTCTGCTTCCGATAGGTTCATCTTCTTGAAGCAGTCGTAGTAGAGGACCTCGGAGGAGCTGCCGGAGTCGACGAGGATCCTCTTCACTGTGAAGTCTCTCAGCTTCATGGTGAGGAGCAGGGGGGTCGTTGTGAGGGAGCTGGATTCCCTCTAGGTCTCTGTCTGAGAACGAGATGGCGGGTCGGTCGCGGCGGGCTTTCTTGGATGCCGGAGCGAGCTCGGCTTTCATTACTTCCTTCCCGTGCGAAGCCCGCCTTGCTTCGGCACGGGCCTGTGAGCTGCCCCGGGACGAGGAAGCGGGAGCTGAGGATGCCAGATGGATCACGTTAATGATCTTCTTTGAATCCTCACTGTCTGGAGCCTGGGCTGCGCTCTGGTGAATCCGGCCCTCGCTGCCGCCGGAATCACCTGCCTTGACGAATTCTGGAATGTGGCCCTCTTCGGCCAGCTTCTCCAGGTACCACTGCAAAGTCTTGCAGTCCTCGGTCTTGTGCCCGTTACCCCTATGGAAGGAGCAGTAGAGCTTGCTTCGGCTGCCGGAGGTGGGCTCATTCTTCATGGGCTGAGGGTACTTGAAGAACGGCTTGGACCTGATCTTGGTCAGGATGCGGTAGATCGGCTCCTTGAAGACGACGTTGACGCTCTGACTGGCGCTGGAGGGAGGTCTGGGCTTCCAGGCGCCCCCGGACCTGGACGACGCAGGCTTCGCCGAACTGGAGACCCAGGTCTGCTTGGGCTCCTGCTTCTGGAAGGGCCTCCCGCCTCTCTGCCGAGGCTGGCTACTCTTCTGCTCGGGCTCCGGATGCCCGTCCTGATCCCGGGCTCGGATCTCGTCTTCCTCCTGGGCGATGAAGCGCTTTACCCGGGACATCAACTCTGGCATGGATTCTGGGGGGTTCCCGGCCAAGTCCTTCCGCAAGTCGTGGCCGGGGATCAGGGCATGCTGGAAGGCGTAGATTGCTATCTCTTCCCTGGTGCCCTCAATCTGGCTGTAGACCGCCCAGAATCGCTGGGCGAAGATGGCGAGGGTCTCACCCTGTTTCATTTTCAGGGCGAGGAGGTCCCCTTCTTTCTTGGGGACGACGCTGTATGCTTGGAACTTCTTCAGGAAGGAGAGCTGGAGCTCCTTCCAACTCGAAACGGACTTCTCTGGGAGAGAACAGAACCACTTGAGGGGGAGGTCACCCAAACTGGAGGAGAAGATTTTGCAGTTCAGGTGACCCTCATTCCCCCAGATGGACATCTTCTGGGAGAAGTGTCGGAGGTGAGCGGATGGGTCGGACAGTCCGTCATAGGGGACGAACCGCGGGACGGAGAACTTTCTGGGCAAGGGGGTGCGCTCGATCTCTTTTGTGAAGGGTGAGCCCCCCAGATCAGTGTGGCCACAGATCTGCTTCTGGTCCCGCACGTCCATGTTGTGCTGAAGAGCTAGCCTGACGCGTTTGTCGAACCGCTCCTGCTCGTCGTCCTTCTCTGGAGTCTGGGCTTTTGGCTTTCGCTTGGAGTGGTTCGGGCTACGATGGCTATGAGTTCGGCCATCGCGGCTATGATGACTCCGGCTGTTGCTCGAGCCTTCGTCACGAATCTGGCTCCGCTTATGGTCCAGATGGTTTCTAAGATCCTCGCGGGGAGGCTGGGCTGCCCTGCTGGGGGCGTCCCTCCTCTTCCCTTGAGGCTCAGAGACCTGCCTCAAGGAGGCGGTTTGTGCCGCCCTCAGCTGCTGCTGGAGCTCGCGAATCAGCTGCTCTTGCCTCTGGAGGAGAGCAGTTTGGGCTGCGACAACCCCTCCAGTGGCAGGGGGTTGAGCGTGGCGCGTCTCTTCTATGGCCACGGCTTTGTCCTTGCGAGGACGCTCATGCCAACGCCCATCGCGTCGGGGTGGCATGACTTTTTCTGCTGAGATCGAGGTCTCGAGTCCTTCTTGAAGGGGGACCTCGACGAAAAGCTGCGAGCCTAAGCGGCCCTCACCTGCTGACGTGCCATGCACCGTGCGGGAGCGCCCTTGAGGAGGGACGTCCGTCGACGGTGGTGGCAGCTCGAGCGCTGCTCTCGAGGACTCTACGCCCTTCCTAGCTTTCGGAGGCATGGCTTCTGAGAGATTGAGGTTGAGAAGGTTGGGAAGGCTGGGATATTACTTTCCCACAGACGGCGCCAATTGTAGGTGCAGAAAATAATGACCCACAATAACTTGGGAGCCTTAGAGGACTTATCCAATGATGGTGATGACTGGGTACCGTCCGAAAGCCTGAAAGAGAAGAACACACGGTCAGAGGACCCTGGCCTGGGCGGCGCAAGGCTCTCCGATGCCAAAGTCAGTGAAGGAACTGGAACAATGGAAGGAGAGGAAGAAGAGAGGCAGAGTAACAGCTCTCAAGTGTGGTATTGTGCGTACCTTGCATGTGAAATGCAGTCCTTTTTATAGACGATTTGGAAGATATCTTGGACGATATCTTGGCATGGGTCTCATGATTCGACTGGGAAGTCATGATCAGCCCACGTTGCAATTAATGCGGTCCAATCCAGCCCACTCTGCATTAAATGCGCGTCGGATCAGCCCACGTCGCATTTAATGCGCGTATTGTTGGGCCAAATCGTGTTGGACGCCTTTGGCGGTAGGGGTACCATCGGATCCGCCCTCGGGCCCTGCCCTGATGTGGCCTCAGCCGCTGGATGCCGCCATGTCAGTGATCTGGCGAAGATTGTGAGCGGCTGGATGTCGCATCTGTCCTGCTAGCTCGCGCCCCTACTCCTCCACGTGCTTGATGACGTGGAGGGGGCGAGGGGCGCAAGCGGAGGTTCTTTCTTACTTCGGCTTCCGTCCCGGCTCTTTTAGCCGAGGTGGAGCTCTCTGCCGAGATGGACACACGAGGTGGCCGAGCTCGGCGCCAGCGGTCCGGAACTGCCTGACTTCGGCCGGACCTCCTGCCCTGGCAGCCGGGGTGAGCCTGGTGCCACGTGGATGGCATGCGGTTGGCACGTGAGAGTGCTCAGACTCATCTGATGGCTGTGATTAGCGTAATCCTGTGGCTCTGGAAATCTCCCCACACAAAGCCCGAAATTCCGAGGGAGCCGTTGGATCCAGCATGCACTGGAATCCCACGGCTCCCACGGGAGCCGTGCCCATTTTCGGGGCCCTATTTCGGGCCTGGGCCCGTGGCATTTTTCTTTTACTACAACAAAAAGGGCCAACTTTTCCCTTTTTGCATCTTATTATGGAAACACTTTGAATGTGCATTTGTTTCTTAGGCATAGGCCACTACCTTCATAGGTTCTAAAAATATTGGGAAAAACACATAAATTAGCTTGCACGGATACAAGAGATAGGCAATGTAGCTCAAAAATCCAAGCCTAGCCCTCATTTTAAGGGCTTTCTAATTTGAGGGCCGATTAGGGCAGGCCCGCCGTCTATGGGCCGGATTGACAGGCCTAACCCAAATTACATTGGGACAGAGAATTTAAAATTAGGATCTGATTTGTATCAGGTGCGTTTGGTTATGGACTGAACCAATACATGATATCGCCCCCATATAATTGACTCATGAAATAAGATATGATAATTGAATATTCCATACCTAAACTAAAACTATTGAATGAGGCATCTGGATTCTTGAATGTATGGGTCTGAGGGCTTTAAATGTCCGATCTCTATCACAACATAGATGGATGTTTGATTGATACCGACCTGTACAAAATGGTGAGTGAAGGAGGACCATCCAATCTCAAACTTATGATCTATAGACTGTAGTGTCATCCATCAAGCAAGGGAATAATGGTAACATTAAGCCCCTGCTTTTAGAAGATTAATGTCAGTGCTTGCTTGGAAAGGCATGTGTGTGGTCATGTAATAAGATGACAGTCCACATCTAGTAGCCCATTCAATTAGAGATGGAAATGGGTCTGGGTTGGGTCCATAGTGCAACTGGACATTAGATTCGAATGGGGCTGCACACACTCAGGCCGGTAGTCAAGCAAGCCAAAATAATTATACATCATGGAACTGCACCAGGACCCAAGTTTAGCATGTATATTCATAGCCAATTTAAGCCCAAATTAATGTTGTATTTCGTTTAACATTGTGCGGGCCAACTTGTGGGGCCCACCTATATGCATACAATATTACAAGGATAATGCCATAGTGGTAAGAGAATTTGAAGAGTTTTTCACAGCCATTTATTTGTGATTGAGTTCATAAAATTTCTAAGGCTTATATTTTGAAGGCGATGTATGAATGGAGAAACCAAGGTGAGTATCTATAAATTACCATCAAATAATCTCTATTTATTACAAAATAAATCGAAAGGAGATTGGATAGTCAAAATCATCTTAGAAAAATCTACACTTCATGTCTTTTACCCGTCAACTCTTGAATAGTCCTTTGTTGGAGGCTTGGAGCCCATTTGAGTAAGAATTCCCATGTGTTTAGTTATATGCAAACCAACGACCCATTGGAGCCCACTTGATTCTAAGCAAATCACAATCAATGATAACTATTATATGATAGACATGATGTAAAGTTCCTGTTCCTTACATAAAGGGACTATCAACGTACTATGGGTGCATTTCAGTTTTTAGATCCCTTTTTACTCATTAAATTTGCATCTAATTTGTTTTTCCCTTGTAGAGGATCTAAAACTTTGTTTGTTTGAGAGGCTTTGAATGAATATATGCCGTGTCAATGTGTGTATGTGGGTCCTTGGATATGCACCCAATGTTTTGCATTTATGACATGAGTATGTAAGTCCTTTACCATACACCCAATGGTCTTGACCCCGAAAAAAATTAAGAGTCTTTTAACATTTGCCTCAAGCCCATACCCGAATTTAAAACTGGTTGAAAATCTGGACTCTACCAGTTGAGCCCATTTGGATTCTCCATTTTTCAAGCACTTGGGAAGTATGGTGTTCATGGGGTGGGTTTGGTCAGGCTTATGTTTTGCCATGCCCACCCATTTAGCTATCAGACCTAATATCTAGGCCTGACCCAATCAATGGGCCTAAATGTCTGCTCAGGTATGGGCCCATTTACATGATACATACAACTATTTGTATTAATTATATCGAACGGAGCCATCCTCTAAGAACATATAGACCCAAGAATGGCCCATTTATACCACGCAAAGAAGTGAGGCCCAGTACATCCATGGGAGTAAAAATGAGCCCAAGTCCTAACCAAGTAGGCTTGGCCAGGTTGTGCATGCAGCCCATGAGTATCCCTATCAGGTACTTATTCTCATCGACCCAACTAGGGGTGGCAATGGGTCAGTTTCAGATCGGGTGGAGCTCTCATTTCTCAAAAATCTCAACCCAAACTAAGCCATCAGTTAAAAGAGTCAATCCGAACCATTAACTAACAGATAGGGGGTCCAAGATGAGTTGGCTCATTCTGCAACTTGTCGGGTTGGTTCAGGTTGATGACAGGGGCGGCCCTGAGTTTCAAGGGCCCTAGACAAGTTATTAAAATGGGGCCTATGTAAAAGAAAAAAAATTTCACACCTATTTTAAAGCAGAAAATGGTGTATTTTTGCCATGTTTAAAAAGTATAAGACTCAATTTTAAGTTACAAAATACAACAAAAAAACAAAAACTAATAAATAAAACAACTGTAATAATGAACGCTACAAGTTGGCTCGTCAAATTGGTCAGATGTTGAATATTTCCTTATGGTACTTATGTTTAGTTTTTGCCATGGTTATTCAAGTTTTTTGTTGTTTTTCCTGTGGATATGGCCAATTGATGCCCTCCCAGAATACAAAATTCCTCCACATTCTACAAGCCAATAATGAAAGTGCAACTAGGTTCAATGAATAAGTCCTAGAGGGGGGGGGTGAATAGGACAAAAGGAATTCTAATGCCAATTTTAAACTTATTAGCCCAATTTTAATCTCAACTTGGAATAATAATCACACATAACAAAATAACTTGTTTGAATTATAAGTTCAATGTGTGTGTGCTTAAATAATTAGAGACACTCTAATTTGAAACAAGATAGTAAGCACAAGAGATAAAATGACACAAGAGATTTATAGTGGTTCAGTCACACAAACCTACATCCACTCTCAAGGGTCACACAGTCCCTTGGTTCCACTATAAAGAATCAAACTACACAAGTACTGATTCTAACTCAATTTTGTTACTGAGGTTCGATCACACAGATCTAATCCCCACACACAATTTTTAGAGTGGTTGACACACACAGATTCAATCCACTGTCACAAAGATATAAATTTAAATTGAGGGCGAACACTTGCCTTAGATGAAGATCGAAAGTGTTCGAGGAAGCTTTTAACCGTGATCGAAGCTTTTTACCTCTTGCAGCTAACTTGGTGTTGATGATGAAACTCCATTGAGATGCACAACCAAGGTTTGATTTCTAGGGTAGAAATGAGAGATAACCTTATGGATTAGGATACCCTAGATTTGGCTTCTCAAGGCACACTCCTTAGAGCTAAGTAAGCCCTTGGATTTTTCAAGATAAAATCTAAGTGTGTTTGGAAGAAGCTAGAGCTTGGGAAAGGTTTACAAGAATTTAGAACAAAGGCTCTTCAAAAATTGGACTCATTAATGTTGAAAATGGGCTTCATGTATTTATAGAAAAAATCCAACGGATACTTCCAACGGTCATAAAATAGTTAGGTAGGGTGTACCTAATATGAGCACTATTCCAACGTTAAAAAAATCATTACTAAACCATTGCTTTGGTGAGGCCTTACATGAGTATGAATAAGAGGGAACATTTGTAAAAATAAATATTAAAGAAATCAAAAGCCCACCGATCTTTGACAATTTTAGAATTCTTTATTAATTTATAAAACATTGTTTATTCTTAAGTTTGGTGAGGCCTTACATGAGTATGAATAAGAGGAAACTTTTGTATGAAAAATATTAAAGTAATCAAACTCACATCGGTTTTGAAATCTTCATATTTCTTTATTAATTTAAAAAAGCATTGTTTATTGTTAAGTTTTCTATACATACTCATGCTTACTAAGCCTCAATGTGACCTGGTGTTATGATCATGTTGGATGCCTTATGACAGGTGGACTTAGGGGGTGAACTTCTAACCGCATGAGGTTGGCTGGCCGAAATCTGGGGTCATTTTTGAGTTTTGAATAAGCTAAAAAAAAATCTTCTAAAACCAATCAAAATAACAATTTAACCTAGGGTTTTTAGAGTCACTAAGGCATATGGTTTCGGTCCCAATTACCTGATCTTGGTTGGCACTTCTTGATGTTGATCTTTTGACGAAACCTGGCCTTTCCAAAAAGCTTTGACAAACCTTTTGAATTGAATCTTCTTTGAGAAATTCTGAGAGGCAAGGTCTTGGATTCTTCGACACGGAATTGACAATACAAAAACAAGTGCTCATAGGAATGTAGCACTAACAATCTCCCCCTTTGTCAATTTCGTGGCAAAACACCTATTCTTGATTGAAATACAACAAATGGACTCAAATACAATCAAGATTACAAGAGAACATGATCTTTACAATAGATACAATAATTACAACTCAAACACTGATGACTCTAAATACTCTCCCTGAGAATGTGCTTTGTCTCTTAAAGATATACCTGCATAAGACATTGACATACATATTCTATGGTGGGATTGCTACTCCCCCTTAATTGTTAGTCACAAAATATCATAGATAGAGTGTGTTTTCACCCTTTGTTCTACACTCTCCCCCTTTGTTTAATTTCTCCATTTTTAGGATTCAATCCATTTATTCTCCCCCTTTTTGTCACAAATTGACAAAGAGATGTCCCGATGAAGCATATGGAGTACTATAGAGAGATAAGGAGAAGTGAGAGATATCAATATTTAGCATATTATGATATCAAGGACATAAAAAGATTCACCTATAAGCATAGAGGGGTTAGCAAGCATGATATCAAAAGATTTGACTATAAAGAGATGTAATCATGCTAAGATGGAATTGAACTATATAAATCAACTAAGAAAATCCATATCAATTACATAAATCCATTTAAGGATTCTCTAAGTCCTTCAAATGATACAAACCGATTGAAGAGTAAGGACTCAATAAAGATCATATGAAATTTCATTTCATTGACCTTTTTTTTTTTTTACCACTTAACCGTAGTGATGAACCTGCATAATCATACTGATATAACTATGAAGCACTTCATATTCATATATGTGTCTCCATGATCCTCAAATATGAAATCTCATTTGATCATCTTATAGATGTCTACTCCCCCTTAACATCATTCTCTTATTTTTGTCAAAAACTGGCAAAGAGATGTATAAACTGAGAGAAACTTTGGAAGCTAATCATAGAAATTAGAGAACAGAAGGTAGATGATTCATGCAAGCATAGATAATAGATGGGCCTCGATTAGACAGGGCCGAGGGCATTCAAGTTCATCCCCCACAATCCTTACTGGTCCTAAGTGAGTGCAACCCGAATTTATGCACATCACGAAAGCCCAAGTCCACCCAATCCAAGCCCGCAAAGAGATGTACTCTGGAACCACCCATATCCGACAAACTCTGCAATTATCAGCTGGATATTGATACATTCGCTGGATGTTGTTGACAAACGAGAAAAATATAGGGACAGCCCGCATTTAATTTCAAAGGCTTAGCTGAGTAGCTTTTGAAAATCTGCATTCAGCGGATTTTCAATCCTGAAAAGCAAGATTTGAATAATTAAGGCTTTGTCTTGTTCGAAATCCAATTTTATAAGAGCAGCCTTAGTTCTACCTGATTTGTAACCACACTTCTTCTTATCTTCTGCAATCTTATTCCTCAAGGTTTCAATGGCTCGCCAATTCCCTTTTAGTATTTCTTCTGATCAGGAGATGAGGAATTCTTTACCTCAATCCCAAACTTTTTCTGCATCTGTCTTAGGTTCCATGATACCAAGGCGACAAGAGAGAGCTTTGGCTAATAAAACAGATGAAGATGCCATTTATGAGCTTGTGAGTCTCGGAACTCATTATTCTTTATCCATTGTCTCATTTTCGGATCGGTTGCGATCCCGAACTCGCACGACAGAAAAGTTTATTGAGGAGATCAATGAACTGCAACGGCTTCTTCTCGAGTCTAATAGAAAAATAGTAGAGTTGAAGCAAGAGAATAAGGATTTAAAATCCTTGCTTACCTCTTCAATTCGGATGCCTAATCCTTTAGACAGGGATTGTATGATGATCTATGAAACGCGGAAGCATTTGAATGATGAGGCTAAAAGTCCCAAGTTTTTGTAAGCCATTGAGAAAAATATTCAATAAATATTCATGGCATGCATCATATTGATTTCTCTTCTAATTATGCATATTCTATTTTCTGACAGGGGTTTTAAAAAATCTGCCAACTGATCGTGTGTGCGTGTGAATTCTAATACAATATTACCCTTCTGCACATGATCTCTAAGAAAATGATATGTTCTAATTTTTTTTTTTATTATTTTTTAAATAAAACACAAAAAAATGAAACTAACAAATAAACAATAAGAAATTATTTAACAACACAGATACCAAGGGATTTTCTCATGTTTTCAAATTTTGAAACATCCAATGGTTTTGTCAGAATATCTGCAAGTTGTTTCTCAGTAGAAATATGGTCCAAAACTATGACTCCCTCTTCAACCAATTCTCTAATGAAATGATGTCTAATATCAATATGCTTAGTTCTAGAGTGTTGGACAGGATTTTTGGAAATATTGATAGCACTGGTGTTATCACAATACAAATTCATGCTACCTTGTTCAATACCATAGTCTTTCAGCATTTGTTTCATCCATAACATTTGAGTACAACCACTTCCAGCTGCTATATATTCTGCTTCAGCTGTGGATAGGGAAATGGATGACTGTTTCTTGCTGTGCCAAGTAACTAGACAGTTTCCTAGGTAGAAGCAACCACCACTAGTCGATTTTTTATCATCCACATTTCCAGCCCAATCGGCATCTGAGTATCCAGCAATATAAGTAGATGAATTATATGGATACCATAAGCCATATCCTGAAGTCCCTGAAACATATCTAATGATTCTCTTAACAGCTTTCAAATGAGCTTCTTTGGGATCAGATTGATATCTGGCACAAGCTCCTACACTGAAAGCAATATCAGGTCTACTAGCTGTAAGATATAATAGGCTCCCTATCATGCTTCTATACAGACTAGGATCAACATTCTTACCACTCATATCCTTAGATAATTTAAGAGTTGTGCTCATGGGTGTGTTCATGTGCTTGGCTGAATGTAATCCAAACCTTTTAACCAATTCTTTAGCATACTTGGTCTGGGAAATAAACATTCCATCAGTCAGTTGTTTTATTTGTAATCCTAAAAAGAAATTAAGTTCGCCAACCATGCTCATCTCAAATTCAGATTTCATAAGATTAGCAAATCTTTATGTTAAATCATTACAAGTAGATCCAAACACAATATCATCAACATAGATTTGAGCAATCAAAATAGTGTCATTTGTTCTTTGAATAAATAGAGTTTTATCAACACTTCCCCTTTCAAAATTGTGATCAAACAAAAATTGAGTGAGTCTTTCATACCAAGCTCTAGGAGCTTGTTTGAGACCATAAAGAGCCTTTTTAAGATAATACACATGATTAGGCTTCTTAGGATCTTCAAACCCTTTAGGTTGCTCAACATAAACTTCTTCTTCTAATATTCCATTAAGAAAAGCACTTTTCACATCCATTTGATATAATTTAAATTTCAAAGAGCAAGCAATGGCAAGTAAGATTCTAATGGATTCAAGTCTAGCAACAGGAGCAAATGTTTCTTCAAAGTCTATTCCTTCAATTTGGGAATATCCTTGGGCAACCAATCTGGCCTTGTTTCTAACTATGGTACCATTTTCATCGAGTTTATTTTTGAAAATCCATTTGGTACCTACAACATTTTTGTCAATAGGCCTAGGTACTAATTCCCATACTTCATTTCTAGTAAATTGATTTAGCTCTTCTTGCATAGCATTTATCCAACAATCATCAGAGAAAGCTTCATTAACAGTTTTAGGTTCAATGATAGAAGTAAAGCAAAGATAACTAACAATATTTTCCAATTGCCTTCTAGTCTTGACACCGGCCAAAGGATCTCCTAGAATTTGGTCCATAGGATGATGTTTCATATTTACCAAGTTCTTAGAGATTAGAGGCTCATTCAGCTTAGCTGTTGGGACTTCTATCTCATCATTATCAGGGTTTTCTTGATTACTGGAATCTTTTAATTTGTCATCAATGACAACATTTATAGATTCTTGTATGGCTCCAGTATTTATGTTCAAAACTCTGTATGCACGACTGTTTTGAGAATAGCCAATAAAAATGCCTTCATCACTTTTTGAGTCAAATTTGCTCAAATGTTCTCTATCTCAAATGTTCTCTATCCTTGAGAATATAACATTTACTACCAAAAATTTTAAAGTAGCTAATGTTTGGCTTTTTCTCATGCCATAATTCATAGGCAGTTTTGTTCAAGCCAGTTCTCAAGTAAACCCTGTTTATGATGTAACAAGCTGTATTCACTGCTTCAGCCCATAGATCTCTAGGGAGTTTCTTTCCATGAAGCATAACTGTGGCCATCTCTTGTAAAACCCGATTCTTTCTTTCAACAACACCATTTTGTTGAGGAGTTTTAGGGGCAGAAAATTCATGGTGAATTCCATACTTATCACAGTATTTTTCAAATCTAGTATTTTCAAATTCACCACCATGATCACTTCTTATTCTAGCAACTGCTCTTCCTTTTTCAACTTGAATTCTTTTCACAATCTTTTTGAATTCAACATATGCATCAGATTTTTCCCTCAAGAATGCAACCCAAGTAAATCTGGATTAATCATCAACAATAACAAGGAAGTATTTTTTGCCACCTCTACTCTCTTTCTTTGTTGGACCAACCAAGTCCATATGGAGAAGCTCTAAGGATCTACAAGTCTTTAAGGACTTAGTCTTTTTGTGAGAGTTTCTTATTTGTTTACCTTTTTGACACTCTCCACAAATTATTTTTGACTTCCTGCTAATTTTTGGAAGGCCCTTTACGTACTTGTTTAAATTGGACAAGTCTCTATGGTTCACATGTCCAAGCCTTTGATGCCATAGTTGGGCTTCATCAAGATGAGCTATGTAACAGGCTGAATTGGATGCTTCTTTGTGATTACCAACAACATAACAATTTTCTTGATTTCTATGACCTCTTAGAATCACTTTACCATTTTTTGAAATCTCACAACCATGACTAGTAAAGAAGACAGCATGGTTTTTATCACAAATTTGTGAAATGCTAAGCAAGTTATGTTTCAAACCATCAACACATAAAACATCTTCTATTTTAGGCAAGTTGGGAACATTCAGAGTACCCTTTCCTATAACTTTAGCAATATTACCATCACCAAAAGTGACAGTTCCACCATCAAAATTATTTAATTTGGAGAAGAGTGTTTTATCCCCAGTCATGTGTCTAGAGCACCCACTATCTAAGAACCATACAGATTGGTCTCTAGCTTTAAGAGCTGTGTGAACAAGTAGACTTTTAGGTACCCACATATACCTTTGTGTGTGAGAAGTTCCTCTATGACCTAGAGACTCATATTGAAGAAAAGATCTCTTTGGGTTCCTTTTTGTAGATAAAATATTTTTAGAATGATTATAGAATTGAGTTTTTAGCTGATAAATTTGTTTCATCAAACCATTTAGTTTTTGAGAAAATAAATTGCCTGAGTTTTTCTTTTTAATTGGTTCCTTTTTCCAGTCATATTTGATATATCTTTTTCTTTCATAAGAATTATATATAACTTTAGGAATGTTTTGATTAATAGAGGAAACCTTTCCTTTTATAAATTTAGTAGAGACATTGGGGTTTTGTTTTGATTCTTTGTTGTACCCCAGCCCAGTTTTGTCTCTTTGATATTTACCCATTCTAAATAGTTTTTCAAATTTTTCTTCCCCATGAGTAAAAGAATACTCATATTTTTCTTTATACCATATTAGATGGGTGACTTCCTTTTTTAAATTAGTGATTACCTCTTTTAGATTATCAGCTTCTTTCTTATGATTTCTTATGTGTTCAACTGGCAATTTGAAATTTAGAGTTGGTTTCGTTAAGATCATTGGTTAAGATATTAATTTCACCTGTTAAGGTTTTAACATTATCTTTTAAAACTTTATTCTTTGCTTCTTGTTTTCTTATGATACTAATTAACTTGTAGCTCTCATCATAGAGTCTATTATATGATTCTTGAAGATTTTCACCATTGTCTTCATTATCTGAGCCATCATATTCAGATTCTGGTTCTTCTTCAAATTCTTCAATATCTGAATTTTTATATTCATCCTCAGATTTCTCAAAATGAGATTTCTCAGATGTCTCAACTGATGGATCACATAAACTTCGAGCCATTAAAATAGTGTAATTTTCTGTTTCATCTCGATGTGATTCATCTGATTCTGACTCTGATTCAGATGAGTCATCCCATGTTGCCATAAGTGTCTTTTTCTTCCTTTCCATTGGACACTCAGAAGATATATGTCCAAGTTTTTGATAGTTATAACATTTGACTTTTCTTTCTTGGCTCTTAGATGAAGAAATGCTTTTGTTTTTATTTTTATTAAAGAATTTAAAATTTGAATTCTTTTCTTAAAATGTCTTATAAATTTCTTAGTGAGAAGAGCAATATCTTCATTATCACTTTCTTCATCATTATCTGATTCTCCTTTAGATTGAGTTGATTGAGAGGTTTTTAAAGCAATTGATTTCTTATCTTTGGATTTATTAGAAGCATTATTTAACTTTAACTCAAAAGTTCTAATATTACCAGATAATTCTTCAACTTTCATAGTTTCTGGGTCATTGTATTCTTCTATAGAGGTTACTTTGGGGTGAAATCTATTAGGAAGGGACCTAAGGATTTTGCTACAAATTTTGCCTTCAGGAATTTGTTCACCAAGTGACCACATCTCATTCACAATTACCATTAGCTTAGTTCGAAATTCATCGAACATTTCATCTTCCCTCATTCTTAAAGATTCGAATTGAGAAGTCAACATTTGTAGCTTGGCTCTTTTGACAATGGTTGTTCCTTCGTAATTTGTTTCCAGAAGATCCCAAGCTTGTTTAGCTGTAGTACATGTCATAATCTTTTTGTACTCTTCAGCATTCATGGCACAAGTTATGGCATTCAATGCCTTTGCATTGTTGTCTCTCAGTGCCTTATGATCAGCTGTCCATTTTGCCTTTGCAAGAGGCTGGACAGTGCCATCTTTATCTGTGACTGTAGGAGGAGTCCATCCATCCTCTACAGAATCTCACACATCTCCGTTAAGAGATTTGATGAAGACGGTCATTCGGGCTTTCCAAAAGGCATAGTTTGTACCATCAAACAATGGAGGTCTATTTATAGCACTACCTTCTGGATTAGACATTGGCACTAATAAAAAGAAGTAGATCTACTCCGGGTTGTTAAACCTTTAGGGAGTAACCTGCTCTGATACCAAATGAAAGTGCAACTAGGTTCAATGAATAAGTCCTAGAGGGGGGGTGAATAGGACAAAAGGAATTCTAATGCCAATTTTAAACTTATTAGCCCAATTTTAATCTCAACTTGGAATAATAATCACACATAACAAAATAACTTGTTTGAATTATAAGTTCAATGTGTGTGTGCTTAAATAATTAGAGACACTCTAATTTGAAACAAGATAGTAAGCACAAGAGATAAAATGACACAAGAGATTTATAGTGGTTCAGTCACACAGACCTACATCCACTCTCAAGGGTCACACAGTCCCTTGGTTCCACTATAAAGAATCAAACTACACAAGTACTGATTCTAACTCAATTTTGTTACTGAGGTTCGATCACACAGATCTAATCCCCACACACAATTTTTAGAGTGGTTGACACACACAAATTCAATCCACTGTCACAAAGATATAAATTTAAATTGAGGGCGAACACTTGCATTTGATGAAGATCGAAAGTGTTCGAGGAAGCTTTTAACCGTGATCGAAGCTTTTTACCTCTTGCAGCTAACTTGGTGTTGATGATGAAACTCCATTGAGATGTACAACCAATGTTTGATTTCTAGGGTAGAAATGAGAGATAACCTTATGGATTAGGATACCCTAAATTTGGCTTCTCAAGGCACACTCCTTAGAGCTAAGTAAGCCCTTGGATTTTTCAAGATAAAATCTAAGTGTGTTTGGAAGAAGCTAGAGCTTGGGAAAGGTTTACAAGAATTTAGAACAAAGGCTCTTCAAAAATTGGACTCATTAATGTTGAAAATGGGCTTCATGTATTTATAGAAAAAATCCAACGGATACTTCCAATTGTCATAAAATGATTAGGTAGGGTGTACCTAATATGAGCACTATTCCAACGTTAAAAAAACCATTACTAAACCATTGCTTTGGTGAGGCCTTACATGAGTATGAATAAGAGGGAACATTTGTAAAAACAAATATTAAAGAAATCAAAAGCCCACCGATCTTTGACAATTTTAGAATTCTTTATTAATTTATAAAACATTGTTTATTCTTAAGTTTGGTGAGGCCTTACATGAGTATGAATAAGAGGAAACTTTTGTATGAAAAATATTAAAGTAATCAAACTCATTTGAAATCTTCATATTTCTTTATTAATTTAAAAAAACATTGTTTATTGTTAAGTTTTCTATACATACTCATGCTTACTAAGCCTCGATGTGACCTGGTGTTATGATCATGTTGGATGCCTTATGACAGGTGGACTTAGGGGGTGAACTTCTAACCGCATGTGGTTGGCTGGCCGAAATCTGGGGTCATTTTTTAGTTTTAAATAAGCTAAAAAAAAATCTTCTAAAACCAATCAAAATAACAATTTAACCTAGGGTTTTTAGAGTCACTAAGGCATATGGTTTCGGTCCCAATTACTTGATCTTGGTTGGCACTTCTTGATGTTGATCTTTTGACGAAACCTGGCCTTTCCAAAAAGCTTTGACAGACCTTTTGAATTGAATCTTCTTTGAGAAATTCTGAGAGGCAAGGTCTTGGATTCTTCGACACGGAATTGACAATGCAAAAACAAGTGCTCATAGGAATGTGGCACTAACAAATAATACATAAAGCCTTCTGTAGCACTGGAAAAAAACTTGGCAAAAGCTCAAATGGCCAACCCAATCAAAATAAATACCCAACCAAAGCTCTCAAAAACTTCCTAAAGTCGGTTAAACATTTCCTCAAACAAACAATCTTCCAAAACCAAAAAACCAAGTTGCATCCTCAAAATGTCAATAAACCCACAACAATGGCTTCTAAGCTTCTAATCACAAAAAGTAAACAAACTTCAAACTCTAATTCCCTTTATCTCAAAACCCTTTTCTACAGCAGCAACAATGGCAATAGAGGTAGATGAAGAAGGTGGAATTTCAATGAAAGATGTGAAAATATCAAGTAGACCCTTATGTCTTGATATGCAAGCAACATCACCTGTTGGGGGGCCCTATTTCTTGACAAACATTCGAGGGCCCCAGCCAGCCGCTTGTGTGGGCTGTACCCAGGGCCGACACTGGTTGATGAGCAGAATTGCAGGAGCAGACTCAACCCATACCCAAACCATTTGTTAATCGGGTCAGACATGTAAAAGTGAACCAATAGAAAACAAAAGGTTTCAGTCCCACCAACACATCCATCATTGGCTGGTGTTGGCACCTTAGCTTCACACACCCGAGGATTGATCCTCGGCCTTCAAATCTAAAGTACCACTCCTGACCAGCAGTCCAACATAGTAAAATTAATAATAAATAAAAATAAAAAGCAGTTGTAAAAATGGAATATCTGGTCACTTTCATTGGCGATCGGGCATAAAATTGTCACCCATAGATCCAACAACTTTGGTAAGAGTATTAAGAGTGGCTTCTTACTCTAGTTGTAAAGAGTCGACATTTCTTACCTAACTGTCAAGTGTTCAAATCTGTACAACTTACCTTTCTTCACCCGAAGGTCGTTCTATCTCATCCAAAATCTACTTCCTTGCCCAGAGTGCTAGTTCCCACTTTGACAAGTGTTGATAGCATTCCACCGACAGAATCAAATGAACATATATAGTACTCCAGTAGAATACTGAAAATTTTAGAACTGGGAAGAAAATGACCAGATTACCCTCTAACAAAGGACAATGAATAGACTAGAGATGGGCCCATGGCCCACTTGCTGCATGATTGATTATCTTTTGTAGGTCGTTAGTTAAATACGACGAGGATAGAATTTGAGGGTGCATGAATGAAGTTTGAGTCTCTTTGACGTTCACAGAAAGAGGAGAGAAATGACAGATTTGCCCCTATCCTGCCCACTAATTCTGACATGATATTACTATGGCCCTGCACATCTCATTTCCAGGTCAAACCTCTGCCAAGGCCAATTAGGAACTTGGACAAGGAGAAAATTAGGGATGCTAATGGGCTGAGCTAGCCAGCATGACCTGTTGGTCGGGCTGGAGCTCACCTCTGGTGCTAATCAAACAGAACTGAAGCTATAGCTAGATTGGTCCAGCCTGCTCCTTAATATTGGCTCTGCTTGAACTCATGCTCGGCTTGACACATTTGAAGTTCTTTGGGCCTGTTTGGATAGGCAAAAAATAGAGTAGAGTGAAATTAAATGGGCCCTAACTGTCTAAAATTTCAACTCTACCCTGTTTGGATGAGTCCGGCCTAATAGATGAAGTAATGTTGTGAGCCATATGTACTCCATTTCACTTCAACTCTAACTACTTCCATTTTCTTGAGTAAAAGTATATTCTACTTCAAACCTTAACTTCAAAATAAGCATCCAAATGGAGTGAAATGAAGTATTATATTTTAACTTCAACCCACTTCTCTTCACTCCACTCCACATGTAAAATCCACTTCATTTCATTCCACTCCTCATTTATCCAAACAGGCCCTAGGGTCCGGATGTCAAGTTTCAATACCCTTAGGCCCTAGGCGGGCCGTGCCTTGGCCGTCTGGCCCAGATCCATACCTGGGCTCATATAATGGAATTTGAATCTGTTTTTTTTTTTTTTTTTTATACTTTCTTTTTGAAAATTTATGATTTTGATATGATTCCCTAATTTTTTTATGTCTAGTGAAGAAAGGCTTTACTTCACTTCACTTACATAGTAAATCACTAAAATGGGTATGTGTGCCAACTTCTCAATGTTACTTTGAATTTGGTAATTTGATTTTTTATGGTGAGCCATATCTTTCAGCCCTTTGGAATGTGATGTGGCCCACCATCTCAAATCAATGTTACTTTGGGTGGGCCTACTATAAATTAGACATTATCGATGATGGGACGTGAGAGGTGGGACCACCCAAATGAAAGGTCTGGATTGTTGATCCTTTTTTGCAAGTTGGTCCAATCTAAGTGCAGCTATGTAGGAGACGTGGACTGTTTGGAAATTTAAGCAGAAAATGACTTGTCATCTTCACTAGAAAGTTGAAAAGCTTCCAGTGATCACTTGTCCTGTTTAATACCAGTCAATACCTTGGTCATGCGGATAGACCTTAACTTTTCTGTCTTCTCATTACTCGGCCGACAGAAATGGATGCACTGTATTCACTTTCTATCTATTTTATTTTGACATTTTATTCATATCTAAAACACCCTATTAAAAATGAAATAACAAATATTTTGTAAAAGGAAAAAATAAGTTTAGACTCTCGTAGAGTTGTTTGTATATTATTTTTTTCTTTATTATCAAACTATCCTCATTGATGATATCATTGCAACTCGTCTTCTCTATTTTTCCTCTTTAGCAACTCATCTTCTCTCGTTAAAGTTTCATCATCTTTCTTAAATCAAATACTCATTTACTTCACTAACTAGTTATATATTTACGTGAGTCACCAACCCCTGATTTAATAAAATCTTTCTTCTCTTCTTCTTATTCGACAAAAGAGTTAAAATTCACAAACTGTTACTAAATTTGCAAGATACTAGAATAAGACTTGATGATATATAGATTCTAAAATCAACTAAGAATAATAAAAGGAATGAAAACCCTAAATATTACTTTTGGAAAAACTCCATTTTTTTTTTTTTACGAAAGAGGAGATTTTATGCAAAAATGATTTTCCATGGTATGTACATGGAGAATTTACAATTTGCCCACACATGAACTCTTTGAATTTTTTCAAACAAACATGTCCTTCTTAAGCATAGACTCTTCTCTCAGTTTCACGCCGGCCCAATCAATATTTACGATTGTTTTCATTCTAAGAAGATTAGAAACAGAAACACCTTTTACTATATTTGGCAAATTTCTATTTCACACCTAACTCTTTGCATCCGAGGATGGACCTTGAATAATTTTCAAGGGGTCACAAAGCAGAACAGTGCATCATGGGAGAGCAAGATCTATGAGATTATGACTTTTATTTTGCACCGACAAAGAGGCTGTACCATTTTAGCAGCAATCAATAAGATTTTCATCTCTTTTTTCGTGTGCGGGCTCCCTTCTCGCGTATGTGGACTTTTTTACCCGCGTGTGTGGGCTCCTTTCTCACTTGAGCGGACTGTCTTTCCGGGTGTGTGCGGGCTCTCAACTGGGTCCAACCCCTTTGTTGGGTAAAAAAAAAAAAATTCCTCACAAAAATCAACATATTATAAAATTGTAGACAAGTTTTCCATAGCAATATCAATTTACGCAAGCCCTTGGATTGAGAATTGGTATCAAGAGGAAGACCAAAGTTAATCGTTGATTATCTTCAACAGGGGAGTTTACCCAGCTTCCTTTAATTTGGGTCCGGAAAAATTAGTCAAGCTCAAAGGATTTAGAACCTTTCCATAGGAAAAAATAAAGTCCCAACTCATTAGCTAAAGAGGAAACATCACCTTCATTCCCAACAAGAATTTTCAAAATGTGCGTCGGTAGGGGAAAGGGGGCCTGCCCCACCAGCTAGTTGTAGCCCTGGAATTTCATGTCCTGCTGTTTTTTTTTTTTTTTTTCCTTCCCCACACATTGAAATACTGTTTTTAGATATGATAGAAATTTGGATCTAGATTTGAAACTATGCATGTAAGATCCGATATATTAAGATTTGGTACCTGATCCATACATGTTTCAAACTGTGGATCCAAATCTAAAAAACCAATCACATTCACATATTAAAAAAATGGGAGGCGGTCCGGTAAGGACCGTCCTTATGGTTTACGGTGTGGACCGCCTATTTGGGGCCCACCGTAAGACCCTACTGGTCATGGGACAAGGGGGATTGAAAGATCCAAGTGGGGTCAACTTACATAACAAATTTGAAGTCAATCTAATATTTCTAGCCCCTTCATCCAACGTCCACAAGTTTAATAGCTTTATAACAAAGAAAAAAATTGACCCTCAATCCAACGGTCTAGTTCATCCGATTCATGCAAATTCATGGGATTCATTGCCTATAAGGGGGTTATGAATGAGTGGTCAATTTGGATTGATCATGAGGTGGGCTCCAGCGAGCTTTTCGAACAGTTAGGACCGTATAGGACCGCCTCCCTAAAATATATATATAGAGAGAGCAAAGCTTTCCTAAGTTTAAGCTTAGGATATTATTCCGTAAGCTAACGCTTCTGGGGCCCATCCTTGGTCCATCCAAATGGACCAAACACACGACCCCCCTAAATTGCACAAGCCCACCAACTTTTGTTCAAATCCGAATTTACTAGACCGTTGGATCGACTGTGTACCGATCCAAATGGACCGTTGACCATTAAATTTTTGGTGCCCAGATGGAGATGATAGAAACCACGATTGGAGCTGATTTTTTGTAGGAATGAGGGTCTCAGGGAGTCCTTGAAATCCCCCCCATCCCCATGTGGGTCCCCAAGTGGGCCCCACTACGTAATTGAGCTTACTTCAGCTTACCTTATTTTAAGCTTCAGCTTAGGAGAGCTGTCCCCGTATATATATTTATATATATATATGGGTTTCATGTCCCTATATAACTTGAGTTATATACATAGTGGAGAGTCACATTGCATTTAATAACCCCACTTTTACGGTTATGATTGTGACATCAGTGCTATTTTTTTTTTTTTTTTTTTTTTTTGGGGGGGGGGGGGGGGGGGGGGTGGGGGGGTTTCCTTCAACTGCTGCTAAGTAATTACTGCATGGACCATGAATGTGTACAGTAGGTTGGTGCGGCAGGCCCAGAAATGACTCCAAAGGTTGCAGAGCACCGAGGACTCTTGTACAGCTCACTGACCCTTCATCTGTCAAACCTTACTCTGACCTAGGTTGGTGTTTAATGGTTATTCAGAACTTTTTTTCTTTTTGTTTTTATTTTACAAATAGGGGATACCCCTTTGGACCAATCTCCACGGGCCACGTGGGCAACTTGCTAACTCCGCTATAGAATGAATAAAACAAAAGATGGGGACTTTCTTACAAATAGAAAAAAGTTATTTTCGTACTGCAAAAAGCTCTCGTGACCCGTTTGAAGCAAAAAGACTTCAATTTGTTCGGCCTTCCTCTTCTCCTCCGGCCAGCACCTCCTCCACATCATCTTTTATTCTCCTTGGGTTTTGCAAGAAAGAAGGAGAAGAGAAAGGCCGGATAGCTGGGATTTCTCTTTTGAAACAACTTTCTTTTATTTATAAGAAAGTCCTCATCTTTTGTTTTATTTATTCCAGGAGAGAGTTTATAGCTGAGTTTGCAAGTTTCTCACTAGAGAAATGGGTGGGCTCTAACTACTTTTTCTTTTTTCTCTTTTACTATTTGATTTGGCAGGAATGCAAGGAAGAGGCATACAGAAATTAAAAGTTGTGGGTGGGGCTCATTTAGATTTCAGGAAGTGGGCCACATGGTAGAGTTCTCTTCTCTCTCGCACTTTTATCTCACTTCGTGAGTAAGAGCCCAGGAATACAGATCCTCTGACCCATTGACCTGGAGAAGTCATGAGTTAAATGGAGCAGAACTCCATAGTGGGGGCCGCATTAAAATTCCAGTGCCTCAAAATAAATGTCTTCCGATGTATGGGGTATTTTCAAATTTTACTTAAATATGAGTTTTGTCCACCATTCCATTGATAGTTTGAGAAAAAAAAACAAAAACATCATAATAGATATGCATAAGGTTGCGTTAATCCTCTTTAAAACAGTTCTTCCAAATTTATTGACAAGAATTCAGATAATGTTGTCAAAGTCTTTTTTTTACGTGAGATCTCATCATATCATGGAGATCGTGTACGTCATAGAAACTTGTAAATCCCATCATATCATGATATCATGCCAGGTCTTAAGCTTAAAGAGAAGATAATTTTTAGTCTTTTCTATACTAACACTGAGTCCATATCCTATGAGGATTTCCCCCATGGTGACAGTGAGTGGACCAATTATGGTCCGCTATGTCACCACAGGTAGCCTGCTATGCACGCGGGCAGGGATTGCATACGGTGACGTGGCAGACCGTGATTGGTCCACTCACGGTCATCGTGGAGGAATTCCTCAGATGATCCCGATTCACTAACACTGTGCAACAAGTGTAAACCAAACATTAACCCTTATTTTCACCTGAGCTTGAGACCAAAAAAGCAATGCCAGGGCAGAACGGAGTCTCTATTGATAGGCTTTACAATCACTTTATATTTTATTCTTTCTTGATTTTAGGCAAAACAATGACTTTATTCTACATGTAAAGTTCTCAAGGAGGACAAGCATTAGCTGTAGGGGGTTGATATTGGCACTCTCTCTCCCTCCTTTTTTACTGCAGAAGTGCCTGCAGTAATAAATAAATAAATAAAAAGGAGGAGGGGGGGGGGGGGGGGGGGCATTTGAAAGTGCCAATATTAATGGCCTAGCCGTATATGCAAAATTCAGGGTGGTATCTATTGACAAAAGGCTAGGGGGGGTGGGGGCGGCATTTGAAAATGCCAATATTAATGGCCTAGCCGTATATGCAAAATTCAGGGTGGTATCTGGCCTAGCCGTATATGCAAAATTCAGGGTGGTATCTATTGACAAAAGGCTAGGGGGGGTGGGGGCGGCATTTGAAAATGCCAATATTAATGACTTAGCCGTATATGCAAAATTCAGGGTGGTATCTATTGACAAAAGGCTACAACAGCCTCAAAAGACTACAGCGCCCCCACAAAGAACAGGGCAGAGCAAACATCTACAGCTACTTCCTTGTTTGGATGTGTGCCCTCCATCATAACTATGTCTGTAACACTTTGGGAGAGTTAAAGATTTTCTACTGTCATCATCTTTAATCTGTTATAAGCTGATTCGTCTTGTTAACATGTTTGTCTTTTGGATTACTGCATGGGTTAGGACAAGGAAATTAGGAGATTTTTAGGGCAGTCTGTGTGGAATGAGCTCATATTGTCAACGGTTTCTATCAATGAGCTATGGATCTACATGTGCAAAAGGTATCCATCATTTATCACAATATAGTGGCAAAAGCTTTCCATCATCTTCGAATAGTGGCCAAAGCTTTACGTGAACACAATCATCTTCCTTTACCCAGGTTTGGAACTGACGCTAAAAACTTTCAAAGTTTATATTGATTGGGTTTTACATACTTTGTCATTGCTAATAAAATATTATACTTTACTACTTTCACAAAAGTGATTTTGATTCTGTAAAAGCTATAAAATCCTTCAAGTTCATGATCTAATCAAAGTTAGAAATTACTTTGTCACCGTAAAAGCTTCCAATCATAATCAAACAGGTTAAGCAAAGGGTCCAACAACAAAAAAAAAAAAAGGGATAAATGCATATTACCTACCGATACTTTGCACCTATTTCAGACTACCCCTGTAGTTTTGTATTTTGTACTAAACCTACCTGTATTTTAAATGACAATGCAAATACAGACGTCCGTGACGGAAAAGACTGAATGAAGAAATTACCCCTCTGTATATAACTCATGTCTTGCCCGTTTCCACCATTTTCGCCCTTTCTGGATTGCAGGTAAGGTTCTTCGAAGAAGTGGAGATTTTGGGAGAAAGACACCACAGCAGTTAGGGTTCTTCAATCAATGTATGCAAGAAGCGATTAACCCAGAGATTTTGGTCTTGAAAATCCATCAAGAAGGTGGATCGATTTAAGCCTGCGGTTAGGGTTGTTCAAAGACGCAACGATTTTGGGAGAAACGAAGTGGTTAGGGTTCTTCAAAGAACTCCTACAAGAAGTGATCAACCCCCCTATTTCAGACTTTGTTCAGGCATCAAGAAGTGGTCAATCATAATCCATCAAGAAGGTTGAACGATTTCAGAGGTATGTACTTATCTCAAACCCTTAATAATGTGTGATACCAAGGGTTTGGGTTTAGGGTTTTAATAAAAAAGATCTCAATGGGTTGCCAAAGATAGTGTTGTGAGAAAATGAGAAACAGACTGATATTTCTTTTTGATGCAAACAAACGTAGGAAACATCTTTCCCTTCTACAGGTTGACTTCAGTTCCCTCTCCAACACATCAATCCTATCCAATAGCTCCGGCACAAGCTCTATTTCTCCATCAACCCAACGTAGGAAACATCTTTCCCTTCTACAAATTGACTTCAGTTCCCTCTCCAACACATCAATCCTATCCAATAGCTCCGGCACAGGCTCTATTTCTCCATTAACCCATTTAAAATAACCACATGTTGGATCTGAGAACAAATTGAAAGAAAATAGGAATAAGAATACCATGGTTGACCAGACATGAAGAAGATCAAACAGAATGATCAAATCATTACCCCATATAGTGCATAGCCAAGAAACCTCCTCCCATTGTTCCGCTGTGTTCGGAAAGTTCTCAAAGCAGCCCTATGCCCGCAATGACAGAAACGGCTTTCACCATCAAATGGAGAGGAAGTTCCACAAGAAAACTGGCTGTATGAGTTTGAAGAAGACGACATTTGATATGGCTGAAGAAAATGGAGACGTTCAGATGCTCCCCTCTTGACGGCTGACGAAGACGACCGAGACCTGCTTCTGCTTCTAACGTCTCTTGCTGGCTGAAGAGAAATCAAGTCTTTGGGCTATCCATTTTTTATAGGTGGGTTCAGGGGCAAAAACATCTTGTTTTAAAACCATTTGCAAGAATAAGTTGCCACCAGTCTTCAATACAAGGCATTTATACATATACGCCGTTAAAACTAACAAAGTCCATCACTTTTGCATGTTAATTACAAGTTCAGATTGGTTTAGTACAAAAAACTAAACTTCAGGGGTAGTCCGAAATATGTGCAAAGTACAGATAGGTAATCTGCATTTATCCCAAAAAAAAATTAATCCACCAGTAACACTTCTTTCACACCTTCCATTGTTAATGGCCCCCAAAATTCAGGATACCTATTCTATCACAAGGGCGGCTTGTGAAATCCCCATATATAATGGGCCAATGCAACTCAATACAGATTAATTTAAGAGCTCAAACACTGAATTTGCATCATCTAGTAGAACACAAGTAAACAAATGGGCGCACTCAATCAAACACTACTTTTGAAAAAGACAACGAACCAAATGGGCCACTTTCTAACCCTTCACAACAACCATTCCACCAAAAGAATCAAATCAAACACCTCGAAAATACTAATTAACCAAAAGGCAACTTCCCAACTCTTCAAAGCAACCATTCCACCAAAAGAGTTATACCTTCTTACAATTGGTTTGTTTGGATGTGCAAACCTTTCTCCAGAAAGTTTTAAACCATTCTTACAATTGGTTATGGTGAGATTTTAAAGTAGACTTCATGAAATCTCATGAACAGTCTTTGGGGAATCAAATTGAAAACCCATAAAAGAAGAGAGTGTGCATCTTTTAGAAAATGGAGTATGAAAATGGAAGAAGCAGTGGATTTGAAGAAATCAGTTTCAAGGATTGAAATAAGAACAGAAAAAAAAATTCAATTTGAAGGCATATTACGTCGTCTCGTTCCATATCCATCTACAACAGTGTCATTGATCTGCACCAATGGTCTTGCTGTAGGGAGGATAGGAGACTCATGACCAAGTGATATTTTTTTTAAGTCAAAGCATTGCTCAAAGATACAATAAATGCAAAAAATATGTTGGCCAGATTTTCTTTAGTGTATACAACAGGTTTGAACTTATAAACACAAATGATTGGACAAATGGGATAAGTGTGGATTCTCTCTTTGTCCAGCCCTCAGGTGAATAGAAGGTAGGTAACTTAAAGTTGTCTTTAACTAGACAGAGACTTTACATGAAAACCTACAGTACCAAAGGAATGTGTAAAATGCCTAGTATGCTTGCCATTGCAGCAGAACTGGTGAGTTTCATTCTTATTTTCCAGGAATGGGGACATCAACCTCAAAGCTGCAATCTTCTGACCTAGTTATGAACTTATGGTGTTATTCTTTCTTCTCCATAGGAAAAATTGACCAAACATTAAGGTGTGTTTCCCCAATAGTGTCCTAAAGTTCCTCCATTGAACCGTAGTATGGAATCATCCCCAAAGATCTGAGTCAGGGCAAGCAAATGCCGAACATAAATACTCCACAGAGCAATGAGCACAACAACTGGCAAACAGACTATGGCAACTTGGGTCTTTTTCAATAAAATCATCACGTAGTAAATCAACAAAACCCAAGGTGATGTCCCGTTCCCCTTCTAGTTTACCAACTTGGTGCAAGAGTGAATAGAATCTCCACCAAATATGTCACATTCACCAGTGCCAACTTCCTTGTACATACAGCCAATAAATAATCCCTTGCATGCCCTGCTGACAGCCAGGGGCATGCCCCCTGACCTTGTAGTGATTTTTAACTGATGACTTGATTGGAAGACTGTCTCAAATGTGTGACCAACTAGTGGAAGCCGCTAATATCGAACATGACTTTTAATTCTTGTTGTACTGACTCCTTCAACAATCCCTTTTTGGGGTTGTATATTTGCACTCGTTTAGAATGTAAATGATTCACATGTGAAACGGATATACATGATCACATTTGTGTGTGCTCATTTATGCATGTGATGCATAAATGAGGTGTGGAAATGATGTCTAAGCAAGGACATTTTCAAATCAAAATTTCCATAACTAAATAGGTGTGAAACTCTCACATCTCCCACTTGCAAGTAAATGCTTCACACGGTGATTGCATTTGCTTATGCAATTGTTCACTGGATCACATCCCATAAACCACATTCTGTTTTTTTATTCCTTTGGGGCCCATATGGCAATTCAAACCATTCAATTTGTTTATTGAGTAAACTAATAAAAACCCAATACCTTTAGCTGATTATTTAAAATCTTCATAGATTAAGTAATTTGTGAAAAACATTCAAAAAACAAATCCAGCCTATATATCTAGTTTTTTGCACTTTGTGGGCCCCAATTCATGATCCAAACCATTCAATATTCTCATATTAATGATTATAAGCATCAAGAGATTTAGTCTAACTTTATGGATTTTGAGAAATTTGTAAAAAAGATCCAAAACCAATCACATCTAAAACTGTTGGATGTACTCATCTACTCAAATGAAAATGGTGATTTTGACAAGCATAGTAATGTGTTTTTAGGTGTAACAGTTGCATATATAATATTTTTGTGTAACATTTAGATATGTAAAACCCATTTTCCTATCCCATGCAAAACAGGCAAATGACCCCCAAGTGTTGTTTCCACCTACCAGCACAAGATGTTCCTTTATAAGGGAAAAAACTAGGGGCACAACACAATTGAAGCCATGCAACACTGAGCTCACTCAAGATAAGATGAAAACGAGACCACTTGCGGAAGAACGGAAGATGATTTGGTAGGTCAGGGATGACACTAAAAGATGATAGTGGCCAGTAAATAATATAGGGATTTGACAATTCAAAGCCCTTTAGACACTCAATTCCCAAATTCATGACTAAAAGACATTAAATGTCACCAGAGTCCTTTGACTTTGAATCCCATGATATCATGGGATTTTAAAAACCCATGATATCATGGGATCCAAGTAGCTTTTCAACTTTTAACTTATAAATCCCATTATATCATGGGTTTTTAAAAACCCATGATATCATGGGATCCAAGGTCAAAAAGTAAAAAAAAAAAAAAAAAAAAAAAAAAAGAAGGGAGACCAGAGCCAAATGACTCTGGTGACGTTATGTAAATTTGAGTCATGAAATTGAGATAACAAAATCTAAGGTGAACAAATATGTGAAAACCCCAATAGTATATTTGTTAGGAAGAGGCCGATTTGAAACAAACAAACATTTGAAAGGTGTTGTATAGGAATGGTCACCACAACTATGTACATGTAGATATTTTATTATAGTTTTGAAGTTTACAAAATACACTTACATAGATGTCTACTGTGCACAGCTTAGACAATAAACTTAACAACTGTCTTCTAGATACTACCATAGTAAGGAAAGCCACCAACTGCTCATCTGTATGTACATACTCCAGCCTGATCTCTCTGTTCTCAACCTCTTGAATAAATTGGCAATAAACTCCAACATGTTTTTTATGCTCATGGAAGACTGAATTTGCCTCAATCTGCGATGCTATTAGAATGTAATACCATTGGACCTTTATGTAAAACGCCCAACTCATATAGTAAAATCGGCAACCACAATTTGATGCTCCATGCGCCATAGCTCAATGCTCAACTACAGAACTGGATCTAAATACTAAGGCTGCCTCCTGCTCTTCCAAGACACTAGGTTTCCACCTATCATGGTACAATATCTGGTTTATCGCTCTTCTATCTGTCTTTAAACCTGCCCAATCTGCATCAATATAGGCCTCCACTGCTAAATGATCATGTCTTGAATACAAAATTCCTTGTCCTGGTGACTTCTTGACTCTTGAGATACTTCAAAATCTTGTATAAAGCATTAAAATGTCCTGTCCTTACTGCATGCATGAACTAATTGACTAACTCACTACATATGAGATATATGGACAGGTTATAGTTCAACATAGTAACTTCCCAAGATCCTTTGGTATGAAGTAACTCTCCACTTTCTGCACTAATGTTGTGATTTTGTTCAATTGGAGTATCAATTGATTTTAACTCTAAAATTCTAGTTTCCTCCAATAGATCAAGTGTATACTTGCGCTGACATATCACAATCCCCTTCTTTGACCTTGCAATTTCAATTCCAAGGGAACACCTCAAATCACCAAGATCTTTGATTTCAAACTCAGTGCCCAAATGTTTCTTTAGCCTTTCACATCATTACATGCAACAACAATGTCATCCACATAAATAATCGGGATGGTACCCTGTCGTCCATTTCTCATTAAAAACAATGGGTGATCAACATGATATTTTTTTATAACCTGTTTACACCATGGCTTGTCTAAATTTGCTAAACCAAGCATGTGGAATAGGCCATATAAAGCCTATTTGGATGAATTTTTTTCATTTTGCCCTTCTAAAGTAACGATTGGTAAGTATTTGCATATATACTTATTGGAGATCACCATGTAGAAACGTATTCTTAACATCTAACTGATATTAAAATTTGAAGCAAAAAGGGTACAAAATTTAACTTTGCAACTGGTGAAAAATCTCAAAATAATCCATATGATATGACTAAGTGAATCCTTTTCCCAACAACCTGGCTTTGTAGAGCTAAATAGTACCATCTGGGATGTATACACCCATTACATCCTATTACTTGCTTCCCTTCTGGTAGATCAACAATTTCGCAAGTCTTACTCTTTTCAATAGCTTTCATTTCTTCCAACACTGTTGCTTGCCACTTTGTATTCTTTAGTGCTTTCCCCAAACATGTAAAGGTATATGTTTGGCAGATATTCACTTCTTCTTCACTTTGGATTCTTCTGTGTAAAATTGAGAAAGAAAAAAAAAAACTGCACTATGATAACCTGTGAACCAGGGAACAGCAACTACATGATGTCCACTTTGTGTAGAATACAAAAACAACATGCAGATAAACTCCTCTATTCAGAATAACTGTGTAGGGCTAGTTGATGCACCTAAAATTCTTCAGCAACTTGATTAGTCTCTAAAGATTTCTCCTCCAATTAGTTTTCCATGTGAGTAATACTAATCAGAAGCCTTTGATACCAACTTAAAACATCAGATTCACAATTTCTAGGGTTTTTTTCCTTCAAAGGTCAAAAACCCTAGAATGAGAAAATAAGAGGAGAAACTCGGGAGTCGGGACTGCCAGTGGTAAGGGCGTGGTAAGGGCGTCCCATCTCACACACCTGCCCGGGGATCGATCCTGGTAGATAGTTTCACAAAGTTTGTACCACTCACCCAACTAGCAAATAATACTGATGATGATGATGATGATGATGATGATTATGATGACGACGACGATGATGTTGATGATAAATAAATAAATAAGAGAGAAATAACAGGAAGAAGCTGGTTTTGAACAAACCAACAATTCAGAGGTGTTGCCAAGGGCTGGGAGATACCATCATATATATTTTATTATTATTTTTGAATTTTTCAAAAAAAAGAAGAAACGTATACAGAATCTTAATTATATATCAGTCCCTGGACTTTTCTGTAAATACTGAAAAACTGTAAATCAACTTCCTAAATAAATGAAAAATAATTTTGTTGTTATCTTACAACAGAAAAGAAGTGGCTCAAAGATCGATCCATGAAACATGAGTTATGGTAGGTATCGTTAAGTGGGTGGACCAACTGGTGATGAAGAAACAATAAGGAGATGACCCACCGGCAAAATGTTTCACAGCTATCATTATAGATGGGAGGTGTAGAAGTGTTAATGGGTCAGGTCTGTGGTGGGAAAAAATTGTCTTCCTCATGATTGTCTAGCAGTTTAACTTTTTATCCAAAAAAGAATTTTATCTGGGCTAGAGCAAGATGCAAATAACAATAATGATGAGAACAAAATGCAAGATAAAAAAAAAATTCCAACAGTTACTTGGTTTTCAGAGATTCTTCTTTGTGCAACCATCTTAGTAACATTCAAAGTGGGCATGTTCCAAGTCAACAGTGCTTTGCCATTCACCAGTAGATTCAAAAAATAAGAAAAAATAGTCCTTTCACTTTCAGAGTTCAGAATATGACATAGCTTTTGCCTCCTTTGGCTGATCTTTCTTTCTGAACATCCAGATATCCTGTTGTTGCAAACATTCCAAACCACAGCAGGGAAACAACATTTAGCCCAAATCTGGATATCATTAGAAAATTGGCTGGTTAGTGGCGTAGTGCCAAGATTTCCTTTTTTGAAGTTACCATAATCAGTTGGGGTCGATAACTTTCAAAGAATGTTACCCAAAACCCAGGCAACGCATTTGCACTAAAGCCATAAATCATTGGTTGATTCAATTGGCTCAGAACAAAAGACACGAGGTCATGAGGTATCATTTGACTCTAAAGGAAACCGTTTGACCTCAGTCTACCATGCATAGATAGATTAATGCTTTAGAAAATAACCAGAGAGCCAGATTATATAACTCCATGAAACCTTTATGTCATTAGAAACCATAACATAAGAGGCTGAATCAAAGTTAGACGAACCTGTCGTAGTTTGACCAAACCACCTCGTTGCATATTCCAGCTACCGCTATTGGAATTTGCAGCAATTCTTGCCATATATCGCTTAAATCACCCATCAGAGGAGGAAGCTGGAAGCACAGTTTGAAATAAATTGATTCACCTTTAACCAAGATCATAAACAGGTTTTTGCTCATCTGTCAATCAGTAATCCACTATAAGCCATATCTGTCCAGAAATGGGTGCTATAGCCATCGCCAGTTAAATGACGAATGCATCCTTTACCTTCCCGTCTCAGATAAACATCTTTATCTGTTAATTTTTATTTTTTTAGTGACCCTTTTTGTTTGATTTAAATCAAGACTGTCCTGGAGGATGAATGGCTGCTTTCAGGAAGCACAGAGAAATTCATCCCACCAAAGTCAGTGTTTCTAAACAAACATCAATTGAACAAGTTTTTTTTTTTTTTTTTTTTGTTTGATTTGGATGAAGACTGTCCTGAGGATGATGACTGCTTTTAGGAAAGCTTGGAGAAATTGATCCAAGTCAGAATTTCTAATACATCAAGTTGGATAACAATATCCCTCAAGAGAGGAATGGGATGCTATTATCATGTCTAACCACCACAAAATGTGACAAACCTGTACCTGTAGTACGATAAGGACTGCTGGTAAGGTGGACGTAAGTGTACCCTGGGCATGTCCTGACAGCAATTCATTGAAATTGCAATAGTGCTTCAATGATATTAGCACTCTTTAAGTTTAACAATAGAATGAACTTGGTACTTCTGGTTCTTCGTTCTAAACATACAAAATTTTGTACAGAATAAAAGGTGACAACCTATTTGGAAACAAACGAAGAAATTGCAGTACTCTCGTCTTCTACATATTTTTAAGAACCAGCACCCCGAATCCAATACTGAGAAAATTTGCAATGGCAATTCCAAATATGCCCGCAAGAATCCCAGGAACCACCAAAGAATTCCATCCTTTGGCCGTGGCCATTGCACAAGCAGTTGTAGGACCTCCAATATTGGCATTTGAAGCCAACAGAGCCATTTTTCTATCAAAATTCAGTACCTTTCCCACTCCAAGGATCACAGCGAGATGTATAGATACCTGGATACAAGCAAATGCAAAGATACTGGGTGCTGTGTTGATGACGCTCCATATGCTTCCACTTGCTCCAACCACAGCAAAGAAGACCTGTTATTGACATGCTTCATCAGCCTGACATTGTAAGAGAAGCTAGAGAAACACTACATTGTTTACATTCTAAATTCAAATGACTTAAAACTGACTTTCAAGATCTAGTGAATCGAAGTGGTTGGCTGGAGTATCATACCACAAGCCCCCACTTTTTCTTTTATATTAAGAATCCACACAAAATTGTAATACAAAGAGACTTTCACTCCTAATATACTTTCTCATTAATTGTAAATGGATTCTTAAGTCCCTGTTAGAAACAAAAGTGGGACCATTTTCGCTAGATTCCCAATACTCACCCTTAATTTGGCCTAAACATATTAACCTTTCTCAGCTACAAACACCATCGGATTAATCATATGTACATGTGATCAATCTAACAGTATATGTCTATTTGAATTTAATTAAACCCAGCCTGATGTTCATAAATGAAATTCAGTCACATGGACCGTTTTTATCATACAAAAGCAAATCCAAGAAAAATCTAAATTGTGTAACGTGAATGTTTCTATAAAATTGTCAAAGCATAAGTGCATAACACAGTGCCTTCCATGTTACACCACCGCCCACATTTTTGCACAATGACCAATAAGCATACCACCAAGGTAGATACAAGTTACTCAATTTCCTAAATGGGATCCCCCTGGATGTATTGCAATCAAAAGTGTAAATCAAATTGAAATGTTATCATCGTCATCATCAAAGCCTTGTCCCAACTATGTCGTGACCGGCTACGTGAATTTTGTTTCTCCATTCTGATCTATCCTATGCTAAATCCTTGGATAAAGGAGGGTTGAATTAGGAAGGTTGACAGTCAATGTAACCTTTTTGTTACAACCCAAACATGAATTCTGACTGAAATATCTTTTCATGAAGTTGATGTGGACACATGAGAATATCCTAAAATCCATTTTTGCTAGGATTGGAGCTTGATCTCATAACTGTGCATTTTTATGATAATAAATCCAACAGCGAATATGAGTTGGATGATTCTTAAAGTGGGATGAGTCCTGATTAATGAGAGTTCTAGATGTGAAGCGGTTGAATTGATCTGTATAGGCTTCATTGCACAGAAGAAAGTGGGGTCCATTGAAAGTTGTATCAATCTAAGATGGAAATTAGTTTAACCATGCATGACTTACAGCTTGCCAGTACATGTCACACGACTGCACTCCTATGATTATAGGCTTCCCATTCATAATCTAAAGTTATGAATTAGATTGTTAAGGGTAAAACTGTTAGCATGCTTGAGTATTTCTGACAAAACGAGAAAGTCATAGGTAGAAAAATTTGTCCTCTGTCATTTGACCCTAAGTCAATGAAGTTTTTAAATAAATAAAAATGCAGAGGGGCCCTTTGAGGTTAACTGAAAATACAGGAGCCTTTATGTAAAATCCCATTTTCCAAATGTGTCATCTCATATATGTAGTTTCTTGTTGTATGGGTGGAGGTGGGGCCGCGCACTGCTCCTTATGAAGCCACATGAGAATCTAATGCACAATGGCCGGAGCAGTATCTAAGGAACCCTTTAATGTAGAAAGGGAAGTTCACTGCTCAAAATGATGAAGCAGAAGTATCTTTATGCCTATAGAGGATATGCATTGGGAATGAAAGAAGTTTTGCGAACTTCCTTGTATGTGAAATCACATGAAAACTCCAACATTTAGTAGTAACTAATGTTACTGATCCTTAAAGGGAGGAAAAAAAGATTGTATTATTTCATTATTATTGTTTGCACTGGAGTATATGAAAGCATAAGGAATTTAAATACAAAATTCTGTTCCAATGAAGTGGCCACGAAGTTTTCATGTTTCTAGAAGCTGCATAAAATGACTAGCCAAAAGCACATGCCGACCCTCTTAAAAAAAAATAATATTAACAAAAAATGAAGTTTAGAACTTTAACAAGAAAAAAATTACCTGCATCAGAATCAAAGCAACAGCTTCTCCGGCAGGTGCAAGGAAGCCAAATTGTGATGGAAATATGGTAGCCAAAATTACTACCATTGCTGTTATGCATTGAAGGCTGCCTCCATTAAATCCTAATATTTTGCTGAGGTAAGTAGAAAACTTGCATATAGCTAGAGAGACGGCAAGAGCTATTGTCGTCTGTGACACAGGAAGCTTGGTTCTGGCCTCAGGTTCCATATCTGTTGCATCTGCAAAAGTTATTATTTCCTTTCAGCAAGTCAGAATGCATTAAGACAGCTGATACAAACTATTAGATAATTTTAAAAATAGGTGAGATATACTATTAGATAATTTAAGGGTCACCAAACGCACATTGGGCCATATAAGAACTAAACAGAGGAACACACTAACTTTGTAATAAGCAGATAAAAATTGAATTTGAAAAAATCAGATCCTGAAAGGGACCTTACCTATAGACACTAGATCAAGACATGAATCGAAAAGGAGGGCTAAAATAATTAATTATGATTAACGTGGATCTCTCTGCATAATAAATGCAGTAAGTCGCACAATTTCTTTTAACGCACACTATGATCTTATCCTGATACTTGATAGAGCGAAGAAAGAGTTCAAATACAATTGATCAAACCCTTGCGGGCCTTCTTGCTCAAATTGCTCTGTGAAAGCTTCGGCCAACTCAAAATTGTGACCCAACTCAATCAATAGAAAAAATCAAGAAGAAACAAGAAATGCAATAGTAGTGCTTGATCACTTACATGATACTTGATACAAAAATGATGATGAGATGAGGAAGATGATCAAGCCCTTGCCCAAGCAAAGCGTAGCATACCTTTTCTCTCTTTCCTTCTCTTTCTCTCTCTTGCCATGTGAGTGTGTAATATGGGTTGGGCGTGTGAGGGTGTGGGGTTTATAGACTTTGATGGCTTCCTTTCCTAATTCCATTAAGTCTCCTAATCACTAAAGGAGAGCTTGGTTCACTTATGGATTCCTCTAAACCACATTCTACTGATTTCTAATCACCAACTAAGCACACATAAGGTTGGTCATTCCTTTATCATGGTTCCGGGGCTAGTTTGGCACTTTACTTTTAAAATCAAGTGGAGTGGAGTGAAATAAAAAGTATGAATAAAATATGTAGTGGGTTATGATGGTATTTTATTTTTAGTTGTTTGGGATGGATATTGTTGACTTTTGGTATGGAAAATGGAGTTTTTTTTGTCTTTTAGTTAATAAATGTTGTTGCTTTTGACTTTTTGTTGAAAAAGTTGGAGGGAGTTTTGGTAAAAAGTGCTTTTGATGTGATGTTTAACTTGACTTCACTCCACTTGACTTTACAAGTGGAATTACCAAACTAGGCCAATTATAGGAGTTACTAACACTTACACATAATGGGTACCACTCCATACCACCCATGCACTAGGCCACTCCCCTCTATGCATTCATGTCCATTGATGATTGTTATTTTAATTACATGATGCATGTTAATCACGTGAAAGCAATTACATGTGGGGGCCTATTAATTCTAATTAATCATAATTAATGGAAAATTAAGTCCAGATAGAATGCGTAAGATGCATGACATGTCAGGATGCACTAATTATCTTAGTTATTTACTAAATACACAAAGTGGGGTCCACATGAGCACACATAATAGCATACTATCAAATTATCATAAACTTAACTACACAAGTACACAAAATTGAACACAATCAGGTTACTAATATTAAGTAATAATTTAACTAGTAAATGCCGACTTTAGCATAGTTGGGAATGAATTTAACTGGTAAATATGGGTTTGGGTCCTCAATGTTTCGAAGGTACTTTACGCAATAGGTTCGGTATTGGGTATGTGGTCCTTTCAATGGTTGCATGTGAAAGATCAAGCTAGAAACCTATTGAGCAATAGAGTGATCGAGTGTGCAACTCAAAGCATGTAGCAATGTGATATAACTTCAAATGAGATGTGAATCACAAACAAGCTAAGCTCTAGCACATGTGAAGGAAACTAAGCATGCCAATCTCAAAATCATAAAAGATATGCCAGTAAGAAAAGAATCAAAATTAGATGGACACACCAAATTTATAGTGGTTCGGCCAACATGACCTACATCCACTCCCGTTATGACCATTCCATTGGTCTACAATATTCACTATTTGAGGTTTTCAAAATGGCTCACCTCGAACCAATTACACCTAAGATTTTTTGATACGGTGGTTTGATCACTAAGGTTTAATCCACCAACCTATTTTTTTATTATAGTAGTTCGATCACAAAGGTCTAATCCACTTTACAATGTATATGAATTTGAAAATAAAAGAAGAATGCCTGCCTCTAGATAAAAAAAGATGCATGGAGTGCGTTCCTTGATGCTCGGAACCGAAACTCCAAGCTTTAGACTCCTTTGGTGCTGATGATGCTCCAATAAGTGCTCAACCAAGAGGAAAGGAGGGTCTAAGTCTAGGGTGAAGCTTGAAGATTACTCTAGAGGAGTGATTCCACTAATCACACTTAATTAGAGCTTTGAATGCTCTTGAATATGCCTATGGAGAGCCTCAGTGTGAGTGGAATTGGGTTTTAAGAGCTCTAGAGGGTTGTTACTTACTAGGAAATTTGTGTTGAAAGAGAGTTCTCAAAATCTCAAAAGATACAATGTCACGCCCCGAAACCGGGCCCTGCAGTGATCCGACCTCGGGGTGCGAAATTTTGGGATGAATTTGAAACCTTTGTTATGTTTCCCAAGATCCGCGTGAATGAGGATAATCAAATTCCATCACGATCAGAGTATATTTTCGCGGAAGCTAAACATGGTGTTACGACTCGGAATCCGTGGCCATCGGGTTCCGTGTCGCACGCAACCAATCTCATAAAGCCATCAAATAAACAGACTGGCATAAATCATACATCAGAGCACACTGAGCTGGTAGTAACAGACTAATTAATTCCCACTTATTCAAGTTACAATTAACAAATGTCTTAATTACAAACCCAAAGAAAAAGGCTGATAAAGCCATACAAAAAAATATATCCAACTAAATAGAAATACTACCCTCAAAGATTTGATACGAACTCCGGTGCCAAACTTGACATCTAGATGATATCAATGGGCAGCCTCTCACGTCAGACCGGCGGTCCCACCGCCTCCTCCGATCAAACACCTAAAAACAGAAAGAGCGGAATCTGGCACCAAACAAGCAAGGTCAGACACGACGATCTGGCAAGCAAATAAACAAGTAATATGAACAAAAGGAACATACATAAAACCAGACGAAATCATCGTAAAACCGAATAAAGAGTCTAAACAATAATAACCATAAATCACGATAAAACGATCGAAAGACCGAACATAAATATCAAGACAAATAAACGAACAGTCTCTGAAGCATAAATATCTCGAAAAGATAACAGCCTAAGCAGAACATTTAATAATTGGAAATACATTTAAAACTGAATAGTAGCGACAATAGGATAAATGATCGATATCGTAAACATTAACCAAATCAAAGCATAAAGAGTATAACCCGCAAGAATCATAAAATAAAGTAATATGCAGATAAAACCTTGGCGACCGCAAATAGCTAAATCCTCCTATTACCGAAGTAATAAGAGCAGACAGAACGTAGCCACTGAACGTGGTACTAGAAATAGGATCAGAACCGTAGCCATACAAATGGGACCGGCAGATCAAAAATCAGAACCGTAGCCATACAAATGGGACCGGCAGATAAAACCGTTGCCATGGTCGGTACAGACAGAATCCAAGCTGCAGCTGGCGGACAAATTAAAGATCCCAAGCCGGGTGATCAGCCCGACAAGGTGACCTAAGCCTAGTGGTGCCTTTAGTTTTCAAAACTCGAACCGATACGAATCAAACCATAATACTACTCCCTTTGGCTCAGGGGCTCACACCACATAGCTCTGGCCCCGTCTTGCCTCGAGGTTTTATTTTCGAAATCATAGCCTCTTTGGCTCATGGGCTCGCACTACAAAGCTCTGGCCCCGTCTTGCCTCGAGATTTTTATTTTCAAATACTAGCCTTATCAAAACAATAGTCTCATCGAAGAAATCCCGAATGTGACGAACATACTCCAATCTCTTTTCAAATCGAATCGGAGAAAACATACGAATATCCATGGTAAACCGTTCAAATACACATCAAAGTGATTTGTATAAAATCATACGATCAACCCTTTCGAACATGGGAAACCACATGATTTTATAACAAATCACCGATGCTATTTAAATTAGTTTACCCAAGAATACAAATACAAATACAAATACAAATACATGTTCTGACTTGAAATGGAATGGATAGTGGAGAATGACTTAATGCCTTGCCAAGGAACCATCTCAATGCACATTTAACCTTTAAACATTGATTAATAAAAAGTGCGTTTGATGCCAATGAAAATCCATAATATTTAAAAGATAAAGTGCGCATTGAGACTCGAACGATTCCCGGGTAATTTCACATACACTCATTCTCACATCGTTCCCATTTCACAAATTTCCAAGTATCAAAAGTAATGTCAAAACTCTTAAAAACAGGCCCATAGCTGGCCTTAAACCGAGCCCAAACAGTCTAAAACTAATCCTGGAATGGCCCACAAAGTATATCTTAAAACAGCCCTTGAAAACTAACTTTGAATGGCCCACAAAACTGATTTTTAGAACAACCCAAACTAGACCTTTAGTGGCCCACCAAACTGATTTTTAGAACAACCCAAACTAGACCTTTAATGGCCCACAAAACTGATTTTTAAAACAGCCCAAAACTAACCTGAACAGGCCCACAAAACAGATTTTAAACACAGCCCAAAACTAACCTGAACAGGCCCACAAAACAGATTTTAAACACAGCCCAAAACTAACCTGAACAGGCCCACAAAACAGATTTTTAAACACAGCCCAAAACTAACCTGAACAGGCCCACAAAATATGTTTTATAGCAGCCCACTATCAGGCCACAAAATGACCCAACATCAGGTCTTGAAATGGCCCAAAAGCTGACTTGAATCAGGCCCAAGGAAGCCCCAAGAATCAGGCCCACAAAATATGCAAACTCGGGCCCGAGCCAGACCCCAGGCTGAGCTGGGCCTCGCTCGAGCGAACCCAGGTCCGCTCGAGCGGAGCCCAGACAGTGTCTGGGTCGCTCGAGCGGACTGGGCCTGCCCAGTCCAGCCCGGCAGTGTCTTCTTCCTTCTTTTTTTTTTTTCTTTTCCAATTTTTTTTGAGATCTTTTCCATTCCCAATCTTTCATACAAATTTCCTAGATCCTTTGGGCCCTTCCTTGACCTTCCAAACTCATCAAATCACCATTCACAAACCATTCTAATTAGCCCAACACAATACTTTTAAAGATCAAAGTTTTTCTCCCTTCCTTTTGAACCCAAACACTTAACATGAAGAAGCTAGTTCTCAAGATGACCAAAGTAAAGATAACTTCAAATTCATTATAAAACAAGATCATAAGTGAAATCACATACAACATTCCTCCATTCAACCAAAAGAAATCTATGAAGCATAAGAAGATTAGAACAAAGCATAAAACATCATGATGTGAAGCAAAGTAAATGAAATCATCATACTAATTGAAAATCCACTTGCCTTAGACAAGAGAAGATGCAAAACACTCCATGAAGGTCCTCTTATGGCCTCAAGCTCCAAAATTACAAAACCCCCAAAATAGCTCAAAAGAAACCCTAGAAATCAATCCATTGTAAATCTCCATGAAAACCCATTGCATAAATGACAAAACCCTTCAAAATGGTTTGGAAAACCAAGATTTGGAGAAAGAAATCCATTGCTCACCTTATAGAAGCTCAAACCAAGAAGAAATGCAAGAAAAGGTGGTCTCTCCTAGCTCAAATCTCTTGCAAATGACATATTTGGAAAGCTTGGAGAGGGAGGAAGAAGAAGGTGAGATCAAATCTCCCTTTAGCATCCAAGGAGAAGGGTTTCCAAGAGGAGAGAGAGAAAGTGCTGGAGAAAACCCTAACCCCTCTCTTGTTGCAGGAAATGAAAGAATGGGGAAGAGAAGAAACCCAATGGTGGTTTTATAGAACAAATGGGCTGGGCCCCATGGGCCCCAAACTCACCAAAGCTGAAACTAATGTTTGCGGGTCCCGAATGAAAACGACGAAGAAGACAAAAATGCTCAGCGAAATTTCTACTTTCCAAAAAGTATATTTTCCCTAATTTCTGAAATTTTCGAAATTCATGGACAGATTTAGGGTGAAAAGTCAGTTTTGCCCTTTTTCTCGAGAAACGCACTTTCTGATCATCAAATCAATATGGTCAAAACATGAAAGTTGTTAATCTTCATAAAATGAGTCAAAATACACCAAATTCAGAATTTTTAGAAATCAGAAGTAGTTTCCCATAAAATACATATCATATTGACCGGGTCACACCAAAGTCAACGGTTCTCAAAATCTCAAGGCTATGGAAAAATCCAGTCAAACTCAAAAACAAGATCAAACTAAATTAAATCTCACTTAAAAGCTAAATCACGATTAAACGATGCTAAACAGAGGGATTGGGGGTCGGGGTCTCACATACAACCCTTGAAATGAGCTCAGGTTTATATAAAGGAGCTATCAACGGCCAGTTTACTATTAGCCATGTACTATATACGGCTAGCCATCAAACCCCAGCGGCTAGTTTGACAGACAACTATGAAGCACGGACACGGATACGGGACACGGATACGCAGATACGCCATTTCCCAAAAAAGTAGGATACGATACGTCGGGGATACGTTGAATTTTTTTTAATATTTTTTATATGACTATATAATAAAATCTAACATTATTTCAATCAAAATAGCCACAAAATATGCACTTTGGTTGCTGGAAATACAAAATATCACCTAAGGATAATGGAATTGAGAATTAAATGGTCTCCATTGATTTGTGAATTGATGCAGAATAAACATAGTAGTCAACACAAGAACTGTTTGATTAACAAAACAATAACATCAAGAAAACAAAAAAAAAAAGAAAACAACACCAGCAGCAATGAAGATCAAGAAAAAAAAAGCAGCAGCAGCAACATAACATAGCATGAAGGAAAAAAAACAAAAACAAAAACAGGACACAGCACTCAGCAGCATAGAATAGCATCAAGAAAAAAAACAGCAGGAGAAGTTGACAGCAGCAGCAACAAAAAAAAAAAAAAAAAAAACAGACACATTACAGCAGCGAAGAAGAAGAGAAAAAAAGATCAGCAAAAACAGACAAAAAAAAAGAAGAAGGATACAGCAGCATAGAATAGCATCAAGAAAAAATAGAAAAAAAGAAACAGTAGGAGAAGTTGACAGCAGCAGCAGCAAAAAAAAAAAAAAAAAAGTCACATTAGCAGACAAATACAGTAGCGAAGAAGAAGAGAAAAGAATATCAGCAGGAATAGACACAAAATAAATAAATAAAGGCAACAGCGAAGATCAACAAGAACAGACAAAAAAAAAAAGGCAGCAGCGAAGATCAGCAAGAACAGACAAATACAGCACAAGAAAAGAACCTGAACCTGAAGTTGAAACGGCACAGCACAGCAGAGCACAACCTGAATCGGCACAGCTCAGCAGCAGAGACGAGACGATGGAAGAGAATGAGAAACGGCATAGCTCAGTAGCGGCCTGGGTTTCTGACGATGACGATGGAAGAGAAGGAGAAACGGCACAGCTCTCGTCGGAGGAAGATGATGATGGAGGAGGATGAAGGCCGGTGATGCTCGTCGTTGGAGGATGAAGGCCGGTGATGCTCTCGAGTCTCGTTGGAGGAGGATGAAGGCCGGTGATGCGCTTTGGGTCTTTGCTCTAGGGTTTTTCTTCCCCCTTCCTTTTTTTTTTCTTTTCCTCCTCTCCCCCCTCTTTGTACTCATTTTCGTGTCCGGCACGTGTCCCGACGCGAACCGTGCGTGTCCCGCTCATGTCGGGACGTGTCCGATATATAAAAAAATTAAAAAAAAATCCGATACGAAAAATACGTATCCCATACGTGTCTATTGCGTATCCGGGCGTATCCGTGTCCGATACGTCTGAGATACGGATACGCCACCCAATTTCCCGTATCCGTGCTTCATAGACAGACAATCAAAGGGGGGCCAATTTTCACAGCGGTTGGCTCATGGTTAGCCATGGAGGATATACGGTTAGCCGAGAGCTAACCGTAACTCAAAGTTGCTGAATATGTTCAATTCTGGAAAAGCAACTGTGAGCTGACCGAAAGGATTACGGTGACCTTACGGTTAACCGTAATAGGGATTATGGTTAGCTGTCAGCTGACCGCTGTTCAAAATGGTGAAAAATCACCATTCTGCAAAAGCAACCATATCAGGCCCTTGATGGCATCAATTTGAGGGGGAGTGGTGAGATAATGGGCACCATTACAGGTCCAAGCCCAAGGCCCAGCTAGTGGAACTCTAATCTGCTCGGCCATATCCTCACATGGATGTAGATAGGATAGTTAAACCTTCCCCCTTTAAAAGATTACACCAGTTGTACCATTACTTGTAACATTCCTTGTATAGATAATTGCATTGATTGTATTTTTTCCTTGATTGGCACAAATAGCAACATACATACTGGTGTCGACCCTCAAGAAGGATACACTGAAATTCCAAAAATTCTCTCCTCTTTCTTGTCCTTCGTGTGTTATTGTGAAGTGGACGTTAATTATAAAGGAGTTCACAAACTTTAACATGAATGACAAAGGATTCAATTGCGAAGCTTGCTTGGTGTGCGAGTTGAGAAATGAAAGGAAACTAGTTCAGTAGTCTCCCCCTCTTGATGGCATGTAAAACTTTAATATAGATGGAGTGGCTAGAGATAAACCAGGGCCAAACGGGTATTAAATGAGTGCTTCGCAATCATAAGGGTGATGTTTTTCTGACATTATCTAAGAATGTAGGCACCAGAGTCCAATGAAGCTAAGGTAACTAGAACCGATTTGAATATTTTTGAGTTCTTTCCAAGGAAAACTGATTGTGGCGAGTGATTCAACAAAAGTAGTGCCGTGAGTTTCGCAACTCGGGCCGAAGCCATAGAGATTGAAACTCTATTTGAATGAGATTAAGGTTAGTTGATATGGTTTTTCATCCTGAGGTCAAGTTGGCCAATAGAATGGTGGATGCTTTAGCTAAACAAGGGGAAGGATAGAGTTTTTACTTGGACGGCTTATGTTATGTAATTTCTTTGTGGGGGTTAATGCTCTTCCACGCCTGTTTTTCTTTCTTGTTAGCTGTTTAATGAGGTTATTTCCTTTATAATAAAATATTTCATACCAATCAAAAACAAATTATAAAAAGATATGATAACCTCCATTTCAGATGACTAGAGTTGGTATCACCTCTGCATGTTTGCTTGCATGAGGGGTGGAGTGAAATAAAATTGGTCAAATCAAGAGAAAAAGAAAGATGAAGGGTTGAAAGTAAGAAATGACAAAATGTTCGCCCTCTCCTTTTTGTCATTTAGTGCCTTTTAAGAGTACTTTTTTTTTTGTCATTTAGTGCCTCTTACTTTCAACCCCCTCATCTTTATTTTTCACTTGATTTGACCCTTAATTTTATTCCACTCCACCCCTTATGCAAACAAACATGCCCTAAAGGTGTTAGAGGTGAAAATCAAACTTTATAGTTTATATTCAAATTTCAGTTACTTCAAAAGTTGAAATTGTTATTTGATTAGAAATCATAAATAACTCTATACTTGAACAAATTTCTTGCTGATAAGAAATGTAGAAAGAACTTTGGAAAAGCATGATAACAGTAATAACACATAAGGATAACAAGACAACCACTATGTAACAATGCATCCGCCACAATACTAGTAAAAAACAACATGATAATATGACGAACTTTACACACCTGTGCTTGATAATGAAGCCTCAGGAGGAATTTTAGATGCTAATGCAAATAGCGTTGTGAAATATATGGCACAAATAACATTATCTACTGCTATTCCTGCTGCCATAACTGATGGAGAAACACCAAGAGCCTCTGAGACAGCCACATAATTGACCGCTTTTGTCCAGAAATCAAAGAACAAGTAATATTAGTGCATGTTATAAAACATTAGACATAAAGAATCCAGTAGGCTCCTATCAGTCTAATGAATCTTACTGATTATGAGATTCAGACATTTGGCCTACTAAGCAAACTGTATTTGTTTCTTTCATGGATTACATTTATCATTACTCAAATGGTTGGAAAGGACTCAAGGAGTAAAAGGTTGGAAAGGAGAATTCCCATCAAAAGTGAATACATTAAGTACTGTAACGAATGTCAGCAGACGATCTCTTAATGCATCATTCCTTAGCCCAGGAGATAGTCGCTTTCTTGATCATTTTATAATTGCACACTCCTTGCCTAGAACCATTGCGGTAATCTCTCAAAGTATGGCCATTTGGGTTTTTAGTCACTTGGGATTTATGGGGATTTTACTGGTTTAAAAAATTTATGAAAATTTTAATGGTGGTAATTGTTTGCCCTTTTGGAAGAGCATAACAATAGAATCTTCCAGAACAAAGAGGATGCATCTGCAGATGGCAAATTTCTAAAATGCATCATTTCTTATGTATTGGCTTTTGAAAGGGATTATCTATGCTTTACAAGGGACACCTATTAAGAAGGCTAAGTCCCACATAATAGAAAGAATGGTTTTTAAACCACTATGGATTCAAGCGACCCCAACTATATTCATATTTGTACAAGACTCAGGCAAGTCCTATAGGTCTCAACAGAGTCCTATAGTACTCGCCCAAGTCTTATAATAAATATTCATACTGGCTGAGTTGGCACTATATGCCAATTTGGATAGACAAAACACCAAATCTAAGACCTTTTAAAAGCTTCAAATGGAGGTTCCTTTCTTTCCTTCTCTTTCCTTTATTTTATTTTATTTTTTTATTTTTTTGTGGATTGTGGGAGCGGGGGAAGGACGGGGACGCTTAAACAAGGTTATGAAAGGACTTTCAAGATCAAAATCTTTTTTTTGTTGTTGCAAAATCCAAGGCTTAGAAGATCAACGTTACTATTTTCTTACTAAATATTGGAAAAGTAAAAGATAAACCTCAAAACTTATTATGCCCTCCTATATCTACTCATCAAGTCCTTAAATTCTACAATCATAGGACATTAATTTTCATTTTTTATATTTTATAAATTTTCAAAATTTTAAATCATTTTTATGGTTTTAAGTGAGACTCATTCTCAGCCAGATCGGGGCTGAGTCAAGGGTGGCTGAGTCACACCACTAGTCCAAGTTTCAGAATCTTGATAGGAAAGCAAACCACCAAGTGGTTCAGCACTATAGGATCCTGAAGCTTTTGTTATCATTCAAGGAATCTTGTTTAGCAGCTGTGAGATGAATAATGGAAGATAACTTAGGAGTGGTGGTACATGTTTTCCTGGGCCTGATTGACAATGTGAATTGTACAGTTGCAAAATTCCATTCCTTGATAATTGGCTACACATTCCTTAGGCCAGTTCATTCACTTCATTGCATTCACAGTGATCATATGTTCTTTATCTATGACACCCAGGATACCTGTATGTGCCAAAGATTACTCTCATCTGCTGGATATGATAGTGGTGCTGGTGCTGCTTCAGCACAGATACTTGGAGGGTACAATTTTGGTTTATTTTATCGTACTAAGTCCACTATTTTTCATATAGTCTTATAGTTCTCTTACTTCTCTGTGTAGGAATCAAAGAAATGAATGTAAGCACGCATAATTTCATTAAACACAGAAATATGCTCTAAAGAAGAAAAGCAATGCTTTCTATAAATATCTGAATATAATGTATGAAATATCATGTAATGGATAGGACACCCATATCCAGGTTCTAAAATTCAAAAGGAACAGTGTTATATCCTCGAAACCCAGCTTCATGCATGTATATGTTTCCTTATGATCATAGTTCTTTTATGGTGTGACTCAGTGTATGTTTCTTGGGTTATCCATTAGAATTAAGGATTTTGTAGCGGTAGAGTTTTCGTGCTTTGATAATTGAAATACACATTTGTAAGCCCATCTCTTTTCTTGAACCATTTCATATGTGTCTCCTATAAAATGTATCAAGGTGCAATTCCTTACCATCAAATGCAGGGGAGTTCCAACCATCCATCTATACCACCCATCAATCCAAGTATTTCGTATAGGAAAAGCTTACCAAAATCAAATTGATTATATTATGTTAACCATCCAATCAACAGCCTATAAGAGTGCATAGTAAAGACTGATTACAACAGAAGAAAATTCTAATCATCTCACATGACCTATAATATGATTGTACCATCTTAGATTTGTTGTATCTATAGATATTGACAAGTCAATTTTGGATGGTTAGGATAATCTGGTCAGTGTGATTTTGACATGGTGAGTTGACCAAAACAGTTGATTGGACTGGATAGACAATCCAAACTGATGATTTTCTGGTCTATGAGTTCGAATACGTGGGACTCGCTGTTGTCTTGGAGTTGCAAAGATTGTTATATTTGCAAAATGCAGTAAGTGCACCATCATTCCCCCTCCCAAAGTGAATTGGCATTGGCCCAAATTCCTGTCCAATTACAGTGTATCAAATGCTACTTTGATCATGTCAAAAACGCTGTGATAGCTCCTTCAGACCAAATGGAGTTCATCACATGTCTACATGTGATTTATGCGGTGGATGGTGTCAATAATAGGCGCATGGAAAGAAAGAAGTATTTGGTGGAAAACGTGTACCCATTAGGGTTCATTCATTCTCATTATAAAAGGGTTGATGACCCTATTATTAGTATCCTAAATTCCTAATACAATCAAGATCCTAAGTTATAGCTACTTCATATAGAAAGTGTACATGTATTATGACTATACTAATTCTTAAATTATAGCTAACTAATGATACATGGGCTGGATTGACAGATGGTCACTCACAGATGGAAGTGAAATTTAGTTTATTGCTAATTCAGGAGGGGGGAGGATGATTGCGGACATTGGGTTCTTGAATGTTGAGTTACTGTATGGATTTTGGAAGTGGATCTTGCCCTACTCACACATGTATGCATTATGTATGCTTCCAAGACTTATCATGGCTATTTGGGTCAGCACACATGATACACACAATATATTAAAGAAGGGTATTGTCCCTCTTCATAGATTGTATCCACAGATTTGCAAGGTCAGCTGATCCCATAATGCACATCAGAAGAAGCTCGCAAAAAGGCAAAATAAAATGCAACAACCTTATAACTACCTCCACCAATATAACTACTCATGAGGGCTGCTGCTATCTTCCAGCTATCTTGACCAAGTGATCGCATAGGCACCAGCAGATATGCTACAGCCGTTCCAATTGTGGTTGCAACTGTTACAGTGGAAAAGAAATTAAGTATAATAGGAATTTATACTAAAGAAGGAAAAAGAAGTAGAAAAAGAATAAACACCAACAGCATATTGTGAGGCAACATGAAGAAATTTATGCAATCTGTATTGGATGTTCCAAAGGGGTATAAAATGGAGTTTGGTATTAACTTTTGGATGTTGACATGACTAACAAGGAATGAAAAACTAACAAACACCAAGGAGATTTATACAGAATAGGTTTTAAAGAGGAAAGAAAAGGTCAAATAAAACCAAAAACTAGTTCCCGCATGCAAAATAGAGATTTCCCCAGAAAAGAAGTAAAAAAAAACATGATGCAGGATCGGTGAGGATTTACATAGTTTAGGATCTTATATTTACATGAGCAGAATAACATCAAAACTGAGATTGGTATAAAGCAATGTGTGTGTGTATATATAGAGAGAGAAGGCAATGGAGTTTGCCCTTGAAATTACAGATTCTTCTCTTTTCTGGCTAATCTATTGTACCAAAAACTGAAACATCCCATGCCACCCTGTTTAAATGACTTATTCATTAAAAGATAGAAACCACTGGAGCTAAATCTTGGTAAGACTAATAAAATGGATATATATGATGCTTGATCTAAGAAACAGTCTTGACCGGCAATGGTAAGGATGGAGCCCGCATTATAGCAATCAATTGATCACTTGATTCAGTGGTCCCCTACAAAGAATCTCTCCAAATAACGTGATCCTTACCACCAGCGGCACAATACTAGCACAAATAATGGGCATTTCCCTGTAATTAATGAATTATAGTAGAGACAAAAATGAGAACTTCTCTAATATTCTATATACCAGATCCAAGCAAGAAGACCACCAGCAGTGTGCCAGTAGACCGAAAGATGCGACGCAGATCGGCCTTGAAAAGTAGCAAAGGAACTGCCACAGGAAGTAGAAAGTCCATGACAACAGAATATGCAGGAGCTTCAAAGGGTAGTATCCCAAGATTACTGGCTACAAGACCCACCAGAATGCTAACTATGGCTGCACTCAACGTGCTCCCAATCGCAGTCCTCTCCGACCTGCGATTATCATTCCTATCACAAACTCCAAAGAAGAAGAGCTTGGGGCATATTTGAGTGTAATAATTTTATGCAGCATTTTATATCCACAGCTGTTGCATATCCCTTATTATAAATGTTAATAACCAGTAACACCAAAAGCTCGAGCTGTTAGTGAATGGCATAACAATCTATATCAACACCCACCCAAAAGCTTGAGTTGTTAATGAACGGCATAACAATCTATATCAACACCCAACCAAAAGCTTGAGCTGTTAGTGAACGGCGTAACAATTTATATCAACAATAAAATGAGAGAGATTTTCACCTGTGGAAAGTCTGTATAGACTCCCCTGAATGAAACCCAATCTCCTGGATTACTAGAGAGGTGGGCTCCTGCATTAAAGCGGGAGATTGGTTTTCATGCAAAGGTGAGAAAATCACCATACAAAATTTTTGTAAGACATTATTTTCTGCAGTTTCTATTATCTGTTGCGCCAAAACAATTTTCTTTCTAAAATGTGTAACTCTCTACCACATTAGAAACCACGACGGCGAATGGTTTTCAATTCCTAGGATCTGAATCTGGTGGAAAATGAATCTACCTCATAAAATGAAAACCTTGGAAATATTTTGAAAATTGAAAGTGAATACTCTATTTTCTACAATTTTCAGCTCCCATCTTTTGGGGCAAGCTAAAGATTTTCAACAATTCAACAATGAAATATATATCTACTTGTTGGACACAAATATGCTTTCCACAAAAATTGTGTCTTGACAAATGAACAACCAAAAAACACTTCTATTTTCAATGGAAAATGTGCGACACAAACGCACCCACCCATAGGCCCTCTTTGGGTGCATAGAATTCCTCAGTAAGTATTTCTAAAAGTGGCTAAGGTTGAATGAATACCAGATTCCGAAAGCGGAAATGGAGAAGAGAGAGGCCCAAATTCCCCAGTGGTCCTGTGGAGAGATGAGAGGAGCTGATGATATATTGAAAATGTGCTCTCGTCTTTACATTGCGATTGGATTTGTTGGGGTGTTGAGAAATGGAAGTATGGATTTTAGGGTTTGGTGCTGGTGAGACTGTTGGCAGATGGAGCGAGGAAAGATTTGATCTTTTGAAGGTTGGGAATGGGAATGGCGAGCAGAGAGGAGAGGAACAGAAAGACGACGACGACGCCATGAGTAGAAAGATTTGAGAGAGCGTTTGGATGGATTTTTATTTCAGAATCCAAATGAATACAGGAATGGAATCGAGAGAGCGTTTGGATGGATATTTCGGAATCGAAATGGAACTGGAATGGAATCAGTGGCTTTTGCATTGTCTTCTTGCTCGAATCCAATAAAAAATGCTATCTAAGTTTGTCCATATGTTATATATGGTTTTTTTTTTTTTTTTTAGAAAAGATTTCAAATAATGCCTTTTAAGTGTTTGCCTTTATTTCAAAAAAAAAAAAATTGTTGCAAGTTACAAAACTTTTCAAACTGGGGTTCCAAGTTTTCAATTATGTATATGGCTTGCCGACTTTTCCATATGACTCTTTTTCTCAATTTTTAAAATACCTAAATTACCTTCGTAGAAAAAAACCCTACCTTCACCGACATCGTCAAGGTGATCGATGGCAACTACCATCCCCACGGGGATCCGCACCATGTAGTAGTTGCCAAAAGTATGACATGTCTTTAAAATGAAGATTAAGTAATTTGTACGTTCTAAAATATTAAAGAGAAAAGTCATCGTAAAATGCCTTTAAATGGCCGGCTGCCTTTATGGAAAATTAGACTCTTAAGTTTTGAAACTTCTGTCTTTTTTTTTAAATAAGATAAAATCTTAAGGTATTTTTAAAAAAAATTCTTTCCTTTAACAAAATTCACCATAACCAATTTACTATTTGTAAATAACACCCCCAAAACTCCTCTCAGTTTTGTTGAAAAATGTCCCATCAAGCCTTTTCGATGGGTTGTTGAAAATTTAAAAACGTAATTATAAAAACATAAAGATCATATCACTATTGTTTTTTCTCATACTTTCTCTTTTATTGATTGAAAATTTATTTTGAATAATACTGTCGTGTCATGCATTGAGCAATTTATGGAGAGCTTTCAACGATCTCAATTTGGATTTTCTCTTTACTGTCATATTATCTAACCACCATTGATGATGTGCATATCATTTGCTAGAGTTGAATCATTGGCATTTAGGGCACGTTTGGTAAGGATCCTTGTCACGCCCCGAGCCCGAGATTTCGCACATCCCGAGGCGCGACACACGCCCGCGTAGGAATTCGAGTCAAACTCATTGACTCTTGGTCCCCACGTACGGAATTTACCCACAGGATATCACATGTGAGGTTTATAAATCCATGTATCTATATTTTTCACCTGTATAATTTTGTCAAATAGATATCCAATATCATAACACCCAATCATCAAGATATAGAGCATAAGGTTCATGAGCATAGATTTAAAAGTTCAAGTTTAAGTTCAAGAGAAGAGAAGTATATTAAGTTAAAGTTTACAATCCCAAAAGCTAAACAAGTTCATAAAACTTCTACAAAATGAGTGACACTTCCAAGCCACGGTCTAAGGGTCATTTAACGTCCATCTCATCGTGCATATGCCTAAAAGACATCATCAGGAGTCCATTCTGCTACGTTAAGGGGAGGTTCCTCTTCCTCAAGGACCTCCGGGGCAATGGCGTCGATGTATTCACCTGTAACACCAAGTGTAGCACCATTAGACTAAGCTAAGCAATGTAAGCATATATAATTCATATAACATGTGGCAAAAGAATATCTGAACATATCCATAAATCATATGAGGTCAAGTGCGTACACTAGGCAATCTGAGCATGAATAAACATGAGACATTCGAATCAAGAATAACAGATATACACAATAACAGAACTAGTTAGCACATCCACATTAGCTAAATTCTCTCAATTTAATCATGTAAACATGAAAGTAAAGGGAGAGCAGAATATCAGAACAGGACAGGGCGGTACTACTAGGAGACAGAGGTACCCAGAATTCTCCATCGTAGACCTAGGGTGCCGGTAAACCCTCAGAATAATTTCCCATCTGCAGAGGGCCAGAAATATATACTAAACCCACACTTAGCCGGGTCCGACTTAGATAGGGTCGAAGCCAAGTGGTGCTGACTCATGGAATGCATACAGTTAACAGAGCAGATATAGAACAGATACAGGACAGATCATATAATATTACAAAATCAGAACTTATTACAGATATAACTGAACAGAAGTGGAAAACAGACATAATATAAACAGGTGTATAAGAAAATATACATAACCAAGCAGAGGTATGATCAAGTCATACGAGAATACTGGAAAACGGAATGCAATGCATGTACAGAGAAATTTATATTCGGAATCAAGACAGAAATCAAGCCAAGCCTACGGTCTTGGAACCCTCGTGGTCTTCACCGTCCAACTCGGTGTAGTACTAAGAATTCCGACTTTATTGGGCTATAAAGCAACCCTTGGCGTTACTTAATTTGGATGCCGAATCCCTTAGTATAACACATTTGGTTCGGATGACAATACGAAGATTCACGATGTTCTTTGTGGGTGTATGGTAGCTCACACCTCACCCACATGAATTAAAATTCCATTGGGCATGATTTAGGATTCAAGGGATCCAACCTTAAAGTCCAACTATCAGGCCAAACAATCTAAGCATACTACGGTTCAACACTTGGCTCGCGGTACCCTCCGGTTGCCAAGATTTATTTAAAATCCAATATCCTCTTAAGTCTCAAATCTCAAATCAATAATATGCAAGTACCATTGGATTCTACGCTTCAAGAGCTTTCCAACGATATAAAGAACGTCAAAATCGGACATACGAGTCAAAAGTTATGGCCATTTGAAGTTTGGCTCCCCGTGCCCAGTGGGCCCTCTCGCTATAGCGAGCTAGGAGCTCGCTATAGCGAGAATGCTCTCTGCCAGGGGCTCTTTTGCTCGCTAGAGCGAGCTGGAAGCTCGCTAGAGCGAGGGTAGTCACTGCCAAGGTCCGGGGAGGCTGTGACAGGGCTGTTTTGTCCCTCTTGGCTTCCCCTACAACCATTGTAATCCATTCCAATGATCAAAAACTAGCAAGATGAGCCACCAATGCTCTCTAAACATAAACATCCATTGTCTTGACCAAAAATACATCAAACCATACCCATTTACAAATCTAAAACCAATTTTTAAGCAAGAACAAAAATGAGCTGGAACTGGGTAATCTAGAATGAGATCTATTGCAAGAATCATAAATAAAGAATAACATGCACATTATTATAAATGTTTACTTGCCTTAAGGTGCTTGAAGCTAAAAATCACAAATCCAAGCTATACTCAATCTCTATTTCCAAGGTAAACTCTCCAAAAGAAAAACCCCCAAATGTAATGGAGAAGATGAAATCCTACAATGGCGAAAAATGAAAATGAGGAACAAGAAGATGCATGCACGAATTGTAACATCATCTCACTGATTTGAAACAAAAGCAATGGAAAGGAAGATGGAAACTTACCAATGGAGAAGATTAAAAGGGAAGAAGCTTGAGAGAGATTATAGATCTTGTAGAAGAAGATGAAGAAGATGAAGGTAGAGTCCCCAAATCTCACATGCAAGGTCACCAAGCATTCAATCTTGAGAAAATTTGGTGAAGAAGTGAAGGAGAAGAAAGAAGTTTCAGTTGCTGGAAATGAAGGAAGAAGAGAATCGTTGGAGATGAGACTTTAAATGAAACTTTTCTGGGCTTTGCATGCAAACCCAGATTTAGGATTAAAATGTCACAAAAGGGCTTCCTGCTGGTATTTGGGCCAAGGGGGATCCGAATTTGGGTCAGTTTGGGTCTGAATGACTCGGGTCAAAACATGAAAATCAAAGCCCAAACTATGCTTTATGCAATGTACCTAAAATCCAAAAATTTCTAAAGACACACTAAAACCCAAAACACTCTGGTCAAACCCAACTAATTCTACCTAATCAAGCTCAAATGCAAACAAAATATTCATTAAGCTATTAATCTAAATTAATTAACTCTAAAACGAGATTAAGGTGGGTCGGGGTATTACATCCTCCCCTCCTTAGGACATTTGGTCCTCCAAAAGTAAATCGTACCTCGGTCAATAGATGAGGATACTTCCTCATTACTTGCTCTTCTAGCTCCCACGTAGCTTCTTCCGGACCATGGTGCTCCCACAAGATCTTCACCCAACGAATCGTCCGGGTACGCAACACTGTCTCCTTGACGTCGATCACTTGCAAAGGTTTCTCATCGTAAGTTGCGTCTGCTCGAATCTCCAAAGGCTCATACTCAATGACGTGCGACGAGTCCGGAACATACTTCCTCAACATAGCCACGTGGAAAACATCATGTACTGCTGCAAGGTTAGGAGGTAATATCAATCTGTAGGCCAAGTCTCCAACTCTACTGCGAATCTCGAACGGTCCAATATATCTCGGTGATAACTTGCCCTTCTGCCCAAATCGAATGGTGCCATTCATCGGTGAAACTTTGAGGAACACCTTGTCTCCCACTTGAAACTCGAGATCTCTACGTCGGTGATCCGCATAACTCTTTTGCCTACTCTGAGCTGTCTTCAATCGTTCATATGCAAGTTTGACCTTTGCACTAGTCTCACCAATAATAGTTGGTCCATGAAAGCTTCTGACTCCGACTTCTTCCCAACAAACCGGTGATCTGCACCTCCTACCATAAAGAGCTTCAAACGGTGCCATACCGATACTCGCGTGAAAGCTGTTATTGTACGCGAACTCGCACAAAGCCAAATCTCGATCCCATTCTATCTTGTAGTCCAAAACACACGCTCTGAGCATGTCCTCAAGAGTTTGGATCGTCCTCTCCGACTGTCCATCAGTCTGCGGATGGTATGCCGTGCTGAAAGTCAACTGAGTGCCCATAGCTTGCTGGAATGAAGTCCAAAATCTTGAGATAAATCGACTATCTCTATCTGACACAATTGAAGCTAGAATCCCATGCAATCGAACAATCTCCTTGATAAACATATCCGCCATCGTATGCATCTTGGTTCCTGTCTTGAAAGGCACAAAGTGTGCAGACTTAGTCAATTTGTTTACGATCACCCAAATAGCATTGTTGTGTCTCGAAGTCTCTGGTAGTCCTGACACAAAATCCATCGTAATATGCTCCCACTTCCACTTGGGTCTCTTCAATGGCTTCAAAAGTCCTGGAGGCTTTCTATGTTCTGCTTTGATCTTCTGGCATGTCAAACACCTCGAAACAAATCCAGCAATCTCTCTCTTCATATTGTTCCACCAAAATCGACCCCGTAAATTCTGGTACATCTTAGTACTACCGGGATGCATAGAGTACCGCGCATGATGCGCCTCTGCCATAATCTGATCCTTAAGATTTCCAACATTAGGCACACACAACCTATCCCGGAAATACAAAACACCATCTTCAAGTCTGAAATCTGGCTTATCTGCAATCTTGTCTCTAATCCTGACCAACTCGGGATCCTGAAATTGGTTATCCTTAATCTGCTGAATCAACTGCGGTTCTGAAACTGACATGGCTGCCAACATAACCTTCTCACTGACCAGTTCTATCTCAACGTCTAAATCTCTGAAAGTCTCAACTAAATCCCATTCTCCGCACAAACTGGCCAAAGTGCCTGACTTCCGGCTCAACGCATCTGCCACTACATTCCCTTTGCCCGGAAAATACCGAATCGGAAAGTCATAATCAGCCATCAACTCTAGCCAACGACGTTGCCTCTGATTCAAATCTTGCTGCGAGAAGAGGTACTGCAAACTCCTATGATCGGAATGAACTTCAAACCTCTCTCCATAGAGATAATGTCTCCAAAGTTTCAAGGCAAAAACTACCGCCGCTAACTCCAAGTCATGCGTGGCATAGTTCTTCTCATGTTCTCTTAGTTGCCTAGATCCATAAGCCACTACCTTGCCATTCTGCATCAAAACACAACCTAATCCAACCTTCGAAGCATCAGTATAGATCACAAATCCTCCGCTCTCGGTCGGTAAAGTCAACACTGGGGCTGTAGTGAGCTTCTCCTTAAGCAATTGAAAATTAGCTTCACACTCTGGAGTCCAAACAAAAGCGGTATTCTTCCTAGTCAACTTGGTCAACGGAGCTGAAATCTTAGCAAATCCTTCAACAAATCTCCGATACTATCCAGCCAATCCTAGAAAACTCCTGACTTCTACTGCATTCCTCGGGCTTTGCCAATTCACTACTGCTTCTACCTTAGCTGGGTCAACTGCCAAACCTTCTTTAGAGATTATGTGCTCGAGAAAAGCTATTTGCTCCAACCAAAATTCACATTTATCTAACTTCGCATATAATTGATTGTCTTTCAACAATTGCAATGAAGTCCTCAGATGCTCTGCATGCTCTTCCTTAGACTTAGAGTACACCAAGATGTCATCAATAAAAACAACCGTAAATTGATCCAAGTATGGGGCAAAGATTCTGTTCATCAAAGACATGAAAACTCCCGAATCTAGAAATTCGTAATGTCCATATCTCGTCCGGAAAGCTGTCTTAGCAACATCTTGCTCTTTAATCCTCAACTGATGATAACCGGACCTAAGATCAATCTTCGAAAAATGAGCTGCACCTTGTAATTGATCAAATAGTTCATCAATCCTAGGCAGTGGATATTTGTTCTTTATAGTTACTTGATTAAGCTGCTTATAATCAATACATAACCTTAAGGTGCCATCTTTCTTTTTCACAAATAGAACTGGAGCTCCCCAAGGAGAAACACTAGGGCGAATAAAACCTTTATCAAGTAATTCTTCTAATTGAATCTTCAATTCTCTCAGCTCTGTAGGTGCTATCCTGTAAGGTGCTCTAGAGATTGGGGCTGTCCCCGGCACTAACTCAATAGTAAAATCTATCTCCCTAATAGGTGGCAAACCAGGTACTTCATCCGGAAAGACATCCGGGAACTCACAAGCTACTGGGATATCTTCTAACTGCTTAGGCTGCTTATCTTCTGAAATAAAAGCTATGAATCCTTCACAACCACTATGGATTAGTCTCTCTGCCTTAAGAGCTGAAATTATTCTGGCATCTAATCTCTTCTTAGCCCCTTCAAAGATAACTCCTGCACTAGACTCATCTAACCTGAGGGTCACAGTCTTGTGGAAACAATCCATACAAGCACGATACTTCGCTAGCCAATCCATTCCTAGAGTAACATCAAAATCGTGCATAGCTAGGACTATCAAATCTGCTGGCATCACCAAATCACCTATCTGCACTCTACACTGCGGGTAAAACAAATCACAAACTACCCTCCTGCCTACTGGAGTAACAAATCGCAAGTACAACCTGCAATTGCTCGGGTCTACCTCCGATCGTCATAGCAAAGTGCGGTGCAATGAAAGAGTGTGTGGATCCAGGATCAAACAAAACTCTAGCTTCATGATCACAAACAAACAGCTTACCTTCTACAACAGTATCTGCAGCTTCCGCTTCTTCGTTGGTCATGGCATACATACGTCCCGTTGCATTCGGACGCTGCTGTGGCTGCTGCCTTTGTTGTCCTTGCCTTTGTTGAACTGGACCTTGTTGCCTAGGCCTCTGCTGGCCTTGCACTTGTCTCTGCTGCTGTTGCTGAGGTGGCCTCTGAGCTCCAGGCAAAGCCTGTCTGATTGGTTGAGCTTGAATGGGTGGACGGGCTGGTTGCTGAGGTTGTTGCTGCTGCTGTCCTCTAGCCCCATCACCTACAGGGCGTGGACAATCCTTGACCGCGTGATCCGAAGAGCCACATCTATAGCAAAGACCAAGTATCCTCCTGCACTGACTCGAATCGTGGGCCTTGCCACAATGAGCACAAGACACTGGCCTTGCTTGAGAACTGCTCCCTTGCTTGAATTTCTTGCCCTGGGTTTGTTGTGGTGAACTCTTGCCAGAAGGAGTGAAGTAACGCTTAGGCTCATTTAGAACAATGTTCTGTTGTTGTTGCTCCGCAGAATAAGCCCTCTCAACTGCATCATCGAAAGTAGTAGGTCTCTGAAACATAATGACATCACGCTGAATGGAAGGCCTCAACCCTTCGATAAACCTTTCCACTTTCTTAGCTTCTGTGTCAACACATTCTGGAGCAAAGCGCGAAAGACGAGTAAACTCATGGATATACTCAGCTACGGTCATCAATTCTTGCTTCAAGTTCTGAAATTCTGCCTTCTTCTATCTCGTGATATGAGCTGGTATGAATTTCTTCCGAAACTGTGCCTCAAATGTGGTCCAAGCAACTTCATCTGCTATCGTTCTGAAAGGAGTACGGACACTCTTCCACCATGTGTCTGCAACATCTCGAAACATGGAAGCTGCCAAGGCTACCTTCTGCCTGCCTGTACACTCCATAGTCTCAAAGACATTCTCAGTGTGCACAATCCATTCGTCTGCAGTCAAAGGATCTTCCAATCCGGTGAACTCTATTGCTCCACGCTTCCTGAACTTCTCATAGAGTGAGTTAGGGTCTTGCTCCCTAGGCTGGACCTGCCTATTCATCATATTCATGATCTGCTCATTCTGCCTCACTAGCTGCGCGGACATAGCTTGCAAGATATCTCTCAATCCACCATCATTAACTGGAGGCGGTGGAGGTGGAGGAGGTGGTGGAGGTGGCAACTCTTCATCCTCCACATGCTCATTCCCCACACCTTGAAGGTCGACGAAGAGTGTGGCATCAGGATTCTGACTGCTGCTAGAGTCATTTCGGGGATTGGTAGCCCGACGAGGTGGCATTTTCTGTAAAATAATTGGGTTAGAACAAACACTTAAAAACCCTAGGAAAGTTCCAAAAGAATTGGTACACCCAACGTCCTATCGTATCCTCACATCGTGCCCTAAAGTTCTAAGTATTTTAAATACTCTTAGAACAACATATGCTCTGATACCAACTTACGTATGTCACGCCCCGAGCCCGAGATTTCGCACATCCCGAGGCGCGACACACGCCCGCGTAGGAATTCGAGTCAAACTCATTGACTCTTGGTCCCCACGTACGGAATTTACCCACAGGATATCACATGTGAGGTTTATAAATCCATGTATCTATATTTTTCACCTGTATAATTTTGTCAAATAGATATCCAATATCATAATACCCAATCATCAAGATATAGAGCATAAGGTTCATGAGCATAGATTTAAAAAGTTCAAGTTTAAGTTCAAGAGAAGAGAAGTATGTTAAGTTAAAGTTTACAATCCCAAAAGCTAAACAAGTTCATAAAACTTCTACAAAATGAGTGACACTTCCAAGCCACGGTCTAAGGGTCATTTAACGTCCATCTCATCGTGCATATGCCTAAAAGACATCATCAAGAGTCCATTCTGCTATGTTAAGGGGAGGTTCCTCTTCCTCAAGGATCTCCGGGGCAATGGCGTCGATGTATTCACCTGTAACACCAAGTGTAGCACCATTAGACTAAGCTAAGCAATGTAAGCATATATAATTCATATAACATGTGGCAAAAGAATATCTGAACATATACATAAATCATATGAGGTCAAGTGCGTACACTAGGCAATCTGAGCATGAATAAACATGAGACATTCGAATCAAGAATAACAGATATACACAATAACAGAACTAGTTAGCACATCCACATTAGCTAAATTCTCTCAATTTAATCATGTAAACATGAAAGTAAAGGGAGAGCAGAATATCAGAACAGGACAGGGCGGTACTACTAGGAGACAGAGGTACCCAGAATTCTCCATCGTAGACCTAGGGTGCCGGTAAACCCTCAGAATAATTCCCCATCTGCAGAGGGCCAGAAATATATACTAAACCCACACTTAGCCGGGTCCGACTTAGATAGGGTCGAAGCCAAGTGGTGCTGACTCATGGAATGCAATATACAGTTAACAGAGCAGATATAGAACAGATACAGGACAGATCATATAATATTACAAAATCAGAACTTATTACAGATATAACTGAACAGAAGCGGAAAACAGACATAATATAAACAGGTGTATAAGAAAATATACATAACCAAGCAGAGGTATGATCAAGTCATACGAGAATACTGGAAAACGGAATGCAATGCATGTACAGAGAAATTTATATTCGGAATCAAGACAGAAATCAAGCCAAGCCTACGGTCTTGGAACCCTCGTGGTCTTCACCATCCAACTCGGTGTAGTACTAAGAATTCTGACTTTATTGGGCTACAAAGCAACCCTTGGCGTTACTTAATTTGGATGCCGAATCCCTTAGTATAATACATTTGGTTCGGATGACAATACGAAGATTCACGATGTTCTTTGTGGGTGTATGGTAGCTCACACCTCACCCACATGAATTAAAATTCCATTGGGCATAATTTAGGATTCAAGGGATCCAACCTTAAAGTCCAACTATCAGGCCAAACAATTTAAGCATACTACGGTTCAACGCTTGGCTCGCGGTACCCTCCGGTTGCCAAGATTTATTTAAAATCCAATATCCTCTTAAGTCTCAAATCTCAAATCAATAATATGCAAGGACCATTGGATTCTACGCTTCAAGAGCTTTCCAACGATATAAAGAACGTCAAAATCGGACATACGAGTCAAAAGTTATGGTCATTTAAAGTTTGGCTCGCCGGGCCCAGTGGGCCTTCTCGCTATAGCGAGCTGGGATCTCGCTATAGCGAGAATGCTCTCTGCCAGGGGCTCTTTTGCTCGCTAGAGCGAGGGTAGTCACTGCCAAGGTCCGGGGAGGTTGTGACAGGGCTGTTTTGTCCCTCTTGGCTTCCCCTACAACCATTGTAGTCCATTCCAATGATCAAAAACTAGCAAGATGAGCCACCAATGCTCTCTAAACATAAACATCCATTGTCTTGACCAAAAATACATCAAACCATACCCATTTACAAATCTAAAACCAATTTTTAAGCAAGAACAAAAATGAGCTGGAACTGGGTAATCTAGAATGAGATCTATTGCAAGAATCATAAATAAAGAATAACATGCACATTATTATAAATGTTTACTTGCCTTAAGGTGCTTGAAGCTAAAAATCACAAATCCAAGCTATACTCAATCTCTATTTCCAAGGTAAACTCTCCAAAAGAAAAACCCCCAAATGTAATGGAGAAGATGAAATCCTACAATGGCGAAAAATGAAAATGAGGAACAAGAAGATGCATGCACGAATTGTAACATCATCTCACTGATTTGAAACAAAAGCAATGGAAAGGAAGATGGAAACTTACCAATGGAGAAGATTAAAAGGGAAGAAGCTTGAGAGAGATTATAGATCTTGTAGAGGAAGATGAAGAAGATGAAGGTAGAGTCCCCAAATCTCACATGCAAGGTCACCAAGCATTCAATCTTGAGAAAATTTGGTGAAGAAGTGAAGGAGAAGAAAGAAGTTTCAGTTGCTGGAAATGAAGGAAGAAGAGAATCGTTGGAGATGAGACTTTAAATGGAACTTTTCTGGGCTTTACATGCAAACCCAGATTTAGGATTAAAATGTCACAAAAGGGCTTCCTGCTGGTATTTGGGCCAAGGGGGGTTCGAATTTGGGTCAGTTTGGGTCTGAATGACTCGGGTCAAAACATGAAAATCAAAGCCCAAACTATGCTTTATGCAATGCACCTAAAATCCAAAAATTTCTAAAGACACACTAAAACCCAAAACACTCCAAAAATCATAGTCTACTTAGTCAATGGTCAAACCCAACTAATTCTTCCTAATCAAGCTCAAATGCAAACAAAATATTCATTAAGCTATTAATCTAAATTAATTAACTCTAAAACGAGATTAAGGCGGGTCGGGGTATTACAATCCTCACAGAGGATTCAACTCCGGTTTTCCTCGTCATCGAGGAAAACCCATAAAGGTGGCGAGGAAAACCCATAAAGGTTTTATTCCTTCTCTCTAGAATCTGATCTTTCATGAAATCTGGTTTTTTTTTTTTTTTTTTTTTTTTTATCAATGACTCAAACCCAATTAAAGCAATATATCATTATTTAAGATTATGCGATTGAAAAAAAAAATCAACTTCAGTTTGCCCCTTTACATATTCAATTTCAAATTTTGGATCTTTTTTTAAAAGAATAGACATAAGTTTAATTTGAACAAAACTTGTCCTTGTTAGGATGTTTGAAATCCTACCTCAAAAGCATGAAAGTGAGAATCTAAACATTCTTACTGTCTGTTATGTTGTGCCACGGAATGCTAAAACTGATGCATGATCCCCACCACTTGAATCTGCATAAATCAAGTGCCAGTAACTCTACCAGTTTTTCTTTTCCTTACAAATGCAACCTAAAGGTTCAAAAAATAATGTGTGAAGGAAAGGTTAATCTCACACGACTTCTAATGTTAGGTGTGGTAAAAAAAAAGTGAGTTTAACATAGTCTTGTGTACCTGGTTCTCAAATTAATGAACCATTGCTCCTGTTCATGTTCTTGATGAAATATCACACAGGAATCAGTAAGAATTACCCAAATTTTGGAAGTAAAATAATGTTGGCATTGCATTAATGGGTAAGAATTGATTATATGATAACAACAGTAAAGTTCTATAAAAGCGGCAGGAAGAATTGCTCAAATATCACTAGTTTTTACTCCAGCTGAACTTCTGATTGGATTTCAACTTCTGAATCTCTGTTTTATTCAAATCTCCATTGCTCCCAGTATTATTTCTGGACATTCCGCATTCTTTAAACAAGACTAATTGCTATTTACTCCAGTGGTTATTCCTTAACATTTCTTTTATTCACAATATATTTGACACTCGGTCGGTCAATCGGTCCTAGTATGAAAGGTACACATGAAATCTGAATCTGAATCTCATGGAACCTACCATTTATGAGCTAAGCCACAAAATCGTTTGTCATCCAAATGATCCCAAACATCCAAACAGAATATTTTGGTTCACTTAGTATGGACTAGTAAATTCTAATCATCCATCAGTAGCCACAGAAATCCACTAGGTAGGATCATCTTATCGATGTCGCATTGACTTTATGGCCTTTCAATGAAAAAACCTACTACATGAACATCCAGATCTCATGTATATATCACATATCTACATAGAAATAGATTATAGCGGATAATAAAAATCACTAATATACATACATATATATATAATTGGCTTTTAGTGAACAAGTTTGCTCTGCAAAACTGCGCAATTCAACACATCCTATATACAATTATATTTTCATCATCATAAAAGTCTTGCCCCAACTATGTTTGGCAGATGCAACTAAGTAATCTTACATATAAAAAACACGACAAAGTAGAACCAAAAGGATCATAAATATCAACCAGTAGCACCTAAGAATACAAGCAAATACATAAATCACATGGACAATGAACGTGGTTAGGACAATCTTTGGAACAGTTACATAAATTTAAAAACCATTACTCCAAATGCAATACCAATAAACGTTGCAATTGCAATTCCAAATATGCCAGCAAGAATCCCAGGGACTATCAAAGAGCTCCATCCTTTAGCTGTGGCCATTCCACATGCTGTTGTGGGGCCTCCGACATTAGCGTTTGAAGCCACCAGCAACAGCTTCTGATCAAAACGAAGGAGTTTTCCGACTCCAAGGATGAAAGAAAGATGGACAGCTACCTGGATAAAAGCAAATGCAAAAATTCCAGGTGCTGTATTGATGACATTCCATATGCTCCCATTTGCACCCACCACAGCAAAAAAGACCTGTAGTACTCATGTTCCAAGAGCCCAAATAACTAGATTAGAAGAGGAGCAAATTGCAACTAAAAAAAATACAAAATGTTTCTTCTCAATATGTCTGCTCGTGATCATTAAATGTCTTTTAAGCAATCAAAAGTGTCGATCTCTAAACTGGAATGAAGAGAAGGCTAAAATGTAAGGTCATCATGAGCGCAGCAAAAGGTTACAGCGAAGACTGCAATGGCCTATGTAACAAAATCCACAGCTGTTCATAAGAAATAGTTGTCATTCAGCCAACATGGGTTTTGCATAAGAAATAACTCTGAACTGGATATACCTTCATCAAATTAAAGCAATGGCCTCTCCAGTTGGTGCAAGGTAGCCAAATTGTGCCGGGAAAATGGTTGCCAGGACAACCACAATTGCCGTTACAGCAGGAAGGATACCTCCCTTAAGTCCTAACTTTGTGAGGTAAGAGGCAATCTTGCAAATGGCAAAAGCAGTCGCTAGTGCTGTAGCAGTTTGTAATACAGGAAGCTTGTTTGAAGACTGAGTTTCTGTATCGTCTGGACTGTCTGCAGAATTACAATTTCTTTCAAATGAAAAATCATATAATATTATTACTACATTTCATACTATAATGTTTGTCTTTGGAAAGTATAAATTAGATGGACCATTAAGTTGGGAGTTGGACTTGGACCATCAAAAACTTCATTAGAACTTTATTAAGTACATGTGTAAATAGGTCATAAAGGGGAAAGCTGGTTGGGGTTGCTAAAATCTGAATCCAAGCTGGAATTGTTGTGATCGTGTGTGCGGAAGCGTGCGATCAACAAGCAAACATACCACAATGAAGAGAACACAAATTTACGTGGTTCGGTGATTTCACACCTACGTCCACGGACAAAGCTCGTCTTCCTATTAGATTTTCCCCACACTAGGGTTACAACCAAAATAGATAATATATAGTTTTTAGACAAATACTAAATTACCCCTCAACCCTAATACCAATGCATTGGGCCTACAAAACGAGCCAAAACCCAAAACCCATAAACCTAACAAATCTCCACCTTGGCGAGATTTGCAGGCCACAATATTTTCCACCTTGGCATGCAATCACACGCCTCCAAATGCGCCCGTAGGCGCCATACACCCGAAGGTGCTCAAAATCACAGAATGTTGACCAAGTCCTTAAACTTGACCCTAGTCATCACCTTAGTCAGCATATCTGTGTTTTCCAAATGCCTCTTTGCTTCTTTGTAGGTGGTACGAACAGATTCTTCAACCATCGGAAGTGCATATGCCACCATATCAGAGTACCGTTGAGGTTTCCGAATATTCCTTTTCGGTCTACTGGTTGCAATAGAATCTGCTTGCTCTTGTGCAGGCTCTTGAGCTTCAGTCTCCTCCTCATCTATATCATCACCCTTTAACTCAATTGGGATGACATCAAACTCCACCTACTTCGATTTACCATTGGTCTTGCTCTCCTCCTGAGAGCCATTTTGCTTGTTCTGTTTACACATAGCAGCTTCATCAAAAGTCACATTCCTGCTAAGAACAAGTTTCTTGAATTTGGACACCATAGCCGGTATCCTTTCACACCACTGCTGAAACCCAAGAATATAGCTTTCTTGGCCCTTGGATCCAACTTACTATCTGTGACATGGTAATAAGCAGGACAACCAAATATATGCAATTTATCATAATCAGTAGCGGGTTTTCTAGACCATACCTCAATGGGTGTTTTACCCTCGATCGCAGCAAAAGGCAACCTATTGATGAGATGACAAGCATAAGCAACTGTCTCACCCCAAAAAGCTTTGCCTAATCCAGAATTAGACAACATACACCGAACTTTCTCCAATATAGTGCGGTTCATGCGTTCTGCAACCCCATTCTGTTGCAGAGCCCCACTAACTGTGAAATGTCTCACGATCCCCTCATCCTGACATACTTTCAAGAACGGATCAGACTTGTACTCTCCACCGTTATCTGATCTAAGCCTTTTGATCTTTCTGCCAGTCTGTGTTTCAATCATTTTCTTCCACTTCAAGAACACATTCAAGACTTCATCCTTGTGCTTCATGATGTACACCCATACTCTTCTGGAGAAGTCATCAACGAATGTAACCAAGTAGTGCATACCTCCCAAAGATGCCACTTTGGTAGGACCCCATACATCCGAATGAACATAGTCTAGTGTGCCTTGAGTACGATGGATCGCGGTGCCAAACTTCACTTTTGTCTGCTTGCCAAAAACACAATGTTCACAAAATCCCAACTTGCAAGTCTTTGCACCTTGCAACAAGCCTTGCTTAACTAAACCCTGCAATGCTCTCTCCCCAGCATGCCCTAGACGCATGTGCCACAATCTATTAGTGTCTGTAACAGTCTCATTTGAGCTATGAGATACTGTTGCTGCTCCACCTACAACTGTATTCCCTTGTAAGAAATACAGATTACCTCTTCGGACACCCTTCATCAACACAAGTGCACCGTAAACAACTTTTAGAACTCCACCTTCCATGGTAACCTTGAAGTCTTTGGAGTCTAAAGCACCCAATGAGATAAGATTCTTCTTCAAATCCGGTACATACCGAACATCTGTCAAAACTCTAACTGCTCCATCATGCATTTTCAAACGGATTTTTCCTATCCTTTTTGTTTTGCAAGCACTATCATTGCCCATCAAAACTGTTCCACCATCCAACTCTTGAAAGCTGGAAAACCATTCCCTGTTGGGACACATATGATAGGTACAACCCGAGTCTAAAATCCATTCGTCAGAATGGCATACCAATGAAGAAACAGTCAAATTAAATTCAGAATCATCATCTCCATCGTGTCCAATGTTTGCATCAGATTTATCTTTGTCCTTGTTTTTCAACTTTGGAAATCCTTCTTCCAATGCCCTTTTTTGCGACAAAAGGCACATTCATCTTTTGCAGGTGGTTTTGATTTTCCTCTCGATTTAGAACTACATTTACTATCAGATGTCCTAACATATGATCTGCCTCTTATTGTCAATGCATCAGATGATGAATCCCTGTGGGCCTGTTTGTCCTTCTTCCGATATTCATTATTCATCAAAGCAGCAGACACAACATCATATTTAACCTCAGTCTTCCCGTTGATCAAAGTGTGAGTAAAATGATCATAATTATCGGGAAGCGAATTCAGAAGAAGTAATGCCTTATCCTCATCATCAACTTTCACATCAATGTTCATCAAATCAGCAATAATCTTATTAAAATCATCGAGATGTTCAGTCATAGAAATACCTTGACGATACTCGAAGCGGAAAAGTTTCTTTTTCAAATAGATCCGATTCTCCAAGCTCTTGGTCATATACTTTTCCTCCAATTTCTGCCACAACTCTTTTGCAGAAGTTTCTCTCATCACTGAGTATTTCTGATCCTTCGCGAGACATAATCTGATGGTGCTACATGCCTGACGATTGATCTTCTGCCATTCCATATCTTCCATCTCTTTGGGTTTATCCTCTAGAGCAATTTCCAACTCTTGTTGGCTTAGAACATCTCTAACCCCACATTGCCACATACCAAAGTTATTGGTACCATAAAATTTCTCGACTTCGAATTTTGCATTCGAGATGGTTGTCTTTGCCGATGATGAGCTTGCCATTTAGTTTTTGTCTGTCAAACCAACAATCCACTTCATTCAGATCGTAGATCTAGTCGATACGAATCCAACAAATAAAATGGAGCTCAATTTTGAGTCCGGATGGCTTCAGAAATCAAGAAACAATTCTGGCCCTTGAAATCGGTCAAACTCAGCTATTGACCGTATTGCTGGCGTCAGGATGACGTCAGCCTCTGGCTACTGGGCTTCTCCTGCGCGGACTGGGTCAGGTCAGACCTGACCTGGACTGGACTTGCACTGCAGGCTGGGCCTCTGGAGCGGGCAGGTCGGACTTGACCCGAACTGACCCAGGACCTGGGTATTCTTCTCCTTCTTCGGTTCTGTGACAGAACCAGAGGGCAGGTTGCTGCCCTGCTTCTTCTTGTCTGGTGGCGTCGATAGAGAGCGGCCGGACTGGCGAGACGATGTCGACGACGGAGAGGATCTCCGGCGACGGCTGCGGCAATCGATGCCCGATTCAGAGAGATCGTCTGCGTGGCCCACCTCTAGTGATCTGCTCCTTCTGTGTCGCTGCAACAGATTAAAAAACGATCTGTTTCTCCCCAGACTGCTCCAACTCTGCTATTGTCTCAACGATCCCGATCCAGACGTAGAGATCCAGACGATGATCACAAGTCTGATCCAAGTTTGATCGTAGATCACAAGGTTTAAACCCAGTCAGGATCTCTTGTCAACTGTAACACCCCGACCCGCCTTAATCTCGTTTAGAGTTAATTAATTTAGATTAATTGCCTAATGGATGTTTTGATTGTGATTGGACTTGATTAGGTAGAATTAGTGGGGTTTGACCATTTACTAGGTAGATTATGACTTTTGGAGTGTTTTGGGTTTTTGTGTGTACTTAGAAAATTTTGGGTTTTTAATGCATTGCATAGAACATTTCATGGGCCTTAACTTTCATGTATTGACCCATTTAATTCGGATCCATTTAGGCCCATTTCCAGCCCATCCATTAGCTCCAAGCCCTTTCTTGCAATTTCAATCCTTTTTGTGGACTTGCATGTAGTGCAGGAAAAATTGGATTAAAAGCCCTAGCCTTAGTCATTTTCCTTCTTCTCTTCTTTTTCCTTCTTCATGTCTAGCTGAGAGTTCTCTTCTCTTCTCTTCTTCTACTTCATTTTTTCCTTCCTCATCTCAAGCAATCAACCAAGGGACCTTGCTTGTGTAGAAGCCGGTCACCACTTCATCTTCTCCAAGTCTCCATTTCCTCCAAGTGTGCTCAATCATTTTCTTTGGTAAGTATTCACCTTCCTTTCTCTTGTGTTTATTTCAAATCACTTCCATTTGATTTCTTTCATCTTTGGAAAGCTACAAATCGTGTATGCATCATCTTCTCCCTCATTCATTTCATACATTTTCGTTTTCACCATTTCTAGGGCATTTGAGCTTGCATTTTTTGGGATTTTCGAGTCTAAGAGGTTTTAGGTGTGAGAGTTAGCTTCCAAGCACCAAGGCAAGTTAAACTTATACATTTGTATGCATGGTTCCTTACTTGATTCATGACTATAATCAATCTTGCTTAGATACCCATCTCTTGCTCAAAAATGGATTTTTGTGGATGATTCCTCTTGTTAATGTAATATGAGTTTATTGATGTTTTATGAGCATTTTGGAAGCTCAAAGATACCCATTGGTAGTGGTTTAAACCTGGAATGAATGCCTTGAATGGCTTGGGAGAAACAGCAAAGTTTCAGATTTTCGGACACAGAGATTTGGCAGTTCGCTCGAGCGAGCGTGAGTGAACGCTCGAGCGAAGGGCTCTCTGGGAGAGTTCGCTCGAGCGAACTCTTGGTCCGGTCGAGCGAACAGCTCTCTGTCTGGGGTCCGCTCGAGCGAACATCTGGACGCTCGAGCGAACCTGATGCCTGCAGTATGCAGATTTTCCAACGACCATAACTTTTTAACCGTATGTCTGTTTTTGGAGATCTACATACCGTTGGAAAGCTCATGATGTGTAGAACCCAACAAAAAGAAAAGAACAAATGTTTGATTTGAACCTTAGAAAAGAATAAATGTTGGATTTTACATAATTGTGACAAATGGATGTTTCCATGAGCCGTACATTGAACCGTAGTTTGTTCTAGTTGATTGGCCTGATAGATGGACCTGTAGGATGTGCACCCTGAACTTTTATCATGACCATTGGGTTGTTTAATTGTGGATATGGATTGAGCAACCGTACCCACAAGGGACCTTGTGTTCTTCGGATTGTGACTGAATCAAATGTGTTTTATTAAGGGATTCGACATTCAAATTATGTAACGCCAAGGGGTTCCTTTGTAGCCCAATAATGTCGAAATCCTTAATACTACCCCGAGTTGGACGGTGAAGACCACATGTATTTCCAAGACCGTAGGCTTGGCTTGGATTACATCTTGACTCCGTATATGATCTATATGTACATGCATTGCATTCCGTTTCCAGTATTCTAGTATGACTTGATCATGCTTCTGTTCAGTTATGTATTTTCTGTTACACATCTGTTATGTTATATCTATTTATGGCTTTGTTCAGTATATCTCAGTAAGTTCTGATTCTTTGTCATTATATGATATGTCCTGCATATGTCCTGTATCTGATTAATACTGTTCTGCACCTGCTCTGTTGTTTGTACATTGCACTCTATGAGTCGGCACCACTTAGCTTCGACCCTATCTAAGTCGGACCCGGCTAAGTGTGGGTTTAGTAAACTTCTGGCCCTCTGTAGATGGGAATTTATTCTGAGGGTTTACCGGCACCCTAGGTCTACGATGGAGAATTCTGGGTACCTCTGTCTCCTAGTAGCACCACCCTGTCCTGTTCTGATATTCTGCTCTCATTTTATTTCATGTTATATGACTAACTTGAGAGAACATAGCTTATGTGGATGTGCCAACTAGTCCTGTTAATATGTTAATCTGTCATCTATGACTCGTATGTCTCATGCAAATTCATGCACTGATATGCCTAGTGATCATTCCTTGATTTCTTATGATTTATCCCTGTCTGACTATTCATTTGTTACATGTTATACGGACTGTATATGTTTGTCTTGCTTAGCATAGTCTAATGGTGCTACACTTGGCGTTAAAGGTGAATACATCGACGCCACTGCCCCGGAGATCCTTGAGAAAGAAGAATCTCTCCATAACGTAGCAGAGTGGACTCCTGATGATGTCTTCTAGACATCCGTACGATGAGATTGGACGATAAATGACCCATTGACCGTGGCTAGGATTGTTAGTGCCACATTTTCATGTGCACTGTTTTTATTGTCAATTCCGTGCCAAAGTGTTCCGAAGACATTATCTCTTAAGTACTTCAAAGAAGATTCAATTCAAGAGGACTGTCAAAGCTTGTTTGGAAAGGCCAGGATTCGTCAAAGATCATCATCAAGTTGTGCTAACCAAGTTCAGGTAATTGGGACCGAGACCATGCCCCTAAGTGACCCTAAAAACCTTAGGCTAAATTGTTAATTTGATAGGTTTTTAGAAGATATTTTTTTAGCGTGTTTAAAACAAAAACAATGACCCCAATTTTTGGCCAGCTAAGTCCACATGTCCTAAGGCATCCATGATATAAAAATACAACCCCAAATATGTCCAACATGATCATAACACCAGGTCACATTGAGGCTTAGTATACATGAGTATGTATAGAAACTTAGCAATAAACAATGTCTTATAAAATTAATAAAAAAGTGCTTAAGTTTTCAAAACCGGGTGGTTTTGCTTTGTTTAGTATTTTTTTATACAAAAGCTACCTCATATGCATACTCATGAATTCCATGAGGCCACACTAAAATGGATAGCCAACGGTTCAAAATTTTCTATCCGTTGGACTATCCGTTGGAACACTCCTATATATACATGATGCTTGTTTTCTAAAAAAGTGAATCCATCTTTAAAGAGCCCTTGTCCCAAAATTCTTGCAAATAATTTCTAAGCTCTCTAATCATCTTCCAAACACATCAAGACCATTTCTTGGCAAATCTTTGAGCTATCTTAGCTCTAGAAGGTGTGTTTTGTGAAGATCAATCTAGGGTATTTCTTCCATATTGGTTTTACTGATTTCTACCCTAGAAACCCAAAACCTCTGCAACTTGGTTGTGCATCTCACTGGAGTATCTTCATCAACATCAAGTTCGTCATAAGAGGTGAAAGCTGCGATCTCGATCAAAAGCTTCTTCGAACACTATCGATCTACATCGAAGGCAAGTGTTCGCCCTTCATTACAATTTACATATCTGTGTGTGGGGATTAGATCTGTGTGATCGAACCTCGGTAACAAAAAAAAGAGAAATCCAAGGGACTGTGTGACCCTTGAGAATCATTACTTGTGTAGTTTGATTCAGAAATCACAGTTGAGAATCATTACTTGTGTAGTTTTGATTCAGAAATCCAAGGGACTGTGTGACCCTTGAGAATCATTACTTGTGTAGTTTGATTCAGAAATCCAAGGGACTGTGTGACCCTTGAGAATCATTACTTGTGTAGTTTGATTCAGAATAGTGGAACCAAGGGACTGTGTGACCCTTGAGAGTGGATGTAGGTCTGTGTGACCGAACCACTATAAATCTCTTGTGCCAATTTATCTCTCTTGCTTGCTATTGTATGTTTATTATCATCATTGTTCTGTGTTGAGATTAAAATTGGACTATAAAGAATTAAAGTTGGCAAAAGAAGTCCATCAGTCCTATTCACCCCCCCTCTAGGACTTGTACATTGGACCTAGTTGCACTTTCAAATGGTATCAGAGCGGGTTACTCCCTAAAGGCTTAACAACCCGGAGTAGATCTATTTTTTTTCTAGTGCCAATGTCTAATCCAGAAGGTAGTGCTATTAACAGACCACCATTGTTTGATGGTACAAACTATGCCTTTTGGAAAGCCCGAATGACTGTTTTCATAAAATCTCTTAATGGAGATGTGTGGGATTCTGTAGAGGATGGATGGACTCCTCCTACAGTCACAAATACAGATGGCACTGTCCAACCTCTTGAAAAGGCCAAATGGACAGCTGGTCATAAGGCACTAAGAGATAATAATGCAAAGGCTTTGAATGCCATAACCTGTGCCATGAATGCTGAGGAGTACAAAAAGATCATGACATGTACTACAGCCAAACAAGCTTGGGATCTCTTGGAAACAAATTATGAAGGAACAACCATTGTTAAAAGAGCCAAGCTTCAAATGTTGACTTCCCAATTCGAATCTTTAAGAATGAGGGAAGATGAAATGTTCGATGAATTTCGAACTAAGCTTATGGTAATTGTAAATGAGATGTGGTCACTCGGTGAACAAATTCCTGAAGGCAAAATTTGTAGCAAAATTCTTAGATCTCTGCCCGATAGATTTCACCCCAAAGTGACCTCTATAGAAGAATACAATGACCCTGAGACTATGAAAGTTGAAGAATTATCTGGTAATATTAGAACCTTTGAGTTGAAATTAAATAATGCTTCTTATAAATCCAAAGATAAGAAATCAATTGCTTTAAAATCTTCTCAACCAACTCAATCTAAAGAAGAATCAGACAATGAAGAAGAAAGTGATAATGAAGATATTGCTCTTCTTGCTAAGAGATTTATAAAGCACTATAAGGAAAGGAATTCAAATTCCAAACCTTTCTTTAAAGATAAATACAAAGGCGGATCTTCATCTAGGAGTCAAGAAAGAAAAGTCAAATGCTATAACTGTCAAAAACTTGGACATATATCTTCTGAGTGTCCAATGGAAAAGAAGAAAAAGACTCTTATGGCAACATGGGATGACTCATCTGAATCTGAATCAGAATCAGATGATTCACATCAAGATGAGACTAAAAACTACTCCATTTTAATGGCTCGAAGTCTCTGTAATCCATCAGCTGAAAAATCTGAGATTGAGAAATCTGTGACTGAATCTGAAAATTCAGATGATGAGGAATCTGAATATGACAGTCCAGATAATGGAAACAATGCTGAAGATCTTCAAGAGACTTATGATAGACTCTATGATGAGAGCTGCCTCCTAATTAAAGCAATGAACAAACTACAAATCAAGAACAAAGCTTTAAAAGACAGAATTGAAGTCTTGTCTCATGATAAGAATTTTCTTTCAAATGAACTTCATAAAATCAATTCTAAATTTCAAGTTGCTAATGATTTTATGGAAAATCATAAGTGTGACAAGAGAGAAACTGAAACTCTAAAAGAAGAAGTCTCCAAATTGAAAAATGAAGTCACCCATCTTTTGAGGTACAAAGAAAAGTATGAGTATTCTTTTACTCATGGAGAAGAAAAGTTTGAAAGACTTTTTGGGATGGGAAAATTTCAAAGAGACAAAACAGGGCTGGGATACAACAAAGAAATAAATCATAATCCCTTTGTCTCTACCAAGTTTGTTAAAGGAGAGGCTTCTTCCAGTAATATAAACATTAATAATGTTGTTTGTCACTCTTGTGGAAGAAAGGGACATGTCAAATATGATTGCAAAATCAAAAGACAGCCCCCTAAAAATAAACAAGTTAAAAACTTTTTTCTTAAAAATTCTTTTAATCACTCTCTTCCTCAAAAACTGAATCAATTAATGAAACAAATTAATCAATTGAAATTTCAGTTTTATAATCACCCTAAAACTGTCAAACCAACCTATAAGCATTCAAGAAAATCTTTTCCTCAACATAAGTCTCAAGGTCATAGAGGTACAGCCCCCACTCAAAGGTACATGTGGGTACCTAAAAGTTTGCTAGCTCACACAACTTTTAAAGCTGGAGATCAATCTAGTTGGTTTCCAGACAATGGATATGCTAGACACATGACCAGAGGTAAAACTCCCTTCTCCAAATTAAATGATTATGGTGGTGGTAATGTTGCTAAAGGTGTTGGAAAAGGAACTCTAAATGTTCCTAATATGCCTCAATAAGTAGTGATCATGATAGTGAATTTGAATATGCTATATTTGAAAAATATTGTGCTAAGTATGGAATTCACCATGTATTTTAGGCTGAAAATGTTAATTCAGTCTGTTACATCATAAACAGAATTTAGTTGGCAGACATTTTCTCAAAACCCCTGCCAGAAGATAGAATATGCATGATTAGAAGAGAAATGAGAATGATGCATGATTTTATTCCATTATCCCAATGGCTTACAAAAACTTGAGACTTTTAGCCTCATCATTCAAATGCTTCTGCTTTTCATAGATCATCATACAATCCCTGTCTAAAGGATTAGGCATCCGAATTGAAGAGGTAAGCAAGGATTTTAAATCCTTATTCTCTTGCTTCAACTCTACTATTTTTCTATTAGACTCGAGAAGAAGCCGTTGCAGTTCATTGATCTCCTCAATAAACTTTTCTGTCGTGCGAGTTCGGGATCGCAACCGATCCGAAAATGAGACAATGGATGAAGAATAATGAGTTCCGAGACTCACAAGCTCATAAATGGCATCTTCATCTGTTTTATTAGCCAAAGCTCTCTCTTGTCGCCTTGGTATCATGGAACCTAAGACAGATGCAGAAAAAGTTTGGGATTGAGGTAAAGAATTCCTCATCTCCTGATCAGAAGAAATACTAAAAGGGAATTGGCGAGCCATTGAAACCTTGAGGAATAAGATTGCAGAAGACAAGAAGAAGTGTGGTTACAAATCAGGTAGAACTAAGGCTGCTCTTATAAAATTGGATTTCAAACAAGACAAAGCCCTAATTATTCAAATCTTGCTTTTCAGGATTGAAAATCCGCTGAATGCAGATTTTCAAAAGCTACTCAGCTAAGCCTTTGAAATTAAATGTTGGTTGTCCCTATAGTTTTTCTCGTTTGTCAACAACATCCAGCGATAGTATCAATAATCTTCTGTATCCAGCCGATAATTGCAGAATTTGTCGGATATGGTACATCTTTTTGCGGGCTTGGTTTGAGCGGGCTTGGACTTTCGTGATACCTCTTCACAAATCAATTAATTTGATTTTCAAATTTTTTTTAATGGATTCATAGTTCTTTCTCTGAGGTGGCTTGGTATTACAAGTTTTCAATCTCTTGAATGGCTTAATTTCTATCTTTCTCGTTTGTCAACAACATCCAGCAGATTTGAATCTCCTTCCGCATCATGATGATAGAACTAGGCCTTTAGCCTTTGCAGTTTATGTCGGACATGAGTGGTTCCAGCGTGTATTTCTTTGCAGGCTTGGCTCTGGTGGGCTGGGGCTTCCGTGATGTACATGGATTTGAGTTGCACTCACTTAGGCCCAATAAGAATTGTGGGGGATGAACTTGAATGCCCTTGGCCCTGTCTAAACGAGGCCCATATGTTATCTATGCTTGAATGGTTTTTTTTTCTGTTCTCTAATCTTTGCATTGGCTTCATATTAGTTGAACTTCATTTCATATGCTGAAAGCATATAAAATGATGTTAATTTCTCATAGCATATGATTTTCAACAGTTAAACATGTTTATGCTATGATTAATACCACTATTCTCATGGATTTCTCTGTTTTGAAACATATTTATTAGTTACGTATTTTCAAAATCGTTTGTTAGTTTTTACATTGATTAAAAACATTTTTCAATCCATGATTTTAAAATGATTGGTTGTATCCTTAACATGTTCATTATTCTGGAATTGATTTAATGCTTTGGATACTCCACTTGATTCATTCCAAGTTGCACTCATATTGGTATATCTATTTGAATCATTCAAATATTAACGTTTAAAGGAGGAAACGGGAGGAGACGGGAGACTCCTCACTTGTTGGCTAGGAGAGTGGGAGGAGACGGGAGACTCCTCACGTGTTGGGTTTGCCAAGCGTAATTCCATGTGTGGTAGCTATGGAACTGACCTGTAATTCTGTGTGATCACGTAAAACACTTCTCTGATGCTTCTATCCTCACCTACAAGAAGCATGATTCATATACTTGGTTGAATCACAAGTTGTTGTCCTCCATTATACATAAATCTCTTTCGATCTTGTCTATGTTTTGGAATCAACAATTCATTTATTTCAAAAGAATTTTTTTTTAAAAAAAAAAAAATCTCTTTTGAACTTTACTATAAACCCACATTGACCATCCTTGTACTCTTTATTGGTATATTAGTATGATAGTCAAGTAGTGTGGAAACTCATTTTTGCATATGATCTTGTTAGGTATATATTTTGAAATGCAAATTTGAAATGAGATGTGATAAGCTAAAGGCTTTTTCAATTGATATTCCATCTCATATTTTTCAAATCCGTTGCTTTGTCATTTTGAAATAAATATGATTTGAAAAATGAATTTTCCATGGATTTTAAGTATTTTTGGAAAATTATGCAATTGATTCTCATTTTGGGCCTTGTTAAGATACATGCTTTCAAAATGAGATTTTCAATTGGTACTCATCTATTCATCATTATGTCCTTCCATGATTAGCAATATCTTGAGAAATTTGATCAATATAAGCTTTAATTGTTATATTTGAGAACTCCCTAGTTTCTTGCCTTACATCTTCTTCATGCATTACATCGGTATATTCACTGTCATCATATTGACAAAAAGAAGAGAATGATGTTGAGGGGGAGTGTTGACATATCTAAAAATGATCAAATATGAGTTTATATTTGAGGATCATGGAGATACATATATGAATAGGATGAATATTTGTTTTTAAGTATTTTAAAAACAAAACAATTTTTACTTGAGAATGCATTAAATCTTATAGGTACATCTTCATGTATTTCTCATGTTACCACATCCATGAGCTTTTAGTTCTGGTATTTTTCTAAGATATGGATGTGTTTACCTTTGATCATCACTATGCTTTATACTGTGATTTTGTTCTATGTGATGATTTTGCAAGTCATATGTTTTTCTATTTGTAAATTTCCTATCTTATGACTTGTTTGGAATGCAATGTATTTAATTCATCATTATGAGTTTTAATCGCTTAGTTTGATGATTGATTATATTTGGTGATTGCATTCTTCCTCATAACATTCATTATGCATTTGAAAGTTAATTTCTTCTAAAAACCATTTGAATGTTATGGCTTTGGATTTTATTTCCTTTGGTATCATTTTAAGTCAATGAAATAAAATTTCATATGATCTTTATTAAGTCCTTACTCCTTAATCGGTTTGTATCATTTGAAGGACTTAGAGATTCCTTAAATGGATTCATGGAGTTGATATGGACTTTCTTAGTTGATTTATACAGTTCAATTCCAACTTAGCATGATTGCATCTTTTTATAGTCAAAATCTTTTGATATCATGCTTGCTAACTTCCTCCATGCTTATAGGTAAATCTTTTTATGTCCTTGATATCATAATGTGCTGAATATTGATATCTCTCATCTTCTAAACACTTCTCCTTATCTCTCTCTCATACTCCATATGCTTCATCGGGACATCTCTTTGTCAATTTGTGACAAAAAGGGGGAGAATAAATGGATTGAATCCTTGAATCCTGAAAAACGGAGAGATTAAACAAAGGGGGAGAGTGTAGAACAAAGGGTGAGAACACACTCCATCTATGATATTTTGTGACTAACAATTAAGGGGGAGTAGCAATCCCACCATAGAATGTGTTTTCAATGCAGGTGTATCTTTAAGAGACAAAGCACATTCTCAGGGGGAGTTTTTAGAGTCATGAGTCTTTGAGTTAAAATTGTTGTATCTTTTGTAAAGATCATGTACTCTTGTAATCTTGGTTGTATTTGAGTCCATTTATTGTAATTCAATCAAGAATAGGTGTTTTGCCATGAAATTGACAAAGGGGGAGATTGTTAGTGCCACATTTTCATGTGCACTGTTTTTATTGTCAATTCTGTGCCAAAGTGTTCCGAAGACATTATCTCTTAAGTACTTCAAAGAAGATTCAATTCAAGAGGACTGTCAAAGCTTGTTTGGAAAGGCCAGGATTCGTCAAAGATCATCATCAAGTTGTGCTAACCAAGTTCAGGTAATTGGGACCGAGACCATGCCCCTAAGTGACCCTAAAAACCTTAGGCTAAATTGTTAATTTGATAGGTTTTTAGAAGATATTTTTTAGCGTGTTTAAAACAAAAACAATGACCCCAATTTTTGGCCAGCTAAGTCCACATGTCCTAAGGCATCCATGATATAAAAATACAACCCCAAATATGTCCAACATGATCATAACACCAGGTCACATTGAGGCTTAGTATACATGAGTATGTATAGAAACTTAGCAATAAACAATGTCTTATAAAATTAATAAAAAAGTGCTTAAGTTTTCAAAACCGGGTGGTTTTGCTTTGTTTAGTATTTTTTTATACAAAAGCTACCTCATATGCATACTCATGAATTCCATGAGGCCACACTAAAATGGATAGCCAACGGTTCAAAATTTTCTATCCGTTGGACTATCCGTTGGACTATCCGTTGGAACACTCCTATATATACATGATGCTTGTTTTCTAAAAAAGTGAATCCGTCTTTGAAGAGCCCTTGTCCCAAAATTCTTGCAAATAATTTCTAAGCTCTCTAATCATCTTCCAAACACATCAAGACCATTTCTTGGCAAATCTTTGAGATATCTTAGCTCTAGAAGGTGTGTTTTATGAAGATCAATTTAGGGTATTTCTTCCACATTGGTTTTACTGATTTCTACCCTAGAAACCCAAAACCTCTGCAACTTGGTTGTGCATCTCACTGGAGTATCTTCATCAACATCAAGTTCGTCATAAGAGGTGAAAGCTGCGATCTCGATCAAAAGCTTCTTCGAACACTATCGATCTACATCGAAGGCAAGTGTTCGCCCTTCATTACAATTTACATATCTGTGTGTGGGGATTAGATCTGTGTGATCGAACCTCGGTAACAAAAAAAAGAGAAATCCAAGGGACTGTGTGACCCTTGAGAATCATTACTTGTGTAGTTTGATTCAGAAATCCAAGGGACTGTGTGACCCTTGAGAATCATTACTTGTGTAGTTTTGATTCAGAAATCCAAGGGACTGTGTGACCCTTGAGAATCATTACTTGTGTAGTTTGATTCAGAAATCCAAGGGACTGTGTGACCCTTGAGAATCATTACTTGTGTAGTTTGATTCAGAATAGTGGAACCAAGGGACTGTGTGACCCTTGAGAGTGGATGTAGGTCTGTGTGACCGAACCACTATAAATCTCTTGTGCCAATTTATCTCTCTTGCTTGCTATTGTATGTTTATTATCATCATTGTTCTGTGTTGAGATTAAAATTGGACTATAAAGAATTAAAGTTGGCAAAAGAAGTCCATCAGTCCTATTCACCCCCCCTCTAGGACTTGTACATTGGACCCAGTTGCACTTTCAAGGATTGCCACATCTTTTGTAGTAGTTTTAATGATCCAGCTTAACTTTTGGGATTGTAAACTTTAACTTAACTAACTTACTTCTTCTCTTTCTATCTCTTGAACTTGAACTCGAAATCTAACCTATGCTCATGGACTCTTATGCTCTATACTTTGTTACATTATAAATTATGGATGAATGTCTATTTGACAAAATTTATACAGGCATATCGAAAAATATAAACCTCACACGTGATATCCTGTAAGTAAATTCCGTACGTGGGGACCTAGAGTCAATGAGTTTGACTCGAATTTCCACGCTGGCGTGTGTCGCGCCTCGGGATGTGTGCAATCTCGGGCTCGGGGCGTGACATCAACGACGATGATCCTCCTCTCTGTCAAGTCCCGGCGAGGATGGCGATGGACGGTAGCAGATTCAAATCACAAAACTGGCCTGAACACGACTCAATGCAGGGTCGTCTTCTTCTTTGAATCTGTTCTGCACGCAGAACAGCCACTGCAGCGCCGCTGCTTCTCTCCGGCGAGTGGGGTCTTCTCCGGTCTACTTCGTCTGATCAATAAAGGGCATGGCCCACTACTGTGATCGATCTCCTCTGATCAAACGGCGATCTTCTCTGCGGTTCCGGCGAAGACGGCGATCTGCAACTGAGCAGACGGCGATCTTCTCTGCAAATCCGGCGTGCAGACGATGAGTCTCTCCAACTCCGGATTCTGCAACGACGACGTTTCTCCTCTGCGCAGCGACAGCCAAAAAAACCACACAATCTGTGCGGCCCACCTTGATCTCACCGATCTGGCGAGATCCACTTCTGCGAGAGGTTCTTGAGATCGACTTCACTGTCTGCTAAATCCAATCCGATCTCCGTCGTTGATCGCGTACCACAACATAGCTCTAATACCAATTTGTTGTGATCGTGTGTGCGGAAGCGTGCGATCAACAAGCAAACATACCACAATGAAGAGAACACAAATTTACGTGGTTCGGTGATTTCACACCTACGTCCACGGACAAAGCTCGTCTTCCTCTTAGATTTTCCCCACACTAGGGTTACAACCAAAAAAGATAATATATAGTTTTTAGACAAATACTAAATTACCCCTCAACCTTAATACCAATGCATTGGGCCTACAAAACGAGCCAAAACCCAAAACCCATAAACCTAACAGGAATCTATAGACTCATACCTGCCTAGAATACTTCAGATCGCTACCAAGCCTGCCCCAATAGGGGCGGGTCCAGACGGATTGCTCAAATAACCCAATCCATTGCCATCCCTAGATAATAATGGATGACCCATTATGTACAGGAATTAGGTTAATTAAATGATAAAGAAGGCATTGCACCCAAAAATTACTGAAGCATGCTCAACACTTGATTTGGCCAACAAGTTCCTCTCTCCATTGGCCTCGTGACATATGGACTTATAGCCTCTTCATTAGCCAACGGTTGGCCATTAGGAATAAGGTTGACTATGTCATAAAGAAGGCACATCACCCAAAAATTACTGAAGCAAGCTTAATGCTTGATGTGGCAACAAGTTAACCTCTCCATTGGCCTCGTGATGGACTTGTTAGCCTCTTCATTAGCCAACAATATGGTTCTTTCACCGAGTTTATGCCATAAACATGAGGTTACAGAAACTGATTTCAAACAACTAAATATTCTCAATTTATCTCTCACTAGCATATGGAATAGAACATTAAGGAATAAGGGTGCAAATGATAGTGCAATCTGTTCAAGCCTAATGAACTGGAATTACATCTGACCATCCAGACCTTGTTTCATTGTAGTATTTAGTAGCTTTCCTGAGGCTTACAGTAATTGTTATCTTCTTTCAACATGTAGATATGAGGGAAATGATAATACTTCACCCTGAGGTAAAAGTGCCACTCAACAAAACAAAAGTTGATATTGGCCTCTCAAAATTCTCAATATAAGGTGAAACCATAGTTCAGTTTCATTAAACAATTAAATATTACTTGACAACATTTTCAATGCTGACCTAATATTCCATCCTATTGTTACATTAACATGAAGGAACTTCACGTATTTAAAAAGAAAATGTGATCAAAACTTGTCAAAAAGAAAGGAATATTACTAGAAGTGAGATAATGAAAAGACAATCTTGCAGCATTGGTAAACATAAACATACATAATGTTGAAAAAAATCATAAGAAAAGATGCACTCACCATTAGTAGATGTTGAAGCCTCCGCAGGTATTCTAGATGCTAACGCAAAAAGTGATGTAAAATACATAGCACAAATAACATTGTCTGCTGCTAATCCTGCTGCTAAAACTGATGGAGAAACACCGAGAGCCTCCGAAACAGCAACATAATTGACGGCTATGATTTTTCCACCAGACCAAAATTATTACTAGTGACAATGTTTCAAAAGAAGTACACGAGCACAAAACACACAATGTAACTAAAGAAAGAGTGACTGAAACATTTTTCAAATTGGAATGGAAATTTTGAAAACGTCGTCTTTAAGACAGAAGACTATGAATTTGATTGTAATCTTGCAAGAATAAACTAACAGTAGATGTATTTTCATTAGATGAAATCTAAAGCTCTTGTGGGGCAACACTAAATGTCCTTCCAAGCTAGAATTTAAGTTAATGGAGTATAACTCCATGTAAGTAACAAAATAACTCTAGATGAACTCTGTAAGAGTAAAAAAACAATAATGATATTAAATAGGAGGAGGAGGAAACTAAAGGGAGTTTATAATGTGTGGATAACCAAAAGCAAATAATTAAATAGAAAGAAGCATGAGGTCCATTGAGTTCACATGTCGAAAGAATACCATTTTGGCTTTAGTCTCCTTTCTCTTTTTCATTCTTCTTATTCTTCTTTTTCTTTTTATTTATTTATTTTTGCCTCTGCCTCTATGAATTACTTCCTATTTTTGCCTCTGCCTCTATGAATACTTCCTATTTCCTAACCATTGCTCAATTCATTCACCCCCTCTTCTTCCCACACAAATGCACAAGAATTAAAGAAAACAAAAGGCTTTAAAATTTCACTTCCTTTTCAACTAGTAGTTCAATTATGTTTGAGAAGGATTTGGCTGACTGGAAATTTCACATGCATTTTCCAATGGAAATCTCTTCAGCTTGTTCCAACTTCATACTCATATAGGGTCCAACCTTGATGTAGTCGACTTCATCAAGGGCATGCTTTTCACAGAATAATGAAAACATTGATGTGTTTGTAATCATGGCAGAGAGACATTAAATCTGATAAGAATGACAACGATGTTGGACATAGGTCTCTAAACTAGCCCTAAAACTTTAGTCTCAACACTATATGACACATGGGAATCTACCATAAGTATTGCACCTAGAGTTAATTTCACATTATATGATGTTTGGTTGTCATTCGAAGTTTGACATTTGTAGTATGCAGCTTGTATTTCTAAATCTGTAGCATTGCATCTATTCTGTAACCAACAGCGAAGAAAAATCAGTGAATGCAATTGGTTTGTTGACTCTCTCTTTAACCTAAACTCTCGAGTAGAAACCAATGAAAAACCATTGAAGATCTAATAGTTGAAAATCAACAGATAGGAAATTGTAAATTTGTGGTTCTCGAGATTATAAATTACTGCGGCTATAAACCACTGATACTTTTTTCTTAACCTTTTTCCTGGTCAACTGATGTTTTAGTAAGAATAAAGTGTCTACATGTGATTGATATTTTTTTGTTGTCTCCCATTTTATCATTTTCTAGAATCTATTTAAATCACAAAGGCTTGTGCCATAGTGAATTTTCCGTCCTTAAGTTTCCATGGGAATGACGGTTTTCATTTTTTAGAATATTTATAAATAGTTTCTATGTTTTATCTCAAGCTTGAATATTGACTTCTTTTTCTGAAGAAAGTCGAGCATAAATTCATATGACCAACCCATTTTCCTCAACCAATCCAATAGTCCAAACCCTGGAACTTCATTAGCGCACTAAAAAATGACTCATTGCTTTGTAGAGGGTCCTGAAATTCTTGATTGCAATTTTCCTTCTTGAATCGTCATAATATTTCTTGATTCTAATTCCTGTAATTCTGTCCTGAAAGAACTCAGTAAAGTGTAAACATTGAAGGATTGATAGAGGAATACCTATTCACATTGGGTAGAAACTCTTCATTTTAGTTATATATTTTAGAAAACTTAGATGTTAGTTTAGGGTATAATACCGTTAAGAGGCTCAAATGTACAGTAGCTTGTAGGGATTGTTAGATGGCCATGAGACCTAAACAGAATTTCTCTCCTAGGAGATCCTTTAATATACCAAAGAAAACTGCATGCCATCTTCATATGTACTATTCCGGGAGTGCACGAATTGACTAACAATGCTAATGGCATGGGCAGGCTTAATTGTGAAACAAAAAGTTCTCCCACAATAACCTGGAACATTGTTGGTTCACAAATGGGGTCACCATCATCTTTTCTCACCTTAATAAACTTTGAGAGGCATGTCAACACGCTTCACAGCAAAATTTTCAGTAGAATGAAGAATATCCAACGCATTTTCCATTGAGATAGATACATGCGACAAGCTCAATTGGATAGGCCAAATATCAGGCGCTTAGTTGCAGGAAACTCCTATATGGGTGGCGCTCCCACCTCGGAACCCTCGCTCCCGCGCTCCTATCCTAGGAACCTCGCTCCCATTGAGAAAGGAACCCGCTCCCAACTAAGATAAAAACTCTTAGGCATATAAATCCCAAAAGAAACAAATATAGAAGATACCAAGTAAGAGAAAAAATTAAGTAATGATAAGAGTTAAGACATTAGAAAAATATCAACTTAAATTTGCTCAATTACTTAATATAACCATAATATTACTTGGTCACTATGACAATCTTTGCAATTGATATGAATGATGCATAATAATGTTTACTTGTATTACATATTTTCATGCATTATTCCTAAACGTTTCCCATCCCGAAAGAGGAGCTCCTATTATCCACCAACACCGATACCACTCCTGCCCCCCTTCGTGCAACAAAGATACAGAGAACAGCTAGAATCACATATAAAAATTATAAATTTTTTGATGTTTTTCAATTTAAGTGGTAGAATGATATTTCCTATTTGACATTTAATTATATTAAAAAAACATAAAAATACTCATAATTTTCCTAAACGCTCCCGATGGTGCTCCCACACTTCTGTGATCATCCGCTCCCCTGCCCTCGCTCACGCTCCCGCTCCCGCTTCGTGCTACTAAGATCAAGCGATGGCAAAAATGGTGTACTACGTCTTGTGGCTGCGGCAGCTCATGGGAGATCTTTCAATGTCAACTCCTATTCTTATCCATTGTGATAATCAGCAATGATACATATTGTCTCCAATCATGTATATCATGAGCACACCAAACACAATGAAACTGACCACCACTTCATCAAGGAGAACATTAACGATGGAAGCATTTGCACGATATTTGTTAGATCAAGAGAACAATGGCCACAAGTATGACCTAATCCTATACTTTAACAAAAAGAAGCAAACAATTCCAAATAGATACCTCCACCAATATGTCTACTCATGAGGGCGGCTGCTATCTTCCAGCTATCTTGACCAAGTGATCGCATAGGCACCAGTAGATATGCTACCACTGTTCCAATCGTTGTTGCAACTCTGTCACAACACGAGATTATTAGATAAAGGGTGATTTACCTTTAAAAAATGGTATAGATGATAGTAAAATAACTGAAATCAAACACAACATATCCGATGGATCAAAGATTAAATAGAAGAGAATTGAACCATAGATTGGGGCAAAATATAAAGGCGATTTGAACCATAATAATGGAAGGAAAAATAATCATTAATGGATATATACAAGTATATATTGTTTCAAAATGCAATTCAGCTGACAAGTTCTTCGTCAGAGTTATGTGTTGGATTGAGTAAGATGCACAAACAATCATGGAATTAAACATAGAAGAACTCTAACAGATAAATACATAAACAAGGCAAAATAAAAAAGAAAAAGAAAAAAAAGAAAACAAGAATGAATGATCAACATCTGAGTAATATAATACCTGATCCAAGCAAGAATGCCAAGAGCAACATCCCTGTAGACCGCACCACTCGACGCAAGTCTGCCCGGAATAGGAGCAATGGAACAGCAATTGGAAGCAGATAACCCATGACAATTGAATACGCGGGCGCTTCGCAAGCAATAATCCTAAGATTACCAGCAGCAAGCCCCACCAGAGTGCTCACCAACGCCCCACTCAACGTGCTCCCAACCTTCGTCTTCTCAGACCTACAAACCCAAATCACCATAACTCACACAAAGACAATTCTTTTTAACTGCTAAATTTGATTCCAAAAGAGCAGAGACAGACAGAGAGGGAGAACCAACAAGATAAACAAACAAAAACAGCACAATCCCACTACAGATTATGACCAGATGAAGAATCTGCAATCATCTTAGGGTCTTAATTGATCAAAGGGAAACTGAATTACCAGAGGCCGATTGCAGCAATGGAGAAGAGGGAGGTCCAAGTACCCCATTGATCGTGAGGAGAAATGAGAGGAAGAGAAGGAGATGATAATGATATGTTGAATCGAGCTGTGATTGTGGTTGATTTGGGAGAGGAATAGAGAGAAGAGAAATGGGTCTTGTTGGGAAATGGCAGTTGAGAAACGGTTGGGAGATGGCATGAAAATGAGAAAGATGGATTTTGAAATTGGGAGGGAAGAGAGTGAGACCGAGTGGTAGAGTAGGGTGAGGACGCCATGAGGAGAGGGGGAGAGAGAGAGAGAGAGAGAGAGAGAGAGAGAGAGAGAGAGAGAGAGAGAGAGAGAGGATTCTTGTGTTGAAGTAGAAGAAGAAGAGCAAGTTTTTTACTGTTTTCAGCTGAAAGTAATTGAAAAGGATATGTGAATCATCTGCATCAGTGGAGCCCATTGGATCCCATTCACTGAGTGGGATGTGGAACTCTACCCTGGGGCCCAGTTAAATTGATGATAGGGACTGTTCCACTCCATTTTGGAAATTTACAGGTTATGGTATGACTTTATGAATCACATGATGTATTTAATTCCCATGTAATGTAATGCTTACAAATTGGACCTAGATGTGATGATGGCACCAGATGTCCCACCTTTCATCACTCTCTCATGGGCCAGCCCTTCCCACAATACCTGCCGCAATGGCCCCGTTTCAACCCTACATGCTACACCTGTCAAACCGCCTTAACCCCCACTTTCAGGTCAAAACAACCAAAACCCCAAAAACCACCCCAACCACCCCCACCCAAAAAATAAATAAATAAATAAATATAACAGCTGTCGGCGGAAGTCGAAGAGTAGCAACGACAACACATATAAGACTGAGGCAAGTCGAATGACGCTTTCTTTTTAGGATGAGTTCCGCCCCTTGAGATGAAACCCATATGCGAAGGTTTTTAACAGAATTGCCCTCAGGATACAACAGCCTTCTTGTTTAGGTCCGGTTGTACATGCAATCTGAACTTCAGACTCCTTTTTTGGAATGCTCAGAGAGAAAGCCGAAGAAAAGAGAAAAGGAGCTGGGGAGAAATTCGGTTTCCGTGTGTTAACAAATAATGACAGAGATGACCCTAATATATAGAGATTAGTGTCCGTTGGGCCATTAATCCTCAATGTTAAAAACCATTAAGCTCATTAATTCCACAACGTCAAAAACAAAATAAATCACAACGCCATTTTAACGTTTAAACCCACATTAAATATAACGTTTAAAAATCGATTTATAAAAATAATGACAATCCCCCTACGCGCGATATACATGCAGTCGGACCCTAAACCACAGGTCCAGCTAGACTCGCGTGCGCATATAAAGCTTATGGTAAAAAACTTCAAAAGTTCTTAAGATATATAAGAATGAAAAAATATATAAAGCCTTCTCAAGAGTTGAACCTAAGCAATGTGAGATGTTATGTTTTCCAAATAACCTACACTACCCATATAAAGCGAAAAGGTCAAAACATATTTTCGAGTAAAGTCAAAACACCTTTTGAATTTTTGAAACAATCAGAAAACCCAACATCTCAAAGGTTTAAGTTCCACATGGACAAAACAGAAGACCAAATTGGAGCTTAATTACTCATTAAAAATCTTCAAATTCATTCACTCCAACAGCTTCACAACGTTCGATTTCACAGTGAAGGTACTGTTTCTTTCTCTGTTTATCTAGTTATTCATCAAGTCAATGAGTTGGAAAGTCGGGGGATTTTTAGGAAACCCCATCTCTGTCATCTGTATCTGCTTCTCAATGAAAACAGCTCTTGTATCTTCTTTCTCATGGAAACAAGGACCAATGAACAAAATGCCCAAATGATTTTTAAGAAGATATGCATGTTATGTTGCATGGAAATGGCCATGCTGGAGGAACATGGGCCCTTTGGAAACTGCAGGGATTTACTTTGGCTGTACTAGATAGTAATGAAGACCAAAGAATCTCCTTCTCTGTAAGTACAAACCGTTTTTGAAATTGTGGGTCTTTTCCGTACTGGGGTCTATGCGTGAGGCCGGATATCTTTATATGGCAACAACTTTTAGTTTTCAAAGTACTCATGTTTATGAAAGGGATCTATCACCCATGGCTTCTTAGAGGGGACTTTGATTATATGAGAGAAATTTCTGATTTTTTAAAAGTTATTTTGGTCTGGTGCAATTTTGTCTCTCCTAATTGTTAGGATTTTGTTTATTGCAATTTGATGGATGCATTAGCATTTTATTCATCTCATGAATTTTCACACATGCATTGATTTTGAATCTTGAAATCTTGATTTTCACATGCATAGTTTTTAAGACTTTCAAAACTTATAGTTCATGCATGTTTTGATTTTAATCTTGGATGCATTCAATTTGAAAAAGACTTTTATAAATCAAGCAAGCCTATGGTTTTAAAACTTTCTAATCATTTTAGGCTTTTTATATTTCATGTTTTTAAACCTCTTAGAATGATTTAAAATCATGTTTCCATGCTTGATTTAATGGCCCAAAAGAATCCCTCAAGAGTCACTTTAATATATGAGAAAAAATGGGAATTCTGGTCCCGGGTCGACCTGCAGTGTACCAGGTCGACCTGCCATGGACCAGGTCGACCTGGCACACTGCAGGTCGACCGGGAAGAGAGCCGTTGGCTCTCCAACGGTCATATTTGGGACCGTTTGCATGAGGTCGACCGGGGCCTGTATGGGGTCGACCGAAGACACGTTGATACTCACTTTTTGAGTATAAATATGAGTTCATCCCATGAGAAAAAGGGTGGAACTTTTGAGCAAACTTGGAGCCTTCTTGGAGGTGTTTGAAGAGAAGATAAAGGGGATGAACCAAGGGGATTAAGAAGGTCATTAAGGAAGCTAAAGCTTGGATCATGAAGTTAAATCTCCAAGTAAGCTTTGCTTAATTTAATCATATGTTTCATGCTTGGTTTTAAATCTTTGGTAAATGTTTTTAGCATGATAACTATGATGAAATGAATTCATTACTTCCATTCAATCTTTGATATTAAGTTGTAATGAATTCTTTTCTTTGATTCAAACTTAGTTTAGTTTTAAACTTTGTTAAACATGTTATGTTTAAAACTTTGATTTCTTTATAACATGTTAATTTAACTTGCTTGAATCATCATTGTTGTTTTCAATCTTTTTAAAACCTTTGTTAAATCTTGTTTTTGAAAACAACACTACAAATGCATCACATGTTTAAGCCAAATTAATTTCATACAACTTGTGAGCCTTGATTTTTTAAATCATCAACAAGTTAGTATTTGTTCATGTGATTTGCATTTAAACTTCAATCAATTCTTTCTATGTGCTTTAATCTTTGAATTGCTTTGAGCATATATTCATTGGACTTTACTTTTTAAACTTGATTGAAGTTGTCACACACACACCTCATTAGCATACATCTTTGCACTCATTAGTGTGTTGTGTGAGTTTAGTTTTCACTTTCAAATTAGCCTATTAAAGAGGCATTGTAACTTTGAGCTTAATTGTAATCTCTTAGAGTGTTTTGTAAAAACACTTTCTTTGAGAGAAGTCATTTGATTGTAAGGTTATTGCTTAGCCATATAAAAGCATTGTGTAAAGGTTATTGCTTAGCCTATAAAAGCACATTGTAAGGTTATTGCTTAGCCTAGAAAAGCATAGTTGTAGAGGTTATTGCTTAGCCTTTTAAAAAGCATAATAGTGGAAATCCGGTGGGGTGTGAGGAACACAAGCCGGTAGTGGATGTAGGCATTGAGGCCGAACCACTATAAATCATTGTGTTATGGTGTGTGCTATGTGGTGATTTTGTTTATTAGCTTCCGCATTTTGTTTGTTAATCATCACTAGTGACTAGTTAATTTAAAGAAATTAAAATTGGTCATAATTAGTCATTAAGTGTAGTTCACCCTATTCACCCCCCCTCTAGGGTTAGGATCCCAAGGACTTTCAATTGGTATCAGAGCAAGGTTACTCCATTTAGGGCTTAAACACCCGGAGTTGATCCTCTCTATCTAGATCAAGACCCTAGTGTTGTGCCTCCATGAAAATCATAAGAATGGATTCCACTAGTTTAGACTTTGTAGATTCTTTGGTAGATTCTTCTAGACCCCTCCTTCTTCCCACTATTGGAGATTCAAACAATGAATTTAAAGAATCTCAATTTGAATTAAAAGAGGAAGAAAATGATGAAAATGATAATGACATTGAAAAAGCTTATGAGGATTTGTGCACATTATCCTTAGAGCTTTCTAAGAAGAATAGAAGATTAAAAGAAGAATCTAAAAGACTAAATCAAGAATTAGTCTCTTCAAAAGATGAACTTAGAGAAAAAGAAGAATTAATAAATTGTGCAGAATCTAAGTTCATGATCTCTTTGCATAATCTATCTAATATTAAAGATGATCTAAGAGAATCAAAGATAGATTATGATAATCTTAATAAGGAAAATTCAAAACTAAGAGATCAATTAAAAAGGCAAGATGAAAACATTAACAACCTAGAATCCAAGTTAACCATTTCTATGGAAAATTTATCTAATGCACAAATTAAGATAAAAACTCTAGAACTTGGATCTAATGTTATCAATGAAGTTAAATTTGAATTAAAACTTGCCAATGAAGAGCTAAACAAATTTAAGGGAATTGAAAATGAACTTACAAAAGTTAAAAATGAAAATTCAACCCTTAAAGAACAAGTCACTCAACTTGAAACCTATAAACAAAAGTATGAGTGCAAGTTTACCCAAAGTGAAGAGAAATTTGAAAGGTTATTTAAATTGGGTAAATCTCAAAGAGATAGGACGGGTCTTGGTTTTGATAGGAATATTACATATGACCCTAAATTCACCAACACTTTTGTGAAAGGTGAGTCCTCATTCTCTAGTACTCATTCCTCCTTGCCCATGACTAAATGCAATTATTGTGGCATTAAAGGACATTTTAGGTTTGAGTGCAAACAAAGAAGAAGCCATGTGTCTAAACCCAACTTTGAACCAAAAAAGGTAGAATCAAAATCTATGAAGGGTAAGACACTAAAAACCAAAGAAGACTCCAAGAAAATTAATCAAGTTAAATCAATTAAAAAGGAGTCTCCTAAAATAGATTCTAAAAAGGTTAAACAAGTTAAACCAACTCTAAAAGAATCTATTAACAAAAAGCTTCTCAATCTTCCTCCCATAACACAACAAATGAAAGAACTTTTGAATAAAGTTGCTAAGTTAAATCTAAAATTCAAAAGTCAAATAAATGGAGGAAATAAGAAGAAAAGAAATCAATCCCCTAATAAGAAAAGTCACCAACCTCAAAAGACTAATCACCATTCTAAGACAAATTTAGTTAAATCTAAACATCATGGTGATAAGTCTAAATTGAAAATTTATCAAGTCAAATCTCCATTAGTTGGTAAGACTTTTAAGATGGACCTCAAAGATCAACCCTCTCAAGACCTTAGGTGGATTCCAAAAGCTATTTACTTAGTCAAACCTTAAGGCCTTGGACCTCTTTGACCAACCTATCCTTTATAGGTAAATCCTTTTGTTGGTCATGTTGCATTTGCATTTTGTTATTTCATAGTTACATTTCATAAAATGCAATGCTTGTTTATGATCAATTGATTTTGTTTTCATGCACCATACTATTTACATATCATGGTTTTCAAAATCTTTTGATTATAATTTCATCTTGATAGATTTGCGTATTGCTTTCATTTAGTTATATATCTTGCATGCATTTCTACATGTTCAATTGATTATGGTTTCAAATGCTTTCATAGCTAGATCCTACATAATCAATTGATTTTGCAAAATCATTTGTTTGAATGTTATAGTAAGATTTTTTCTTTAAAAACAAATGATTTGAATCAATTTAAATTTTCCATGATCTTACTAATTATATCCTTTGGTATGGAAAATATGAGTTCAATTTGTATGAGCCCTTGTAGTTATATTCTTTGGAATACAAATTGAAAAATGTTTTATCTTCATTTTCATACTCATTTTGTCCATTGTTGGATTTTGTTTATGATTTGAAGATTGTTTGAATGGAATTGCTTTAAAACATCATTAGTTATATTCTTCAAAGCATGTTCCATGTTGTCATTTCCTTTTGTATTTGATTATGCCATTTCAAATGGAAATGAATGTTGTTTTAAGCTATTTGCATCTTTGCTCATTTAGTTACATTCTTTATGCAAATGTTTATTTGTTCCATGTATGGTTGTGCTCTTTAATTATTTTTGTAGTTACCATACTAGAACCCAAAAATCCATCCTCTTGCTTTCTAGTTTTTATTTGACTTGGATGGTTATGTTGTTGATTCATGTGTGATTTTCTTATTGGTATCATTCATTAAACATGTCTCAACTTCATAGTAGTGTTCTTGATTATATGAACATCTTTGAAATTCATTCCTTGTATTTCATAGTTATATCTATTGCTTGATGGATTTCTTAGATATTGAATTCATATGATTTGACACTTTGAAAATTGCATGCTTTACAAAGTTATATCATTTTAATGCAATTTATGATGCTCATCACTATGCTCATTAGTTATATCATTTAAAGTGATGAATATCCTTTTGTGATGCTTATTTTTGTAATTGTCACATTTTATTAGCATCATAATCTACATGTTGCCTCCTCTCATTGCACTTATTGGTATATCTCATGACCACCATACTTATGTATTCATAATCTTGGTTGGTTAATGGTTGAGGTTGGCTTCATGTTTGAACTTCATTTCACTCATCTTGCACATGATAGTCATATTTGATGATTGGATGAAATGATTTCAAAAATATTCATAGCATATGATTTTCATAGCTATATTGATTGATGCTATGTTTAGTATATCCCTTGACCTTGCTCTATATTGGTAATTTGATCATATTGAGCTTATTAGTCATTTGGAATCTAATCCTTCACTTGAAGTTAACCCTCAATTGGTTAAACCATCTTCTTGCACCAAATAGTTATATTCTTGTCAAATGTTTGACAAAAGGAGAAGTATGGATTGAGGGGGAGTAAAACTTCATAGGAAGTATTAGTTTTGATCAAATTCACCTTATATTAGCTCTTGATACCCTTCTAGCTTATTACCCATGCATGATGACCTGTTATGTACTTCATTTTCGATTTCCTTTGTTAACAGGTGCTACTAAAAGGTATTTTCCTTGTTTCATGTGTGTAGGTACCCCTCTTCAATTGACACCTTTGCAATTTAATGGCAAAGGGGGAGAAAGTTCTCAAGCCTAATGGCAAAAAGGGAGAAAGAATTAAGGGGGAGAAAGTGCTAAAGGTGGAGAAAATGCACATCTTGCCAAAAGGAGAGTGCATGGTCAAAAGGGAGAAATGAAGAGAAGAAAGCTTGGGAGTTAAAGAAGTTGCTTGGCCAAAGAAAGGAAGATGGAATGAAAGCTTGAAGAATGATCAAGCTCCAAGCATCAAGGAAAATGAAGGAAAAGAGCTAAAACCCAAGCCAAGACAAAGAGAGCATCCAAAGAAGATTTCAAGCCTAGTCCAGCCAAGGAGGAGCTGAAGACTTAGTGTGGAGATTTAGTGTGAGAAAGGTTTGCCATCAAATTGCAAAGGGGGAGATTGTTAGGATTTTGTTTATTGCAATTTGATGGATGCATTAGCATTTTATTCATCTCATGAATTTTCACACATGCATTGATTTTGAATCTTGAAATCTTGATTTTCACATGCATAGTTTTTAAGACTTTCAAAACTTATAGTTCATGCATGTTTTGATTTTAATCTTGGATGCATTCAATTTGAAAAAGACTTTTATAAATCAAGCAAGCCTATGGTTTTAAAACTTTCTAATCATTTTAGGCTTTTTATATTTCATGTTTTTAAACCTCTTAGAATGATTTAAAATCATGTTTCCATGCTTGATTTAATGGCCCAAAAGAATCCCTCAAGAGTCACTTTAATATATGAGAAAAAATGGGAATTCTGGTCCCGGGTCGACCTGCAGTGTACCAGGTCGACCTGCCATGGACCAGGTCGACCTGGCACACTGCAGGTCGACCGGGAAGAGAGCCGTTGGCTCTCCAACGGTCATATTTGGGACCGTTTGCATGAGGTCGACCGGGGCCTGTATGGGGTCGACCGAAGACACGTTGATACTCACTTTTTGAGTATAAATATGAGTTCATCCCATGAGAAAAAGGGTGGAACTTTTGAGCAAACTTGGAGCCTTCTTGGAGGTGTTTGAAGAGAAGATAAAGGGGATGAACCAAGGGGATTAAGAAGGTCATTAAGGAAGCTAAAGCTTGGATCATGAAGTTAAATCTCCAAGTAAGCTTTGCTTAATTTAATCATATGTTTCATGCTTGGTTTTAAATCTTTGGTAAATGTTTTTAGCATGATAACTATGATGAAATGAATTCATTACTTCCATTCAATCTTTGATATTAAGTTGTAATGAATTCTTTTCTTTGATTCAAACTTAGTTTAGTTTTAAACTTTGTTAAACATGTTATGTTTAAAACTTTGATTTCTTTATAACATGTTAATTTAACTTGCTTGAATCATCATTGTTGTTTTCAATCTTTTTAAAACCTTTGTTAAATCTTGTTTTTGAAAACAACACTACAAATGCATCACATGTTTAAGCCAAATTAATTTCATACAACTTGTGAGCCTTGATTTTTTAAATCATCAACAAGTTAGTATTTGTTCATGTGATTTGCATTTAAACTTCAATCAATTCTTTCTATGTGCTTTAATCTTTGAATTGCTTTGAGCATATATTCATTGGACTTTACTTTTTAAACTTGATTGAAGTTGTCACACACACACCTCATTAGCATACATCTTTGCACTCATTAGTGTGTTGTGTGAGTTTAGTTTTCACTTTCAAATTAGCCTATTAAAGAGGCATTGTAACTTTGAGCTTAATTGTAATCTCTTAGAGTGTTTTGTAAAAACACTTTCTTTGAGAGAAGTCATTTGATTGTAAGGTTATTGCTTAGCCATATAAAAGCATTGTGTAAAGGTTATTGCTTAGCCTATAAAAGCACATTGTAAGGTTATTGCTTAGCCTAGAAAAGCATAGTTGTAGAGGTTATTGCTTAGCCTTTTAAAAAGCATAATAGTGGAAATCCGGTGGGGTGTGAGGAACACAAGCCGGTAGTGGATGTAGGCATTGAGGCCGAACCACTATAAATCATTGTGTTATGGTGTGTGCTATGTGGTGATTTTGTTTATTAGCTTCCGCATTTTGTTTGTTAATCATCACTAGTGACTAGTTAATTTAAAGAAATTAAAATTGGTCATAATTAGTCATTAAGTGTAGTTCACCCTATTCACCCCCCCTCTAGGGTTAGGATCCCAAGGACTTTCACTAATATGTTTCTCTTTCATAAACTTTAGCAAATTTAAGATGTCTGAGGTTACTTATGTCTTTTGGTTAGTTTCAAAATAGGAAAATTCTATATGCACCACCAGTTTTGATGAATACACCCACATTCTGAGCTCACCACAACCATTTTAGGTTTAAAACCTATTTGCTGAGCCCACCCACAAAAATACCGAAACTGCCCACCAGCCCATCGTCTTCTCGTTCTCCATTCCCTCTTCCTAGTTTTTCAAATTCGGCACGGCGGGTAACAGATCGTCATCTCTGCTACATCTTCTCCTCCACTGTTCTCATCACGTCCTTCTTATTCTTCATCTTCTTCTTCTTGTTCAAACAAGGTAAGGTAATCTTCTTCTCCTTCGTTAAAGCTTTCCAATCATCCCACATTCTTTTTAGGTTGTAATGTATGCGTATTTAGATCGTATTTTCACCTATTTCGATTGTATGTGGATTCCCTAACGCATGATATGGATGGGTGTGACGAACGCCAAATCCTCCCTTCCCAAATGGTTTTCTTCTTCTGGTTCGCGTAGTGCTCGGCAAACCAGAAGCGTGCAGGTTAAATTTGCACGGCATATCGACACCGTGCATTTACTATATGCACGGCCAATGTTAGCCGTGCATTTCACATATGCACGGCCAATGTTAGCCGTGCATATCTTATTTGCACGGTGTCTATATGCCGTGCAAATTACATATGCATGGCTAACATTGGCTGTGCATATGTGAAATTGCACTGTAATAGTATGCCGTGCAGAACAAATTTACAATGTTAAAGTAACAATTTTTGTTTTTTATTTTGAACAGATTAGAAAATGCCTAGAAGACCTGCTCGTCGCGGTGGCAGCTCACTTGCGATAGGTGGATGGGCTAGTTCTTCTAACGAGCCATCTAGAGTTAGGACAAAGATCGGTGTTGCAAGACCTGCGCGTCACCGAGGTGTGCATGCTAGTACTTCGACTGCCGGTCGTCAACGACCAACGACATCTGAACGAAGACGTAAATTGCGACAGGATCCCCTCCCAGATTCGTCAGAGGAGTCAGAGGATGATTCATCTGAGGAGGATTCATCAGAGCATGATTCCTCAGAGGAGGAGGAGGCACAGCCGTCCACTTCTGCTGCAGCGGCAGCAAGGGAGGATCATCCATCGGACCAGGATGAACAGCCATCCAGTCCTCCCCCAGCGGCGGCAGGGGAGGGTCCTATCCCCGGTGGGCCGGCTGATTTATCGGTCCTCCCTAGTGTCAGGACGCACGTGGCCATACCCATATGGGACGGGGAGGTAATCTTGCATTTTTTAAATTTGTGAATTAATTATTTTTCAAATAATATGTGTTGAAGTCTATAATAACATATATTAATGAAGTTTAAAACTTTTAATGTGCAGGAACGTGAGCCGCTTAAGTGTATCAATCATTGGCGAGGGTTGAAAGACTGGTACATACCTCGGCTCGGGGATGGGGCCGATATCGAAGTTCCTCGGTTTCGTGCGATTATAGAAGAGTCTGGATTCGCTGGCCTTAAGTCATTGTCGTACCGATATACTTCCGCCCCTCTGATATCCAGTTTCGTTGAGAGGTGGCAGCCCGAGACAAACACCTTCCACATGCCATTCGGTGAGATGACGATCACCTTAGACGATGTGGGTACTCTCCTCGGCATCCCAGTAACGGGACTGCCTGTCCACGCATCGACCAGTATGGGATTTACCGAGCAGGTAGATTTACTTGAGGCTGGACTAGGCGTGGATAGAGCGACTGCGTCTGCTGAACTTCAAGTGGCGCGTGGTGGGGTAGTGAGGATGGCCTGGATCAAGCGAGTGTGCGGTAGTGTGGGTTCTAGGTCATCTGTTGAGCAGGTAGATTGTGCAGTTAGAGGCTATCTTCTGTTTCTGTTAGGCTGCACAATTTTCACCGATAAGTCGTCCACCCGAGTCCCCATTGTGTACCTATCTTTACTTATGGACTTGGGACAAGTCCGTCATTATGCATGGGGTGCTGCCGCACTTGCGTATCTTTATCACCAATTGGGGACTGCTACGAGGGCAGATGTGAGACAGATTGCTGGATACATGACACTCCTCACAGTAAATGTGCATACCTCTTTGACTTTAGTTTCCATTTGCCTATCTCTGTACTATTAATTATATATTATTTTTATTCATATAATTAATAAACTCTAACTCTTGCAGTCTTGGGTATACGAGCACTTCCCATTTGTCCGTCCTCCTGCAGCATGGGGGTTTACGGCTGCAATGCCTCACGCGGCTCGCTGCAATCCTAGCTAGGATTCCGGGATTGGAAGGGAGAACGTAAAGTTGTTACGGGAGAGACTGGACGACTTACATCCTAGTGAGGTGAGCATCCAATAGATTTATTGCTATTTATTTTAAGTTTTTTCGATGATCTATGTTTATTTGTTAGAATATTAATGAGTTGTTTCAATTACTTCTTGACATATGTGGCTTGGGATCCGTATACCGGTGCCAGGGCTCAGCATCCATTCCAACAGAGTTCTTTCTTCTGTGGTTGCTTGAGAGCAATGGATGTCATTGAACCCTACCACCCACAGAGGGTTCTTTGTCAGTTTGGATATGTTCAAACCATCCCACCAGCACCGCTCACGCCCCTTCGTGCATCTCGAGGATCTACTGCTGGACAATACAAGGTCTCCTACAGATTCCTTGATCGGTATTGGGAGTCTTGGGAGGATCATGTATTATCACTAGCACACCGTGGCCATCGAGTACAACATGCATGGGAGTGCTCACCCGACTACATGGAGTGGTTTATTAGGATTTCACGTCCTCAGGTACAGAACCCCGAACGGCACTCCCATTATCATCCTCATGAGGATCAAGATGACCCGACTCCAAGAGTGGTGAGCGTTTGAAATTTCAATTGTAGCATTATGCATCCATTTTAAAAGTTATAATTCTCTTAATTATTAACATGTATAATGATTTCTTACAGATCTGCCGAGCGAGTGATAATCTTCGTGCTACGATTGCACAGCCTGGTCAATCTGCTGATTTTTATTACCGGACAATAAAGACCACTCTCGAGATCTTGGATGGCTTGCCGGTGACGTACCGACGACGTACGCGTCCGTGAGGAGAGTTGATGTTTTTGGATTTTATGATTATGTCATGGGAGTTTGTAATTTATTTTGGAACTTGGCGAATTTTAAACCACTTTTTTTTACGGCAATTATGTAAATAATCACTTTTACATATAATGATGAATTCAAGGATACTTTTTGAGAGGTCTACTATAATGGATGAGTTTTTATATTTTAAGAGAACTTATAGTCTATATTTGTGTAAAAGAAAGATTAGGCAAAATGGAATGAAAGGGACATAGGTCTGCACAAAATATAAGTAATGTGCATAATACATTATGCACGACCGTTATGTGCCGTGCATAACATGGTCTGCACGACCATTATGTGCCGTGCATAACAAAGATTGCACAGTATCTGTTAGCCATGCAGATTCTGATTTGCCATTACATATTGGCGGTACAGACCATGTTTTACACAACAGAAAAGAATAAATTGAGTTACATCAAATGACAATCAAATTGTTACATCAAATGACAAGCAAACGGTTACATCAAAATGAGTTCCATTATATAACTTATATGGTTACATCAAATGAGAATCAGTTTATATAATCAATCGCTGTCAAGATTAACCGACTCTTGTGTTGCTACACTATTTCCCAAAATGTCTCTGAATTGCTCGATGCTATTTGCATATGGGAGATGCCATCCGTCTGCATCAGGATAATGGTGTCTATGCCAATTTGTTGCAATAGGTGGCATGGGTGCTTCTGGCTTCATGAATACTTGAACGTAATGGTTTCCATTGACGAAACCAATCGCGATGATTTTGTGATCACTTGTAGGAATCGGGGGTGATATCAAAGGCAAGAAAGTCAAGCATTGCTGCAATGAAAGCAGGACCAATACGACTTTATAATACGAAGATATCAAGTGACCCATGTCCGGCATTGTCATCCACCGATCGAATCCTGGATTGTTTTCGAAGTAAGACAACGCGTAGTACAGCTCTCCAACCCGGTCATCTCCTCCATAGACCAATGCATAATAATGTTGATGCCTCTGCAATTCAGTGCTCAAGTCCAATATAACCTGTCTCCAACTGTCCTCGCCCATGCCAAGAAGGCCTGCTATAGATCTGAATCCACAGTTACCATCCGCTGCGACATCCTTAACATTATGGATGTAGGGTCCCAAAGGCTGCGGGAGCGATTGAGAAAATGTACATGATCGAGTTCGACGGACACTAATCTTCTCACTCTTCTTCTTTACAGATGTACTACTTAATATAAGTCGTCCACTCTCTTTCACCCCTACTGCGTATTCGAATGCAGACGGCTCACGAGTCGTAGACCGATCCAACTTCTTTTTCTTCAATGATGACCGACCGTGAGTATTCAATTTAATGTCCGGTTCAATCAGAGGTGTACATTCTGGACTAGCTATTTCTCTCAATTTTTTCAGTAATTGAATTTTTCTAGCCTCATCACTTCCCCGAAATTTCTTATCGATCAAGTCAAACTCAGAAGTTGTGGTCAACTCAGGGGCTTTGGTCATCTTAGTGGGATCTAAATTGAGCTTCCGCCAAAATTGATGTACACATCTTAATGGTATATGAGACACTTCTCTTATATATTCTGCAATTTCATGTGCACATGGTAAACCATAGGTCCGTCGTACAACGCACCCACATGCATCCGAATCCGAACCAATATCAACAGCTCTTAGCGACTCATTTAATACTATATCCAAAGCACTCCTTGATACAAATCCTCTCAATTCACGGAACAGTGCCGGTTTGAATTTATGTTGCACGGTGTTCAAACTCTTTTCAAAAGAAGCCTTTATTTCAGTAAATAACAACTGAAGTAGGGAATGGATAACCTGCCAGGACGAATCAAAACTACAGCGTGATGTACCCAGATGTCTCTTTAATTTTGCGTGTGCACTCTCAGCCCTGTTAGTGGTGCCGTTGCCAAAATGCATATTCTGATCCATCCAAACAGACATGAATTGTTCCTTATGCTCATTCAACCACGAGTTCTTCACATAATCAACAGCATGTGGATACCCGCAAAAATTCCATTCCAAAGCACTTAGAAGTTGAATATAGTCACTTTTAGTTGGAGAGAGTACCAACATATTCCAACAAGAGATAAAAGCATCCCATCTGTCGTTGGTCATAAAGAACTTCTTACAGTTTGCCAAGATGTTCCTAGATATATGCCACCTGCATAATAAGTTTGCTGCATTCGGATATACAACTTTGATTGCATTCATGAGCACTAACTCTCTATCTGTGACAATCACACGTGGCATAATGCATCCATCCATTACATCCTTAAGCCTCTCCATGGCCCATCTATAATTGGCATCCCTCTCTGAATCAAGGTAAACAAAAGCAACGGAGAACGTCAGTTGGGTAGATGTAACACCAACAATCTCAAGCAATGGAAGTCGATATCTATTGGTCTTGTACGTGGAATCCATTATCAAAACTTCTGGAAATGCACGTAATAGCTGAATAGATGACGGATGTGCCCAGAATAAGTCTAAGATTGCATCTGTATCATCATTGCTAGTGTGATACTCAATGTACTTGTTCTTCTCCAAATGCATCATAAGTTGCTGCATTTGTGATCGACCGGGCATCTCTGTCACCCTAAACTTCTGACGAGCATTGTAGATACTCTTCATCATAGTGGTGTTGTGCACATTCATCTCCTGCAGTGTTCGAAGGATGTTCCTTGGCTTCACCAGACTCTTAGACATATCAATTAAAACATTAATCTCTTCCGTAGAAAGCCTCCCAGCGAACGAGTGCCCTTCGAGATGTTGTGCGTTTGGATGATTGTGTATCCCACAAACCACTGCTAACATCCAATCATCGTCACTTGGCAACTTTCGACCCTTCAAAGCAAATGGGCAATTACACTTCTTCGTTCCCGTTGCCTTGTTAGGATTCTTCTTTTCGTATATCTTCGATGAAGCCCTGTAACTACCACTTCTCTCACAGGATAAAACTATTCTCGGTTTCCTACCATTCCACCAGCATCCGAAGTTTTGATTAGCATCCGAAGTTTTGATTATAATCACCAAGCCATGTTTCTTTCCGACATCCCGTGTCCATTGGATTAGATCATCTCGGCTTCTTAATATCGTTTCAGTGGTGAAGACATTAGTAAAATCAAGAGAGCACTGACTTGCACCAGTTGAATCAATCTCCTGAAAATATGATCCCAAAATTATTAGTTTATTAGTGCACGGTTCTGTAGGACCGTGCAAAATCACACTGCACGGCAAATTATAGATGTACATTATTTTTTTGCACGGTTTAATATAACCGTGCAAGTTTATTTTGCACGGTTGTGACCATGCAAAAAAAATATTGCACAGTTAAAATGTGCCGTGCAGTGTGATTTTGCACAGTTCTGGAATACCGAGCATATCGTGGAAAAAATGAGTGACGAGCTGGAAATGGAGTTGGAGGATATACATCCTCTTGGTAGATTGACAGTTGCTTGTCCATGTTGAAAATGCCTGCTTTCAGTAGACAATGTGCCCCGGGGAGATGAGTACTTTCAAGGGTTGAAGATTCTAATGAGACTCAAGGATACTTTTAAAAGGTTGAAGAAGATGATGAGGAAAGAGATGAACATCAACGGGCATGAATGAGTGCGAGGGAACAGTTACGAAACAATGGATGAAAGGGAGAATGAAGAAGAACGAGAGGAGGAATAGGAGATGACAGTAGAGAAACGGCTCCCCCACTGTGAAAGAACGAAAGGAAGAGGAGAGGAGGAGGTTGATGGTAAAGGGCTAGTTCGTCCTTTCACTAGAGGGCAATTTGGTAATTAAAAATAAACTTAAAAGTGGGTGTATTCATCAAAACTGGTGGTGCATATAGAATTTTCCTTCAAAATATCAGGCAGTCATTCCCCAAGTTTTAAAGAGAATTTCAACTAAATCAATCCAAACCTTCCTTATTATCTCCAAAATGGAAGTCTAAATACTATAGAGGTTTCTCCTTTACCAAAACAGTCTTATATCTACGACTAGTTATTGGGCGTCTTGGATATCAATTTGATTCAAATAGGAGTTGGTCCCACCATATTTATGTTTAATAATATATTATAGTGGGACCAACTCCTATTGAAATAAAATTAAGGGAAAGCCATAAAAAGTTTATTTATTCTAAGCAGCATGGATAAATATTGATTTTCAATCATCCATGCCTACCATAGGCAATGTGACAATCACAAGTAACCAATCAACAGATTTTCATTAATTAGTTATAAGTGGTTTGGTTACATGTGATCAATCCAATATAGGCCCTACTTTGATTAGAGTGGGATACAACTCTCAATCCTAAAGTAATGAGTACTATTATTTTAAACGGTTTGGATTCATTGCAATGATCTCTATTTTTTTTTTTTTTGCATTTTAACTGACCTCAAAGTTTTTGAAAAATCATGTCATTTACAATGAATTTTTAAATTTATGTTTTTCCATTAAATATTAGTAAAAGAAAACTTTGCAAAAATAAATAAATTTATTCTCAAATGAGAAATAAAAATTTAATAAATATAAGATATTAATTGTCCCCTCTAAAATATATCTTGGCTCTGCCAATGTTAGTTTGATTATCACTTGCCCCCTCGAGAAGAAAATCCTAGTACCACCATTGGTTACAGAAAGAATCAGGAACAAATCCCAAAATGAAGTGCTTCAGGTTTGAAAATATATGGGTCCAGCATCCCAATTTCCAATATTGACAAAGGCTTGGATCTCGGCTAGGCCACCGTCGATCAAGCTTGAGGCAATGATAATCGGACTTGCTGATCATCTAATAAAATGGAACCCTAAGTCCTTTCAGAATATCTTATTAGAGACTAGGATGCTGAGAAATGGACCGGAAGGAATCCAACGTTGCCCTAATCATCATAGATCCATATTCCTTCATAATCTTGAGCGAAACCTTCTAGCGGAATATAAATAATTGCAATCTTAGAGAGAAACCTTCTAGTGGAATATAATTGCAAACTTCATCAAGAAGAATCGTTCCGGGCTCAATTCTCTTGGGCAAATTGGTTCATCCATGGGGACTGTAACACTAAACACTTTCATCTGATGATTAAAACTTATCACACCCATTGTAATATATTAACCAATGACTTTAGATTAAATTTTGTACGGATTTCTTTCAATTTTGACTTTTTTAAATTGTGCTTTAGTAAAAATCTAAAAATATATAGGTAATGAGATTCAAACTCACAACCTTTTGCCCTGACTAACCTCCACCACACCACACAATATCAATATGTGATTGTTTAACAAAAAAATATGTCAAAAGTAGTAAGAGTGGGGACTCTAGCCATGTGGGCTATGCCCGTGCTTAGCATGAGTTATTATGCTAGTTATAATATATTAAAACCAAGGATTTTGGGTTCAATTTTGACCAGATTCCTTTCGGTTTTGACTTTTTTTCATTAAGCCTGGGTAAAAAGGCTAAAATAATATAAAGATTGAGAGATTTAAGCCCATGACCTTTAGCTTTTTAAATAAAGCTAACCTAACCACCATACCACACAATACTAATTATATGTAATTATTTAACAACAAAATCTCAAAAGCAACTACATAGAGCAGGGACCCTAGCCATGTGGGTCATGCGCCTGTGCTTAACACGGGTTATTGCACTAGTTATACTATATTAAAGCGGACAATTGTGGCTTAGATTTTGAATGTCAATTGCAATTTTGACAGGAAGTCATCCTTTTTTTTTCAAATACTCCACATTCTTTCCTCACTACTACCCGAACTACCTATTCTTTTACCTCATGAAACCGCTTACATACACTCTCCACTTTTCAAGGTTTCAACTTTTTTTTTCTCAAAAACTATCTTTCTACCATACCTCTTCTATTATTGTCGACCCTTACTCCCATTCTATACCACTTGGCTCTCATAGTATGCAAATATTTATTTTTTCTTTTCTTTTTAAAATTTATGAATAAGATTAGTAGGTGATGATTATTTTGAGATTTTTGTTAGAAGGTAATGAATCTATGAGTTTTTTTCATTTTATTTTTATCTCAATTTGATTTTCTTTGTAATTGTATAGTCTTTTTATATATAAATATATATATTTTCTTTTGCAATGGTCGGACCTAGTTGTGCTCAATACAGGTTATTGTGCTAGTGACACTATGAACATAGTAAGGAATGAGGAAGGTAACTGGCAATCCTCAAATATCGGTATAATGAACAGCTACAGGAACTTTTTCAGTCACTTAGACATGATTGATAATTCGCTAGACCAAGGAGCTTAAACTGAATTGCACCTTCCCTCCTACCTAAATCCAGTAATAATTGATGAGCACAGTAGGTTGTTGCTTGCAGTTATTGGGGAGATGGAAATAAAGAATGACAGCCTTTTCTATCTCCAAAAATAAGGTCCCAGGCCTTGATGGCTTTAATGAAGAATCTTACCAAGAATTCTGGGATATGATTATCAGGAACTTTTTTTCGAATGTATTGGACCGTTGGCTCAATGAAACAACCACTGTTCTCATCCCAAAGCAACCGAATGCCCAAAAGATAATGGAGTTCAAGCCAATCAATCTCTGTGTGGCTCAATATAAAATCTTAGCAAAAAATTCTTGTTAACAAACTGAGGCCTTTACTTCATCATTGCATATCCCAGAATTAGAGTGCATTTATCCCAACAAGGCATAAAACTAAAGTTATGCACAGTGAAATTAGATATCCAGAGCCTTTCATAGCCAAAGTTATGTATTATGTTACCTCATCACTTATTTAGTTTGTGTGTTAACAGTACCACGTTGGATCCAGTTTCCCTAAGCAAGGGCTTCGTCAAGGTGACCCACTATCACCTTATCTTTGTTTGTTTTGCGGCGAGGCCTTCAACAGATTCCTAGCATATGAGAGTAGCCATATGCAGTGGCGGACTGACATAGAAGGGCCTGGGGGCTTCAGCCCCCACCCAAATTGAAAAGGCCCACAAGGGCTATTAGGCCCTTTTGGCCCAGCCCCCACTTAAGAAACCCATCTAGCCCCCCTCCCTTTCTTCAACTTCAAAGAAATGACAGAAATCCTCTCTCCCTCTCTCAATAAGTCCTCAAATCAACAAAATTAAGTGATCATTTGAATGGTTTTAATTTATTATGCAAATTAAGTGATCATTTGAATGATCTTCTTTAAAATTCTAAAATTATTATGTCTATATAATTTCTAGATTTATGATGTATTTTTGTAAACATTGGAGATTTTTTTGTAAACATTTGAGTTGAGTAGGAAATTGACTTTTGACCATCCTCAGCCCCCCTCGAATCAAAATCCTATGTCCGCCACTGGCCATATGCGACTCCACCATCCTCAAACCGCTCATCACGGGGATAGAGTAGGTCTTCTGCAATTTAAGATTATTTATTAATCTTCGTCGTCAAGGCTAAGGATCAGAGTGCTAAATGACACAATTGCTAGCCAGTAATCCTAAAATCAATAGTTGATATAAAACTACACAAATAACTACTTTAACACTAAAACCTTAGATAAAGCATTCAAACTATTTGAGGAGGAGAAATAAGAGCGAGATCTGCAGTGACATTCTCAAAGGATATCATGGGATCAGTAGATAAAGCTTTCAAACTATTTGAGTAGGCGGCTGGCCAGAGAATTAAGAGTGAAATCTGAAGTGACATTCTCAAAGGATATCATGGGATCGGTAGCCATCAACATGCAAAATATTTTGGGCATCCATAATTCCATGGACAGGATAAATTATCTTATATTTACCCTTTCTCTTAATCAGGGCTGTCATGATACTTCCAATATAATTTCCAAAGTGGTGCACAAGTTAGCCCATTGGAAAGTCTAGTCCCTCTCCTATGCAGGAAGGAAAGTGTTGTTAGGAAAATTGTGTGGCCCGACTGCCATTGGGCCCACGCCAGATTGAGCCCGGCGGTGTGCCGCGAATGAACTCCCAACAAGTCTTGATCTGCTGAGTCAGATAAGGATCAAACTCTTGGTGGTAGAGTTTGGATCAAGTTCAGACTCTTAGTTGACAGAATTCCCACGCTGGTCAGGAGATGTGGGATTCCAGGAGGGGTAGAGTCCGTTGTGACAAGAACTCAAAAGAGAGAAATATTGGATTGTAATCTTCTATCTTGATTGAATGGACTAAGGATACATTTATACACATTAAGGGGCTGCACAAGTCAAGTAAAGGGGCTGCCCAAGTCAAGTAAAGGGGCTACATAAGTCAAGTAAAGGGGCTGTACAATTAAGTATGTACATGTGGCACATGTGGCTTTGACTAATGAGCCTAATTACAATCAAAGTCTAATCTTCTAGATACTAGGCCTAAATGGGCCTGCAAGTTTGGGCTTGAAATAATTGACAGCTGAACTGGGCTTCTTAACACCCCCCCTCAAATTGATGCTATTGAGTCAACAAGCAACAATTTGCCAACCAAGAACTGATGACGTGGTCTTGGTAGGCCCTTGGTAAAAATGTCTGCAACTTGAAGTCCGGATGATATATGTGGAAGGCTAATGGTGTCATTTTTAAATGCATCCCTGATATAATGACAATCGACCTCAATATGCTTTGTACGCTCATGAAAAACAGGATTTGAGGTAATCCGAATGGCACTAGTATTATCAGTATAAAGGGGTGTTGGAGAGGTTTGAGGAAAGCCAAGCTCAGAAAGCAATCCACGAAGCCAGACGATTTCTGAAGAGGCGGCAGACATAGCACGATATTCAGCTTCAGTGGAGGATTTAGACACTTTATCCTGTTTTTTTACATTTCCAAGAGACCAATGAGTCTCCTAAGAACATGCACCATCCTGTCGTTGATCTCCTGGTATCTGAACAACCAGCCCAATCAGCATCAGAGTATGCTGTAAGAGATAGTGTGTTACCAACGGGAAAGAACAAACCACGAGTCGGACTGCCAAGAATGTAACGAATGATGCGCCGGACAGCAATTAGATGTAACTGACGTGGTTGCGTCATAAACTGGCTAACAAAGTTGACAGCATAAGAAATATCAGGCCGAGTAATTGTGAGATATACCAAGCTGCCTACTAATTTGCGATAGAAGGTGGCATCCGAAAGGAGATCACTCGTCTCCTGAGACAATTTAACATTGACTTCAAGAGGAGTATCAACAAGGGTAGAGTTCTGTAGACCGGCCATCTCAATGAGGTCCAATGCATATTTATGCTGATCAAGAATTATGCCTTTTTCTGAGTGATGAACTTCCAAACCCAAGAAATAGGTAAGGGGACCTAAGTCCTTCATATGGAATGATTCATTAAGTGAGGCTTGAAGCTGGCGAATCATTGATGAATCGGTTCCAGATATGATGATATCATCCACATAGACAAGTAATACAGTAATCCCAGCTGATGTGCGATGAAGAAAGAGAGAAGGGTCAGAGGGACTCTGTTGAAAACGAAGTCGAAGAAGGGTATCGCGAAATTTTTGAACCAGGCTCTAGGTGCTTGTTTGAGACCATAGAGGGATCGACGTAGGTGAGCAACTTCATTACTGGAAGAACTTGAAATGCCAGGTGGTAGTTTCATATAGACTTCCTCTTTTAGATCCCCATGCAGGAATGCATTCTTGACGTCGAACTGATAAAGAGGCCAGCATTGTGAAGCTGCAATTGCTAGCACCATGCGAACTGTAGTCATTTTTACGACCGGAGCAAATGTCTCATCATAGTCAATACCATATTCTTGGCGATTACCAAGTGCGACGAGGCGCGCCTTATGACGATCCAATGAGCCATCCTGTTGAAGTTTGATGGAAAAAACCCATTTACAGCCAATGGGTTTTACATGAGATGGACAGGACACAATATCCCATGTGTGATTTGCCTGAAGAGCATCTAATTCTTCCTGCATGGCTTTCTTCCAACAGTCATGTTTTACTGCCTGCGAATACGATTTAGGAATAGTAACAGTAGATAAGGCAGTAAGTAAAGAAGTGTGAGTGAAGCCATATCTGTCTGGGGGACGAATGTGACGAGTGGATCGCCTAAGATGAATCGATGTTGGAGTAGGAGCAGGAGCTGAAGAAGGATCGGGTTCTGGTGGCGGATCAAGCGGCGGGGAATGATCCGTAGGGGATTGTAGCTGTGGAACATCTTTGTGACGACGCCTTTCATAGACGATGAGAGGTGGAGTAACATCATCAGTAAAATTGGGTAAGAGTGAGACAGAGGGAAATGAATCTTTGTGATTTGAAAAGAAAAATTTATTTTCCAAAAAAATTACATTCCGAGAAACTCGGATGCGATGAATGACTGGATCATAACAAAGAAAACCCTTTTGGTGAGAGGCATAGCCCAGAAAAGCACACTTCGCAGATTGGGATGTCAGCTTTGTCCGTTCAGTCGGAGGAAGATGAACAAAGCACACACAACCAAAGGTGCGTAAATGAGTGTATGTGGGCTGTGTGTTGAAAAGTCTATAATATGGAGATTGATAAGATAGCATCGGTGATGAGAGACGATTGATTAAGTGAACTGCAGTAGCTAATGCTTCTGGCCAAAACTTAGCCGGAACTGATGATTCTAAAAGAAGGGAACGAACGGTATCAAGAAGATGCCGGTTTTTCCGTTCGGCAACTCCATTCTGTTGAGGAGTATATGGAAATGATCTCTGGGATAAAATCCCTTTGGTTTATAAGAAATTGTGAAATTGTTGGGACATATACTCCCCCCCTGAATCAGAGCGAAATATTGGATTGTAATCTTCTATCTTGATTGAATGGACTAAGGATACATTTATACACATTAAGGGGCTGCACTAGTCAAGTAAAGGGGCTGTCCAAGTCAAGTAAAGGGGCTACATAAGTCAAGTAAAGGGGCTGCCCAAGTCAAGTAAAGGGGCTACATAAGTCAAGTAAAGGGGCTGTACAATTAAGTATGTACATGTGGCACATGTGGCTTTGACTAATGAGCCTAATTACAATCAAAGTCTAATCTTCTAGATACTAGGCCTAAATGGGCCTGCAAGTTTGGGCTTGAAATAATTGACAGCTGAACTGGGCTTCTTAACACGTTGTAGTCGTGACTCCTAGGGATTGCTCTATATAAGGGAGATGGGAACCCTTGCTTGATTATCCAGAAGATCTGAGAGCATTCGCAGCGAGTTCGCAGGTCTACCCCACACCGGAACGTACAAGGTTCTCGGCAAGTTCGGTTCCGACACCCATCTGGGACTAGCTAGTTCTTTCAATTGGTATCAGAGCTTGATCTATGCGTTTGACGGTTTGGATCTTGTGATAAGGCTGTGGATCACCGGATCTAAGGCCACCTTCATCGTGAGTTTTCCCGTTCTATTCTGTTCTCTGAAACAGTGAGGAGGAAGACGATCGATTTGCCTCGCGAGTTGCGCCAAGGAAGAAAGAGGGAGTGGCCGGTTCTCGTTATTTTTTTTACCTCGAGATTCACGCCATGAATAGAGACAACACTATTGCAGCACATGTTACTGCTGCTACGTTCCTCGGTTTCTTCCTGATGTTAGACTCGGTCTCGCGACGCGTGCCCAGTTCAATCCACTAATTCCGCCAGCAACCAGATCCCAGTAGGCAAAAAGTTTTTTTTTTTTCTGGATGCATGATGTGGTCTTCCGCCTCGGGAATCGCGCCAAAGGGAGGGGGACGTTTTTTTTTCAGCTGATGCTTCTCCTCGTGAAAAGCGCCGGAAGGAGGGGCGTTTTCCTGCGTGTTTCCCTGCAGAATGCAGGTGAGGTCGGGCGGGCCAGACCCGAGTGCGACCCAACCCTGTGTCCAACCCAGAACACATCAGGCAGTGCTGGTACGTGCGCAGTGAATTGGTGACGTCAGCGTGACGTCTGGCACGACGGCGACGACGAGTATAAGCGGGCTCTGTACGGGCGGCTGACCCAGAGGCAAGGCGTTGCTGATGCAAGCGCGGGCCCAGTCAATGGATTTTGACCGGCCATAACTCGTTCGTCCGGACTCCGATCGACGAGCAGTCTGGTTCTGCGGAATCGTGGTGACGAGCACTACCCAGTAGCGTTGACAAATTTGGGATCCAATGATCAGATATGTTTTGGACCGGATGCAGTCATTCTTGACGCTTGATTTTTGTCACGCGATATCTGGGTCACCTGAGCTCCGATGGATGATCCGTTTGCGCCTGCGGATTTCTGGCAACAAGATCTATACAAAGGCAGTGAGAGATTGACAATCCAATGGTTAGAAAAGTTCTTGGTCAGTGATCACGGTCAGTGGTATCTTGACTTTTCATTTATTTATGTTGGATATGTCTCATATAATCTGCATTGTATTAAATCACCAATAGCGATATCTTCGACGAGAAGAACCCACTCGTGTAGAGATATCTAATGGGTGCTTTATGTTTGAATTGTGCGTTTATTTGTTGTGATAAGATTCAACTTATATTTTCTTTTGATGAACCCTTGACGACCACTGCGGTATCATCTAATGGTAATTGGACATTACCTTGTGCAGTGGGGGTATAATAATTGATCCACTAAATTAATACTTGATGTGTGGATCAAGGGGTCGAGGATTTGATCGAAAATATGTGAGCACAATTCAATGGCAGAAAGAGACATATGATCTCTGGTTAGTGGTAAAATATTGATAAAAACCACTAGATCTCGGATGAAAATAATCTATGATACATCTATGTACTATTGATTGCCCGATGGATGTGTGATTGACAACTAGGTTGATCGGATCACTAATTAAGTGTTGACCACGATGGGAAAACTAATTGATCAATGTGTTCCAATTCTGTCTATTGTCATGGTCTTCCACTTCAGTGGGGGTGTATCTCTTAAGTCCCAAGCCTCTTAAATATTTAAATTTCAATGAAATTTGAGGCAAGAAATAAAAATAATTTATTTAAGTCAAGGGGGCATGAGAATATGACTGGATAGACAACCTAGTGGATCGGATACAAAGTTTATAGTCATATAACAGTGGATCTGATGAAAGTATAAAAACGGAACTGGTGGATCGATTTGTGGTTTTCCATGTGATCTCATGGATGGAAACTGAATTTTTTTTAATTCATGAAAACAAATCCGGAGATTGTAAGCATCTATAAACGTGGAACAAATTTTGTTGTGTGTTATAGAAAATGACATGAGTCTAAATACATTTGACTCTGAAAATCTAATTTGTTATATTTTGGGGATGCTTTACTTATTACTACTCTCTAATGAGTAAAATTCGTGGCTCAACTGGTGATAGAATAGATAAGGAAATCTGTTCTGAGGCAATATAGTTGTGATTTACATGCATGGAAGATTGTTGTATTTTAATTTCTGAGATGATATTTACTTGCTTGATATGGCTTGTAATGTTTAAATCTTCTAGTTTTGATTATTCTGTTTGTGTTGGATGTGTGGTTTGGCACATTTATGGCATTAAAAATATGACACATCAACAAAGACAGAATAAATGGACTAGTTGGGATGATACCTTTACCTGAACTTGGTATATTGGAACCATGTCTGAGAGGAAAATGACCGAATATTTCTTTTTCAGAATAACTAGAAGTGTGGTTGAGTGATATCATACACTCTAAAATATGCTGACCATTTTATTTGTCCAAATTTAAATGGGTGGGAGTGATTTGTTACTCCGATTGGTGACTTTAGCAAATACATTTAAATTTATCTGTCATGATATAAGCCTGAGGCACTATAAAAATGCTTTGAGTGGTATACTGCTGAGTCATGGACCGATAGGGTTGAAAAGTTAATGGATGAGATCCGTTAAGTGGGGGAGTATACCTATGTACGATTCAAGCATATTGTGCATGGAGGAGATAATATATTTATATTTGATTCTGTACACCCTACAGCTAAAATAGTGTGGTTGGAAACTTTTAAATCATTTTTTTTCCATATTAACCACACGTATCTTCCGCTGTATGCTGTAAGGGGGAGATATTATTGAGTGCACAATATATATTGAGTCGAACAACTCCTAAAATTTAGCCCAAAAGACCCATTTATGAGTTATGGACTGGTGCCAAACCTAAAACTTGACTTATGATATTGAGGGGATGTGTTGTACACAAACTATTGCGGGCCACAATTATAATACCAACTACAAATGGAAACGAAGAAAATCATTCTTTCGTTGGAAAAATGGTGTGAGACCCCACCCCTGATGGGCCCTCAATGTGAATTTGAATACTATATATTAGCCTAAGTATATTAGTTATACTAATTATGGGGCTTAGTGAGGGTAGTTATGTATTTTCCTAGGGTTAGACTAGTGGTGTAATTAGTAGAGTCAATAGGGTGTCTTTTGTTATTCTTAGAGTTAGTTAGTTTGTTAGAGGCCCTAGCTAGAAATTTGTATTTACTATAGGGGGTTTGCACCAAAGAATCTTCTAGAAGCTCACCTAAAGACCCAAATACCCTCTACCCTAACCCTAATCCTATTCTAACCCCAAGGGCAATTTTGTCCCTAACCCAAAAACCCAACCTATATAAACAAAACCCTCCCCTGCCCAAACAACTACTGTTCATCTCCTTTTTCCTTTCTCTCAAGTTTCAATCTCTTCTCTCTTCTTCTTCCCCAATTCTCTCCAACGAACCCTCATCTTTCCTCCAATCTCTCTTCCTCGCCCCAGAAATCCCTGACAGAAGGCCAGCCGAGACCAACCTGCACCATAGGAGCAACTGCCGAGACCCTTCCTTTTGGTTTCCCTGTGGTTTTCTCTCTTTTCCTTCTACCTTCAATCGATCAAGGCAAGTGCACTGTGCTGGTAGTCTAGATTGCATGTTTTCCTCCTTTGATTTGCAGTAGAATTCCAATTTGCAATATATATGTTTAGATCGATCTTTGAGCATGTTTGTTGGTTCCTTTGGCCATTGATGGATGGAGTTACCTCATTTGGATGATCAATGGCCGGTTGATGAATGATGGAGGACATGGGAATGATTTGTTTTTGCTTCTGTAATGGTCTGTGGAGAAACCCAGGAGAATTGGGTCACGGTGAAGGTTTTCCGGAGATGGAATGGCGAGAACCCATCTTGCTGTGTTGAGATCGGGATCGAAGTGCGACCACCCTTGGTAGATCAGGACCCTACATCTGTTTGAGGGGCCCTGGGCGACCATGGGGTGCGACCTGATCTGGATTTTGATCAGAGATGGGCCACCATTCCTGTGCTTAATGAAGAGAAGTTGTGTCCTGTCGCAGAACTGGGTTCTGTAACAGAACACAACACTGATGGGAGAGATGGACAGAGTCCAGCGATGGCCGAGCTCAGCACTTGCAGAGCCCAGCGGTTGCCGAGCTCAGCGTTAGCGCAGCTCAGCAACTGCCGAGCTCAGTACTGGCCGAACTCAGCGATGGCTGGATTCAACACTAGCCGAACTCAGAGTTCTGCCGAGCATAACGGTTAGGATGAGATTCGCGTTTAGCCGAGCTAAGTGTCTAGGCCGAGCTCAGTGTCTAAAGCCGAGTTCAGTGTTATGGCCGAGCTTAGTGTTATGGTCGAGCTCAGTGTTTTACCGAGCTCAGTGCCAGACCGGGTTCCGTGCCAGACCGGACTTCGAGCTTAGCCGAACTCAGTGCTTAACCGAGCTAAGAGCTTGACCGGCCTCAATGCCTAGCCGAGCTCAATACATTTTCCCGAACTCAGCTGGGTGACCGAACTGAGCTAGGCCCTTTGCCGAGCTGAGCTGAGTGACCGAGCTGAGTGTTTAATTGAGCTCCAGTGTTTAGCCGAACTCCGAGACGGATTCCGAAAAGGCCGGATTCCAACAAAGGAGAATAGAACATGGGACATTCCCTTCAGCCAGAATCCTTAGTGTGTACGGCCAACTACCCAGGCCAGGGAGTTAGCCGAACTCACAGGAAGTCCTGGACAAACAGGCTTTGCCTGCAGCGTGTCTTTCTTTCTCTGGTCCCAGTGTGCCGAGCTGACCGCGCAGGCCAGGAGGTCGGCTGAGCACACTGTGTACAGTGACACTTCCCAGATTCTAATTTCCATTATTGCAATCATATGTAGGACCCATTGACCATTCAAATAGACCTCCATCACTGTGCCAACCACGAGTCAATGGTGTAGCTCAGCCTTGACTCGTGGGGTCCACTGATTAGGGTCCATGTTATGTAATCTGAGATGATTCGACCTTTATACGTTACTAATGATGCACATAACTTCTAAGCACCAAACACAATATTCCTTAGCATCTGTGGTTTCACTTAAATATCGAATTACCTGAGATGGACCTGTATCCGGAAGTGGACCATTTACCTAGGTTGGACTGTTGCTATCTCCCTATGATTCGTGTACTTGGAGGTTCATCTTCCTCCTATTATCACTGTCACTCTATTGTCCTTGTGTTTGCTTATACCTATTAATTAAATGGAAAAGTGGAGGACCTAAACCTAGGACTACTTAGAGGTGACCCGGTAGTGTGATTGGGGTGAACATTGACCCGTGTCTGTGGCTAGGCGGGCCCTTTTTATGGCCTAAGTTGGATGTGAATTACCCTAAAATGGAGAGGTTAGATTGTATGGGCTTGTGACCCATTATGGACGTAGATGGATCATATGTCATTGAACATGGACTTGTATCTCATATGGATTGTTATAGACCGGGCCATGTATTTGGTGGGCCTTGGTGCGGATCCAATGATTGGAATTGGACTTGGACTATGATCCACAATTTGTATTGAGTACTTGGACCTCTTAGGGACTTTTGTTAGGACCTTGTTCACGCAAGGCAAAGCCTAGACAGACACAGACCTTTATTGTTTCCGAGTCGGCATAGACATTCACTCGGTTGATTTAAGCTCAGCCAGTTGGACTGATCATCACTGGTAGGAGCTATTGAGATTTGTTATGTGGCTATCATGATGAGCACTGTTGGGACGGACGGTGTGATGCCGGTTCCGGTCGTTGTGGATGATGTTGATGATATTTTGCGGGGTTAGTAATCCCTAGCATTAGCTTAGGATCCCTACCGCGACTGTGTTCAGTATGGGAGGGCCGCGGCATAATATCCCGCGGTGACCAGCTTATGTGGATGTGCCATATTGTGTAGGTTTATTACTGTTATGCTTATTATGATTCTACATTGTTATCTTGCACGACTACATAGCACATGTACCTTTGTTACTCACTTAACTTTATACATGTCTCTACTCATTTTGATGCATACATCCTATATTATCTGCATATTGTGACTTGCCAGATCTTTAGATCTGACCCACTCTTGGTGCTTAGGTCTTGACCCCGAGATCGATGACGACGCGCTCGCGCTTGCGGAGGCACCCGTAGTCGGGGACTACGGATGGGGACAGGCCGACCATGAGGTCGAGCCGGTGTTTGGAGAGCCTACACCTGGGATTGAGTGATATCTGTTGTTTTGGGATTTTTGAGAGAGTCTGTTGTAGTAAGAGAGTATTATTGTAATTAACTTTGGTTTTATATCATTGTCACATTTAGGCTGGACTTCAGCCCATTTATATTTGATATATGGATGATACCTTATGCTTCCGCTATCTCTGATATTGCTTCCGCTATACTATCATGCTTCCGCAATTAACCATTGTTATTATGTTGATGAAAAAGTTTTAAATTGGACCTCACTGCGGACCTACGATCTTGGAAGTTCTCGGATTTTCCGGGAAGTAGCGCGCCAATTTCGGTACTTTGACGGTTTTCTCGGTATCCGAAATTGGGGCGTTACAAATGGAATCATCCAAAGGGATATCGTGTGATCAATCACGAATATTGGATTATAACCACAGGTCGAAATGTGTGCTTCCTTGTGGATCCCATACAAATCCTAGAGATGCACCACAACATTATGAGGATGGAGGGTGTTATGGAAAGTGGAATTTTTTCAACGTTGGCAGCGTTGGAAGTATAAGTCCTGGCCAGGGCCCACTTGACAATGAACAACCCGCGTTATTGGGAGTCCTGTAGGATTGATAACATTCGATGTGGTTGGATGATTGGTGCAGTTATTTGGTAGAAATCGTGCAAGACTTTAATCTGTCATTGACTTTAATATGATGATTGACTATACACCATAGAGGTGTATATAAAATATGAACCGGGCATGGCAATTAGTTAATCCACCTTAGGATTGAAGGGCTATGGGTTCTTGGGAATAAAATGATAATGACAGATTGGTAAATAAGCACGATGGGTGGCACAAGGATTTAGAAATGGAAGGATTTGATTACGCGGAGATTATCTCTCCGGGCGTAAATTCCTATCCATGTGAATCCTAAGGGCAATGGTTGGTTGTGAGAATCTGTTATTGCACCTGGTGGATGTAAAGGCTGAGTTCCTAAATGGCAAAAAGTAGGAAAAACTTTACATGTAATCTGCGGATTTGGTGGTTCAAAGATCATGAGGATAAATGTGTACAAATTATCTTAACATGAAATTTCACGAGGCCATACGTGAAATTAGTTTATCCCTGGCATATGAGATATGCATTTAGGTCAAAGCAGTGGGAGTAGTTATATATATATTTGTCATTGGATGACATATTGATTGTTGGTGGCGAATTGGAAGCAATCTCCAAGCAACAGTGTTGAAGTCTTGATTCGAGATGGAAAACATGAGTTAAAGCATGATGTACTGGGCATATGCAGCAACCATGTAAGCCGAATCTGGTACGGACTTTGTCATTTGGGTCCGAGTAGGACGTTGTGTTAAAACAGTTAGATATGGAGATGTGCAAGCCAATCGACACTCCCATTTGCTTGTGTATGAAATTGTCCAACAATCGGGATCCCATTAGTGAGAAGGACATGCTCATGACCAGAGACAGGCCTTACTCGAGGATAGTGGGAGGTGCATAATGTATGACATCCTCATCGTGCATAAAATGCTGTAATTCCGGATTTATGAGACCGGAAATGGATCGTCGTTGGTCTCATAATCAGATTCCTAAGTTATCCGGTTGTGCCTGATATGGCAAGTAAATAAGAGGAATCTGGGTACATCAAAAACATTTGCTACACCGTTTTTGTGGCACGGTTGTTGTCTTGGAACTGCATGGTTGAATGGTTGCCTCTTGGGATGATGACTTGGACGAGAGGGAGTCCATGTCTGGTTATATTTAACCCTTTGGCAAAGGTCTTGATTTTTTTGATATAAAGAAAACAAACATGATAGCTCTGTTGAGAACAGAAGCTGGGATATAACCTGCGATGCAGTAAACCAAGTGGCCATCAGGTTGGATCTCTTCATGGATATTTGAAGTTGGTAAGAACCCGATGAGCCGGTGCAAATGTTATGATTCCATCATTACATCGGTGAATGAAACCACAATTCCACAATCCCTCAAGATATTAAATTCTTATATCTGTATACCTAAAACGTGGGAGAGAAACTTAAGATTTCAATCTCAAGGATCCCACTGGTGGAATTGACGTGTATCTCTTCATTAAGCTTTTTCATTGGCTAGTGATGTATGTAGGGACTAGAGTATATGTTGATGTACATTGACACGTTTGATTTACATGGCATTTGTGCCAAGTGGGAGATTGTTAGGAAAATTGTGTGGCCCGACTGCCATTGGGCCCACGCCAGATTGAGCCCGGCGGTATGCCGCGGATGAACTCCCAACAAGTCTTGATCTGGTGAGTCAGATAAGGATCAAACTCTTGGTGGTAGAGTTTGGATCAAGTTCAGACTCTTAGTTGGCAGAATTACTACGCTGGTCAGGAGATGTGGGATTCCAGGAGGGGTAGAGTCCGTTTTAGTCGTGACTCCTATCTGTTCCAATTTCTCATTTTTGGTATAGTGAAACCATTGCCTACTTCTTTTGCTAATTAATGTAAACCATTAACTACAAGGTTGCAACTTGCAATAATACATTGAAGTTAGAATGGTTGGTTATTTGGAATGAGGGAGACCCTTCTTCAATCTCAAATCACTCGAAAGAAATTAATAGACTTGGGAAGATGGACCACTTGAGGTTGCAATTTGCAATGGTGCATTGAGGTTGGAATTCTTGATCATTTTTTTAAGAAAGAGACTTTTTTTATTTTGCATTCTAGATTTATTGATGACCAAACAAGAATAGTCTTGACCCACCTACCTCAATTTGAGGACTTGGCGTTTTCCAAATGGGCATTGGAAGAAATTCCCACTAGGACTGTGCAAAAAGTTCCTGCTTGCTTTATTGCCTCAACATGGAGCAATATGTTCACAAAAACAAATATACAACGTATAATATTGAAATTCTTCACATTAACTTACTTCCTCAGACCTCCTTTTTATGTTTTCATACTCATGGCTAGTGGCGGCTCCAGAAATTCGTATCAGTGGGGTCAACAATAGACTTATCTTCCACAAATTGAATAAATTTTTCTTTTTTGACCTTTATCAACATCTGTCATCTACTTTTGATAATATTAGGGTTTTCTCCTTCTAATACGGGGAGAATACCGTATTTAGAGGTTAAGGTAAATGAAAACTTACTGATAAAATGTCTAAAAATAGAATTTTCTTTAAAAAATAAAAATTGGGCCCATTAGTTTTTTTATTTATTTTTTATTTTGGCAGACAAATAGCCCATTAACTTAGGCATTGAGTGGGGTCAAAAGCTTTCCATAACTTTAAAAAAAAAATTTTAATAATTTTTCAGATCTCAGTGGGGTCAATTGACCCCACTGGGATCCATGTAGCCCGCCCCTGCTCATGGCCACCTTCAATAATCTAATCTAGTGACATACACAAGCGCAACTGGTTCAAACCCAAACTTTTACAACATTCCAGTCATTATTCACGTTGTAATTTATCATAAACTTTGAGAACTTAAAAGTTAAAAATAAAATGATTTGATCAACCTAATATCTCATATTCTTACTATGCAGGTCCAAACCTTTCCATTGTGGCATCTCTATTCGCAATCATGAATCCAATAGGTTCGAATGAGAGGGGTGTTTCTTCAAGGGTAAAAAAAAAAAAAAAAAAAACCACTAGACACTCTACAGAGTATAGCATAACCTACACATTGCATATGTCCTCAAAGTTTAATGGATATATATAGTACCTATAAGTTTTGATAAAATTTAATGACGAATGACATCTAAAATATTGAAATTATGACTAACGCCACTTCAAGGCGAGTCAGTACTATCGTAATATGGTTAAAATTATCGGGAAATTTTTCAAGTTTAATTGGACATGGTTAGTCATGCAATCAATGTAAACAAACACAAACAAGGATCCATGAATGGCCATAAAATTGTCTCTTATCTAATGAAAAATGAATGAAGGGATCCAAATAGGACCATTCTTTTCTTGCCAGACTACGGGACTAGCCAACCCAACCTAGGCACTAGCCCAAAAATTTTGACACTCAAAAGGGGGAAAAAGAGAGGGAAGAAAAGGCAAGACTAAGTCCATTTCATCTCACGGGCTTTCAATGCATCCATCTTCCACCAGCTTTCCTACTTCAACTACTCTACTAATCTTCCAAGGGAGATTCTATATGCACCCACTACTATTGCTGTATACACCCACTTGCTGAACTCACCCCCCTCTTTTATTTTCTTAAAATCGATTTGCTGAGCCCACCCACAATATTCCCCAAACTACCCACGCAAGAAGCCCAAGTTGTCGTTCTCCTCATCTGCACTTCCCTCGTCGACGATTTTTGAAAAAAACCGAGCAAAGCACCAACTTCTCCTCCTCTGATTCTTGGTCGTTCTACCTCCAAAGAGCAGCAGTGTACAACGCTTCTTCTTCTTCTTCTTCACAGGATGCTCAAACAAGGTGAGGTCTTCTTCTTCTTTTTCCTTTTCTTCTTGTTCATAGATTTTTGATTTTTACAATCCTTTTAGGTTGTAATTTCTTTGTTAGAGAGTAGACAAGTTTATTAAGAGCTAATTCATATGCATTCGAAGTGCTGAATCCCTGTTCACTTTGCCAAAACTCGTGGCATCTTTCGCGATCTGCTCGGCAATGCAGAACCGTGCATGAATTTATTGCACGGTAAATGTTTACCGTGTATAGATTTTTTGCACGATAAAATTTTTCGTGCTAAAATGTTTTGCACGGAACATGTAAACCGTGCAAAACAAATATGCACGGTAAACATATTACGTGCATAAAATTGTTGCACGGAAAAATTGTGCCGTGCAGAACGATTTTGCACGACACAATTGAACCGAGCAGTACAAGAAAAAAAGATTTCTTCCTATAATGCTTTTTTCTTCCTACTGATTTTTATTTTAATCCAGATTTGAAGATATGCCTAGGAGACCAGCTCGCCGTATTGGTGGCATTTCACATCCTACCGGTGGACGTGGTAGTACTTCTAGCGATCCATCCAGAGTGCGGGTAAAGGTTGGCGTTGCTAGACCTCCTCGCCGAGGTGTGCATGCTACTACTTCGACCGCCGGCCGTCAACGGCCAACGGCATCTGAACGAAGACGCAAATTACGGCAGGATCCACTGCCTGAGAGCTCTTCAGAGGATGATTCCTCAGAGGATGAGGCAGGGCCGTCTAGTCCTCCCCAACCGTCCAGTACTCCTATTGCGCCAGTAGGGGAGGATGATTCCTCAGAGGACCAGGCACAGGCATCCAGTCCTCATGCCTCGGCAGCAGGGGATGGCCCTATTCCAGGCGGTCCGGCAGACGAGTCCGTCCTTGTGAGTGTTAGGACTCATGTGGCCATATCCATATGGGACGGGGAGGTACACGTTAATTCTTTATATGTTTTAACTAATTCTTTATATAATACCAGATGTTAATGAAGATTTATACTATACTTGTAATGTGCAGGAACGTGGCCCGCTCAAATGTATCAGTCATTGGCGCCAGTTGAAGGACTGGTACATACCTCGCCTGGAGATCGTCTAGATATTGAGGTGCCTATGTTTCGCGCTATCATAGAAGAGTCTGGATTGGCAGACCTGAGGCATTTCAGCTACAGATATATCTCCTGCCCCTTGATCTCGAGCTTTGTGGAGAGATGGCAGCCCGAGACCAATACCTTCCACATGCCGTTTGGTGAGATGACGATCACATTAGATGATGTGAGTTCTCTACTCGGCATCCCAGTCACTGGACTTCCTGTCCACGTATCTGCTACTATGGGATTTACTGACCAAGTAGATCTACTCGAGCTAGGACTGGGTGTGGATAGGGAATCTGCATCAGCCGAGTTGAACCTGGCACGGGGTGGGGTAGTGAGGATGGGGTGGATCCGACGGGTGTGCGGCGAAGTGACTCCCGCATCGTCGGTTGAGGAGGTAGAGTGTGCAGCCAGAGGATATCTTCTTTACCTATTGGGCTGTACACTATTCACTGATAAGTCCGCCACGAGGGTTCCTGTCTACTACTTATCCTTATTGATGGACCTGCCACGGGTCCGTCAATACGCATGGGGGGCTGCCGCACTTGCGTATCTGTATCGCCAGTTGGGGACCGCCACGAGGGCAGATGTGCGGCAGATTGCTGGATATTTGACACTGCTAACGGTAAGAACGGTACATTTTATAGATTCATATATCTTTATCATTATAATTGATATAAGTACTATATAATTATTAATATTTGTTGTCATTTGTAGTCTTGGGTGTACGAGCACTTCCCATTCGCACGTCCTCCTGCACAATGGGGATACACCGCAGGGATGCCTCTAGCAAGCCGCTGGAATCCTGGACAGGATTTCGGAAATGCCATTGAAAACATACAGCTGATGCGGGAGAGATTGGATGCCTTACACCCGAGTGAGGTGAGCACCCATTTGAGCGTTTTATGTTATATATTTCTGACTTTCTTTATTTTTTTCTTTAACGTTTTTTGACAAGGAGCATGTTTTATTATATTAGTGACTTGTTTCGTTTACTTGTGACAGATTGCTTGGGATCCGTATGCTAGTGTTAGGGCCCATCATCCACTACAGCAGATATCCTTCTTCTGTGGTTGCTTGAGATCCCTAGATGTCATTGAACCCTACCACCCACACAGGGTTCTTCGACAATTCGGCTACGTACAGACCATCCCACCCGCACCTCTCGCCCCCATCCGTGCTACTCGGGGTAGTACTGCCGGTAAATACAAGGTCTCCTATACGTTTCTGGATCAGTATTGGATTACTTGGGAGGATCATGTATTATCTATTGCGCACCGCGGCCATCGTGCACATCATGCATGGGAGTGTTCGCGGGACTACCTTGATTGGTACACTAGGATATCTCACCCTCGTGTACAGAACCCCGCCCGCCATTCCCACTATGACCCTAATGAGGGTAGAGAGGACCCGACTCCGAGAATGGTGAGTGCATTGTAAACTAAAGCTATTTCGTACATTGAAGCAAGTATTGTTTAAAATTTACTATGACACATTCTATTGTCTCTTATAGGTCCTTCGAGCAAAGGATCATATTCGTGCCAAGCTTGAACGAGGTGACCAGCCAGCTGACTTCTACCAGAGGGCACTGCGGACTACCCTCGAGATTCTTGATGGCTTGCCGGTGACGTATCGTCGGCGTGCGCAACAATGACGCTCGGAGGACTTTTTGATAACATGCTTTTGTTTTTGTATAAAGGATATTTTATTTTTTATTTTTTTTATAGAGACTTGTGGGATGTATAAGTATTTTTTTTTTCTGATGGAGATGGGATATATATAAGCTTGCAGATTCACCGTTGGAGAGTATCATTGGGTTATGTTCGCTTGTCCATTGAACAAGGCATTACCAGATGAATTCCTCAATCGTATGAAGAGTAAGTGGAGTATGATACATATGGGCATTAGAACCCCATAAAACACTGATATGGATTTCTAAAGCCCATATGTGTCAGAATCCACTTACTCTTCATACGATTGAGGAATTCATCTGGTAATGCCTTGTTCAATGGACAAGCGAACGTAACCCAATGATACTCTCCAACGGTGATACTGTAAGCTAAGATTGCTCCAGGCTCTTATGGAATTTTGGATTTGACAATGTATCCTTCTTTTCAGATGTGTAAGTAATTACAAGAAAACAGTGTACTACAAACTGCCACATTTCAATCAATGAATATTGATTTTTGTACAAGAACTTGTTTGTTTTTGGAATTCTGGTTGTGAAATTGTGATATACAGTTCATCTCAATTTTTTTTTAAAACATCTACATCACTCTTCGAATTTGGATACAAATAGTTTCACTAGTCTAAGTTAATGCATGAATAATCCACACATACCAATAATGCACGGCCAACATATGCCGTGCAAATGCAATCTGTTCAGTATACATATGTCGTGCAGAACCATTCTGCTCGGCTAATATATACCGAACAGAAACTTTATGTACGGAGAAATTGTACCGAGCAGATCCATTCTGCACAGCAACTGTTGGCCGTGCAGAATGGTTTCGCACATATACTTTGTGTGCCTTGTCTTTGTGTGCCTTGTAATAGATGTTTTATTGTATGATAGATTCGCCAACCCACAATCAACTAAGGAGGGTTATGATGGAATATAAAAAAAAAAAAAGATGGAAAGCATAAGAGCTTGATTGCATTTCAACATCATTTCTTACAATTTGTTTACATCGAGTTCAAAGTACAAGAAATTAATCACTGTCAATATTAACCGACTCGCGTGTTGCGACACTGTCTCCAATTATTTCTTTGAATCGCTCGATGTTCTGCGCATATGGTAGTTGCCATCCGTCAGCATTAGGATGGTGGTGTCTATACCAATTTGTCGCAATGGGAGGAATGGGAGCCCCGGGTGTCATGAAGACTTGAACAAAATGGTTACCATTGACAAAACCAATCGCGATAACTTGGCGATCAGAAGATGGAATCGGGGTTGATCTCAAAGGCAGGAAAGTAAGGCACTGTTGCAAAGAAAGATGGATCAATACAACATTATAATATGAAGCTACCAGATGACCCATGTCTGGCATTGTCATCCAACGAGCATATGGAGGATGGCTATCGTAGTACGCCAAGGCATAATACAGTTCCCCAACCCTATCATCTCCGCCATATAGCAATGAATAATAATTTTGATGCCTCTGTAGTTCATTGCTTAAATCCAGTCTAACCTGCATCCAACCATCCTCGCTCATTCCCAATAGACCAGCTACTGCTCTGAATCAACAGTTACCATCCGCCTCGACATCCTTAATAGTCTCGATATAGGGTCCTAATGACTTAGGAAGTTGATGCTCGAACGTGCTTGAACGAGTGCGTCGAACACTTAATTTATCCTTCCCCTTCTGTGAATCTAGACTGTTGGTTCTCGATGGAACGGTAGCTTCGATCGAGAGTGCATACTCAAAAGCAGATGGTTCCCGACGCGTAGACCGATCCAACTTCTTCTTTTTCGAGGATGAACGACCCCGGGTGTTCAATTTAACATCCGGCTCAAGAAGAGAAGTAGATGACGGACACCCCAACTCTCTTAGTTTTTTCAATATTTGTATTTTACCAGCTTGATCGGTACTATGAAATCTCTTATTGACAATTCGAACTCGGAAGTGGTGGTTAATTCGGGGCCTACATTCTCCTTAGTGGATTCTAAATTGAGCTTCCTCCAGTATTGATGGACACAACTCAGTGGTATTTGAGTGCCTTCCCTTATGTATTCGGCAATCTCGTGTGCACATGGTAACCCATGTGTCCGTCGAATTACGCACCCACATGCCAAGGAATCTGGACCAATATAACCAGCTCTGATCGACTCATTCAATATTATATCCAAAGCATTCCTTGATATGAATCCTCTTAACTCGCGAAACAGTGCAGGTTTGAACTTATGTTGCACGGTGTTCAAGCTCTTTTCAAATGAAGCCTTTATCTCCGTAAAGAGCAACTCAAGCAATGCATGGATAATCTGCCAGGACGAATCAAAGCTACTGTTCGATGTGCCAAGGTGTCTCTTCAATTTTGCATGTGCACTCTCAGCCCTATTCGTAGTCACGTTTCCAAAGTGCATATGCCGATCCGTCCAAGCAGCTACAAATTGTTCCTTATGGTTATTCAACCACGATTTCTTCACATAATCAACGGCGTTTGGATACCCACAGAAATTCCGGTCCAATGCACTTGAAAACTGAATGTAGTCATTTTCAGTGGGAGAGACTACCAACATGTTCCAACTAGATATAAACGCATCCCATCTGTCGTTGGTCTCAAAATACTTCTTACAATTTGCCAATATGTTCCTAGAAATATGCCACCTGCATAATAAGCTTGCTGCATTCGGAAAGACAACGTGTATTGCATTGATGAGTGCTAACTCTCTATCAGTTACAACGACACGGGGCATAATACATCCATCCATCAATTCCTTAAGCCTCTCCAAAGCCCATCTGTAATTGGCCTCCCTCTCTGATTCAAGGTACACAAAAGCAACGGAAAAAGTCAGTTGAGTGGATGTCACACCAACGATCTCAAGCAAGGGAAGTCGATATCTATTAGTCTTGTACGTACAATCCATTATCAGAACTTCTGGAAATGCACGTAACAACTGAATAGATGATGGATGTGCCCAGAATAGGTCCATCGTAGCATCTGTAGCGGGGTTGCTAGTGTGATACTCAATGTAGTTGTTCTGCTCCAAATGCATCATGAGTTGTTGCATCTGTGATCGACCGGCCAACTCAGTCACCCTCCACTTCTGACGGGCATTGTAAATACTCTTCATCGAACTAGTGTTGTGCACGTCCCTTTCTTGCAACGTACGAAGGATGTTCCTTGGCTTCACCATACTCTTCGACATATCAATCAAAACATTGAGTTCCTCCCCTGATAGCCTTCCAGCAAATGAATGCCCCTCGAGATGTTGTGCGTTTGGATGATTGTGCAACCCACAAACCACTGTTAACATCCAATCATCATCATTTGCCAACTTTCGGCCCTTCAAAGCGAAAGGGCAATTACACTTCTTCGTTCCCGTTGCCTTATTAGGATTTCTCTTTTGAGGGACCTTCGATGGACCCTTATAGCTTCCGCTTCTCTCACAAGATAACATTATTCTCGGCTTCCTACCATCTCCACCAGCATCTGAAGTTTTGATTACAATAACCAACCCATGTTTCTTTCCAACTTCCCTTGTCCATTGGATTAGGTCCTCTCGGCTTCTAAATATCATGTCAATGGTGAAGACATTAGTAAAATCCATAGAGCACTCACTGGCACCGGTTGACTGAATCTCCTGAAAATATAATTGCTAAATATTAGTATATTAATGCACGAGACTATATGTTGTCCTTGTGAAATATGCTCGGTTTACTCATGCTGTGCAAAACATTTTTACACGGAATAAATACGCCGTGCTAAATCTTTTTGCACGGCATAAATTCGTCGTGCAAAATACTTTTGCACGGAATAATTATTCCGTGCAAAATTATTTTGCACGTCATATTTATTCCGTGTAAAACTAGAATGTTTGATGCTATTTCGCCGTGCAATATTCACTTGCACGGCTCTGGTATACCGAACATGACGCGCGAATTTTAATTAAAATGCTGAAAACGAACTAAAATGTATACCTCCTCTGGATAGATCGTTAGTTGCTTGTCCATATTGAAAATGCCTACTTCCAATAGACAATGTGATGAAGGGAGATGAGTGCCTCCAATATCTTGAAACAAATGGATGAGACTTGAGCAAACTTTGTAAGAGTTGGAGAAGATGATGAGGAAGAGATGAAGATCAATGGGGATGAATGAGTGCAGATGAATACTGTCGAACAGTGGATGTAATGGATAATTAAGATTAAGAAGAAGAAGAAGCAGAAAAAGAAGAAGAAGTGATGAGTAGAGAGGAGGGTAAGAAACGTAGGAGAAAGGAAGAGGTTAATGGTAAAGGGTGAGTTGGTCATTTGACCTTAGGGTAGTTTGGTGATTAAAAAAAAATTAAAATGTGGGTGCATACAGCAATAATAGTGGGTGCATATAGAATCCCCCATCTTCCAAACCTTTGAAAAGAAAGAAAAAAAAAGGGTGATTCTATATGCACCCACTACTATTGCTGTATGCACCCACTTGCTGAACTCACCCCCCCCCCTTTTATTTTCTTAAAAACGTTTTGCTGAGCCCACCCACCATATTTCCCAAACTGCCCACGCTCTCCTCTGCATTTCCTCTTCGTTCTCCTCTGCATTTCCCTCGTCGACCCAATTCGAAAAAAACGAGCAAAGGCATCATTGGACATCGCTTCTCCTCCTCTTGCCTTCCCTCTTCTCGGTCGTTCTCCCTCCAAAGAGCATCAGTGCACATCGTTCCTGCTTATTCTTCTTCTTCTTCACAGGACGCGTGAGGTAAGTTCTTCTTTTTCCTTTTTCTTCTTCTTCATACGTTTATCATGTTTACATTCCTTTTAGGTCGTAATTTCTTTGTTAGATAGTAGATAAGTATATTACGAGCTAATTCATGTGCATTCGAAGTACAGAATCTCTTCACTTTGCCAAAAATCGTGGCATTTTCGCGATCTGCTCGGCAATGCAGAACCGTGCACCAAATGTTGTGCACGGCAAATGTTTACTGTGCATGGATTTTCTGCACGATAAAAGAAACCGTGCATAAATGTTTTGCACGGAACCTGTAAACCGTGCAAAACAAATATGCACGGTAAACATATACCGTGCATAAAATTGTTGCACGGAAAATTTGTGCCGTGCAGAACGATTTTGCACGATACAATTCAACCGAGCAGTACAAGAAAAAAAGATTTCTTCGTATAATGATTTTTTCTTCCTAATGATTTTTATTTTAAATCCAGATTTGAAGATATGCCTAGGAGACCAGCTCGCCGTATTGGTGGCATCTCACATCCTACCGGTGGACGTGGTAGTACTTCTAGCGATCCACCCAGAGTGCGGGTGAAGGTTGCCGTTGCTAGACCTCCTCGCCGTCAACGGCCAACGGCGTCTGAACGAAGACGCAAATTACGGCAGGATCCACTGCCTGAGAGCTCTTCAGAGGATGATTCCTCAGAGGATGAGGCAGGGCCGTCTAGTCCTCCCCAACCGTCCAGTACTCCGATTGCGCCAGTAGGGGAGGATGATTCCTCAGAGGACCAGGCACAGCCACCCAGTCCTCATGCCTCGGCAGCAGGGGATGGACCTATTCCAGGCGGTCCGGCCGACGAGTCCGTCCTTGTGAGTTTCAGGACTCACGTGGCCATATCCATATGGGACGGGGAGGTACACGTTCATTCTTTATATGTTTTAACTAATTCTTTATATAATACCAGATGCTAATGAAGATTTATACTATACTTGTAATGTGCAGGAACGTGGCCCTCTCAAATGTATCAGTCATTGGCGTCAGTTGAAGGACTGGTACATACCTCGGCCTGGAGATCGTCTTGATATTGAGGTGCCTATGTTTCGCGCTATCATAGAAGAGTCTGGATTGGCAGACCTGAGGCATTTCAGCTACAGATATATCTCCTGCCCCTTGGTCTCGAGCTTTGTGGAGAGATGGCAGCCCGAGACCAATACCTTCCACATGCCGTTTGGTGAGATGACGATCACATTAGATGATGTGAGTTCTCTACTCGGCATCCCAGTCACTGGACTTCCTGTCCACGTATCTGCTACTATGGGATTTACTGACCAAGTAGATCTACTCGAGCTAGGACTGGGTGTGGATAGGGAATCTGCATCAGCCGAGTTGAACCTGGCACGGGGTGGGGTAGTGAGGATGGGGTGGATCCGACGGGTGTGCGGCGAAGTGACTCCCGCATCGTCGGTTGAGGAGGTAGAGTGTGCAGCCAGAGGATATCTTCTTTACCTGTTGGGCTGTACACTATTCACTGATAAGTCCGCCACGAGGGTTCCTGTCTACTACTTATCCTTATTGATGGACCTGCCACGGGTCCGTCAATACGCATGGGGGGCTGCCGCACTTGCGTATCTGTATCGCCAGTTGGGGACCGCCACGAGGGCAGATGTGCGGCAGATTGCTGGATATTTGACACTGCTCACGGTAAGCACGGTACATTTTATAGATTCATCTATCTTTATCATTATAATTGATATAAGTACTATATAATTATTAATATTTGTTGTCATTTGTAGTCTTGGGTGTACGAGCACTTCCCATTCGCACGTCCTCCTGCACAATGGGGATACACCGCAGGGATGCCTCTAGCAAGCCGCTGGAATCCTGGACAGGATTCCGGAAATGCAATTGAAAACATACAGCTGATGCGGGAGAGATTGGATGCCTTACACCCGAGTGAGGTGAGCACCCATTTGAGCGTTTTATGTTATATATTTCTGACTTTCTTTATTTTTTTTCTTTTACGTTTTTTGAAAAGGAGCATGTTTTATTATATTAGTGACTTGTTTCGTTTACTTGTGACAGATTGCTTGGGATCCGTATGCTAGTGTTAGGGCCCATCATCCACTACAGCAGATATCCTTCTTCTGTGGTTGCTTGAGATCCCTAGATGTCATTGAACCCTACCACCCACACAGGGTTCTTCGACAGTTCGGCTACGTACAGACCATCCCACCCGCACCTCTTGCCCCCATCCGTGCTACTCGGGGTAGTACTGCCGGTAAATACAAGGTCTCCTATACGTTTCTAGGATCAGTATTGGATTACTTGGGAGGATCATGTATTATCTATTGCGCACCGCGGACATCGTGCACATCATGCATGGGAGTGTTCGCAGGGACTACCTAGATTGGTACACTAGGATATCTCACCCTCGTGTACAGAACCCCGCCCGCCATTCCCACTATGACCCTAATGAGGGTAGAGAGGACCCGACTCCGAGAACTGGTGAGTGCATTGTAAACTAAAGCTATTTCGTACATTGAAGCAAGTATTGTTTAAAATTTACTATGACACATTCTATTGTCTCTTATAGGTCCTTCGAGCAAAGGATCATATTCGTGCCAAGCTTGAACGAGGTGACCAGCCAGCTGACTTCTACCAGAGGGCACTGCGGACTACCCTCGAGATTCTTGATGGCTTGCCGGTGACGTATCGTCGGCGTGCGCAACAATGACGCTCGGAGGACTTTTTGATGACATGCTTTTTTTTTTTGTATAAAGGATATTGTTTTTTTTATTTTTTTTAGAGACTTGTGGGATGTATAAGTATTTTTTTTTTTATGGAGATGGGATATATATTAGCTTGTAGCTTCACCCATTTGGAGAGTATCATTGTGTTACGTTCGCTTGTCCATTGAACAAGGCATTACCAGATGAGTTCCTCAATCGTATGAAGAGTAAGTGGATTCTGATACATATGGGCATTAGAACCCCATAAAACACTGATATGGATTTCTAATGCCCATGTGTGTTAGAATTCACTTACTCTTCGTACGATTGAGGAATTCATCTGGTAATGCCATGTTCAATGGACAAGCGAACGTAATCCAATGATACTCTCCAACGGTGATACTGTAAGCTAAGATTGCTCCAGGCTCTTATGGAATTTTATATTTGACAATGTATCCTTCTTTTCATATGTGTAAGTAATTACAAGAAAACAGTGTACTACAAACTGCCACATTTCAATCAATGAATATTGATTTTTGTACAAGAACTTGTTTGTTTTTGGAATTCTGGTTGTGAAATTGTGATATATAGTTCATCTCAATTTTTTTTTTTAAACATCTACATCCCTATTCGAATTTGGATACAAATAGTTTCACTAGTCTAAGTTAATGCCTGAATAATCCACACATACCAATATTGCACGGCCAACATATGCCGTGCAAATGCAATCTGTTCAGTATACATATGTCGTGCAGAACCATTCTGCTCGGCTAATAAATACCGAACAGATCCATTCTGCTCGGCTAATATATACCGAACAGATCAATTCTGCACAGCAACTGTTGGCCGTGCAGAATGGTTTCGCACATATACTCTCTGTGCCTTGTCTTTGTGTGCCTTGTAATAAAAAAAAAAAAAAAGATGGAAAGCATAAGAGCTTGATTACATTTCAACATCATTTCTTACAATTTGTTTACATCTTCTTCAAAGTACAAGATATTAATCACTGTCAATATTAACCGACTCGCGTGTTGCGACACTGTCTCTAATTATTTCTTTGAATCGCTCGATGTTCTGCGCATATGCTAGTTGCCATCCATCAGCATTAGGATGGTGGTGTCTATGCCAATTTGTCGCAATGGGAGGAATGGGAGCCCCGGGTGTCATGAAGACTTGAACAAAATGGTTACCATTGACAAAACCGATCGCGATAACTTTGCGATCAGAAGATGGAATCGGGGTTGATCTCAAAGGCAGGAAAGTAAGGCACTGTTGCAAAGAAAGATGGATCAATACAACATTATAATATGAAGCTACCAGATGACCCATGTCTGGCATTGTCATCCAACGAGCAAATGGAGGATGGCTATCGTAGTACGCCAAGGCATAATACAGTTCCCCAACCCTATTATCTCCGCCATATAGCAATGAATAATAATTTTGATGCCTCTGTAGTTCATTGCTTAAATCCAGTCTAACCTGCATCCAACCATCCTCGCTCATTCCCAATAGACCAGCTACTGCTCTGAAACCACAGTTACCATCCGCCTCAACATCCTTAATAGTCTCGATATAGGGTCCTAATGACTTAGGAAGTTGATGCTCGAATGTGCTTGAACGAGTGCGTCGAACACTTAATTTATCCTTCCCCTTCTTCGAATCTAGACTGTTGGTTCTCGATGGAACGGTAGCTTCGATCGAGAGTGCATACTCAAAAGCAGATGGTTCCCGACGCGTAGACCGATCCAACTTCTTCTTTTTCGAGGATGAACGACCCCGGGTGTTCAATTTAACATCCGGCTCAAGAAGAGAAGTAGATGACGGACACCCCAACTCTCTTAGTTTTTTCAATATTTGTATTTTACCAGCGTGATCGGTACTATGAAATCTCTTATTGATCAATTCGAACTCGGAAGTGGTGGTTAATTCGGGGCCTGCATTCTCCTTAGTGGATTCTAAATTGAGCTTCCTCCAGTATTGATGGACACAACTCAGTGGTATTTGAGTGCCTTCCCTTATGTATTCGGCAATCTCGTGTGCACATGGTAACCCATGTGTCCGTCGAATTACGCACCCACATGCCAAGGAATCTGGACCAATATAACCAGCTCTGATCGACTCATTCAATATTATATCCAAAGCATTCCTTGATATGAATCCTCTCAACTCGCGAAACAGTGCATGTTTGAACTTATGTTGCACGATGTTCAAGCTCTTTTCAAATGAAGCCTTTATCTCCGTAAAGAGCAACTCAAGCAATGCATGGATAATCTGCCAGGACGAATCAAAGCTACTGTTCGATGTGCCAAGGTGTCTCTTCAATTTTGCATGTGCACTCTCAGCCCTATTCGTAGTCACGTTTCCAAAGTGCATATGCCGATCCGTCCAAGCAGCTACAAATTGTTCCTTATAGTTATTCAACCATGATTTCTTCACATAATCAACGGCGTTTGGATACCCACAGAAATTCCGGTCCAATGCACTTAAAAACTGAATGTAGTCATTTTCAGTGGGAGAGACTACCAACATGTTCCAACTAGATATAAACGCATCCCATCTGTCGTTGGTCTCAAAATACTTCTTACAATTTGCCAATATGTTCCTAGAAATATGCCACCTGCATAATAAGCTTGCTGCATTCGGAAAGACAACGTGTATTGCATTGATGAGTGCTAACTCTCTATCAGTTACAACGACACGGGGCATAATACATCCATCCATCAATTCCTTAAGCCTCTCCAAAGCCCATCTGTAATTGGCCTCCCTCTCTGATTCAAGGTACACAAAAGCAACGGAAAAAGTCAGTTGAGTGGATGTCACACCAACGATCTCAAGCAAGGGAAGTCGATATCTATTAGTCTTGTACGTACAATCCATTATCAGAACTTCTGGAAATGCACGTAACAACTGAATAGATGATGGATGTGCCCAGAATAGGTCCATCGTAGCATCTGTAGATGGGTTGCTAGTGTGATACTCAATGTAGTTGTTCTGCTCCAAATGCATCATGAGTTGTTGCATCTGTGATCGACCGGCCAACTCAGTCACCTCCACTTCTGACGGGCATTGTAAATACTCTTCATCGAAGTAGTGTTGTGCACGTCCCTTTCTTGCAGCGTACGAAGGATGTTCCTTGGCTTCACCATACTCTTCGACATATCAATCAAAACATTGAGTTCCTCCCCTGATAGCCTTCCAGCAAATGAATGCCCCTCGAGATGTTGTGCGTTTGGATGATTGTGCAACCCACAAACCACTGTTAACATCCAATCATCATCATTTGCCAACTTTCGTCCCTTCAAAGCGAAAGGGCAATTACACTTCTTCGTTCCCGTTGCCTTATTAGGATTTCTCTTTTGAGGGACCTTCGATTGACCCTTATAGCTTCCGCTTCTCTCACAAGATAACATTATTCTCGGCTTCCTACCATCTCCACCAGCATCTGAAGTTTTGATTACAATAACCAACCCATGTTTCTTTCCAACTTCCCTTGTCCATTGGATTAGGTCCTCTCGGCTTCTAAATATCATGTCAGTGGTGAAGACATTAGTAAAATCCATAGAGCACTCACTGGCACCGGTTGACTGAATCTCCTGAAAATATAATTGCTAAATATTAGTATATTAATGCACAACACTATATGTTGTCCTTGTGAAATATGCTCGGTTTACTCATGCTGTGCAAAACATTTTTGCACGGAATAAATACGCCGTGCTAAATGTTTTTGCACGGAATAAATATGACGTGCAAAATACTTTTGCACGGAATAATTATTCCGTGCAAAAGTATTTTGCACGTCATATTTATTCCGTGCAAAACTAGAATGTTTGATGCTATTCCGCCGTGCAAATTTCACTTGCACGGCTCTGGTATACCGAACATGACGCGCGAATTTTAATGAAAACGATGAAAACGAACTAAAATGTATACCTCCTCTGGATAGATCGTTAGTTGCTTGTCAATATTGAAAATGCCTACTTCCAATAGACAATGTGATGAAGGGAGATGAGTGCCTCCAATATCTTCAAACAAATGGATGAGACTTGAGCAAACTTTGTAAGAGTTAGAGAAGATGATGAGGAAGGAGATGAAGATCAATGGGGATGAATGAGTGCAGATGAAATGGTCGAACAGTGGATGTAATGGATAATTAGGATTAAAAGAAGAAGAAGCAGAAAAAGAAGAAGAAGTGATGAGTAGAGAGGAGGGTAAGAAACGTAGGAGAAAGGAAGAGGTTGATGGTAAAGGGTGAGTTGGTCATTTGACATTAGGGTATTTTGGTGATTAAAAAAAAATCAAAATGTGGTGCATTCAGCAATAACAGTGGGTGCATATAGAATCACCCAAAAAAAAAAAAACAAGCAAAAGAGAAGAAGACCAAAAGTGCAGAAATCCTTCAATTCCTGATCCTGATTTCTTCCACTTTCTCCTCTGAAATCTCAAAATCGGGTTCCAAAACCATGTCTTGTGAGCCGGGTTCTGCTTCAACAGAAGGCCATATCAAGGGTGTTATCACCCACGGAGGCCGCTATGTTCGCTACAATGTCTACGGCAATATCTTCGAAGTCTCTACCAAATACGTCCCTCCTTTACGGCCCGTCGGTAGAGGGGCTTATGGCATTGTGTGGTATGATTCGGATTCTTGGATTACTGGATTCTTGTTGTTTTCGATTGGCTTTTAGTTTTTTTGTGTGTTTTGACAGTTTCTTATTAGATATGTGTATGGGTATTGATTTTCTTCTTTTTTGCGTGCTTGTTTTGATGCGTTTTGCTGAGATCTCAAATGGGTTTTTGTGGGGTTGATGAGATATGCAAGCTTCTGGGGTTTGTAGTGACGCGAGTTGTTTAAACCCCAACTGGCTTTTTAGGGGTTTTGGAGATTGAATCGGGAAATTTCGTAATTCAGACACAGTGTTTCTGGGGTTTCTAGTGGAATGCTTATGTAATAAAGTTGTAGACTTTATAATTAGTTTTGGGAGTTATGAGAACTTTGTGTTTTGTTTGGTTAAATTTAGATTCCTAGATTACCAGGTTCTTGTTATTTTCTACTGGTTTAGAGTTCTCAACGTTTTTGTGCTTCTTATTTTTCCTTTTGAGAACTTGATGGAGATCTTATTCTTTTCGGGTCCTGGAGCCTGGTTGTGATTTATTTTGTTAGAGATTTTAAATTGGTTCTTTCGGATTAGTGAGATATGCAAGAGTTTGGGTGTAAGTAGTGGCATAAATTGTTCATACCCCAAATTGGCTTTTGGGGGGTTTCGGATGTTGTATTGGGGATGTCCTAATATAAAGATTTGCACTTCTGGTGATAATTTTTGTGTGTGTTGTGGGGGGGGGGGGGGGGGGGGGGGGGGATTGATGTATATGGTTATTCTACTTCTGGGGTTTGTTATATATACATAATATATATATATATGGGGTACCTGTCACGGTTCCTATGGCAGGTAGTGATTTTGGCACCTTGTGACCCATCTATGATCAATTCAACCCCCTCACACACAAATCCCTATAAATCGGCATCCACCCAATTTGACACTAATCTAAATTACACTCACCTTTGGATTGGATTTCGTAGAAGATGTAACTTTAGAAACCAATAAACTCTAAGGCCCCTAAATCAATGGTTGTGATGATCCACTTGAGATGATTTTTTGCTCATAATCTAATTCACAATAAGATCTTTATGTCACACTATCCCCACAACTGGCATGCATCCAAATGGGTCCCACAAGGGCTTAGGCTTTGACCTCTCATAATAACTGTGAGAGGTACCTCTCGGGTGAAAATTAGGGTTCCAAGATGTTTATGATTATTGTACTTCTGGGGTTTGTTAAATAATGTGTGTGTGTGTCTATATATATCGATGAGATTTATCCAAATGAAAGGTACCTCTCATGGTTCCTATGAGAGGTAGAGATTTTAGGACCTTGTGACCTATCTATGATCACTTCAACCCCTTCACACTCACTATCCCATGAATTAGCACTCACCCTGAATTGACACTAATATAAGTTATATTCATCGTTGGAGAATTTCATAAAAAATGTAACCTAATAGACTGCTGAATTCCAACGCTTCTAAATCAATGGCTGTGATGACCCAATTGAAATGAGTTTTGCTCAGAATCTAATTCAGTACGATAGCTTTCCCTTTCACTATCCCCCATGACACGCATCCAAATGGGTCCCACAAGGAGTTCAACTTTTGCCTCTCATAGGAACGGTGATAGGTACCTCAGGTGAAAATTATTGGATTGGACAGGGACAGATTCATCCTATTGGGCTTCATATTGGATAAATTGTTTATATATATATGTAAGCTTTAGGGGTTTTAAGCTATGAGCCTATGATGCCGAGGTACGGCAAACACGCCATAGACACGGCAGGGATATGGATTTTACTTGTAAAAAGTGAAGTATCGGATAACACGATATGTTCCCCAATTTGAAGTATCCATGCATCATCATAGGTTTTAGGAGATCATTTTGGCGAATGGTTGTATTTTAAAGATGGTCATTCTTCTTCTTTCTTTCCAAAAACAAATAAAAATAGACAGGTATTTGGCCAGGTTTACATGGGTTTTGGAGTATTTAGAGATAATGTTGACAGACTGTTGATTTGAATGTGGAGTGTGTGTGGAGTTGGTTGTTGAGTAATTGTTATAATTTGAAGCTGTAGTATCATCGAGCTGCTTATTACGGTGTTTCTTTAGGCTTTTTTTTTTTAAAAAATTATGGAGCCCTCTTTGCTGTAAATTAGATTCTGATTTGTTTGCTTGTCGTTTTATTTTATTTTATTTCTTTCCCTTGTGAGTTCAAATGCCTCAATATTAATCAGCATAGTATAAGCCCAAACATGTTGGTCCAGTGTCACTGAAGGGAATCAGTGTGCTCAACTTCCATTGAGCTTTCATCTTGAAGGATTCCTACTATGCATCTTTCAGTCATTTAATTTGTAAGTTGAGGTTGACTATTCGGAGAGATGTGTATGAATGTGCTTTTTTTAATGTCTTCTACTTTAATTGCTGCCCATTTTTTATTTTTTTTTCTTTTGAAATACATGACTTAGTTTTCAGAAAAAAAAAAAGAAAGACAGAAAAAGAATGTTATTCAAATATGCAGACAAAAGGAAAGAAGGGAAAAGCAAAAAGAAGGACGTAAAGGAACTGGCTCCAAAACCTTAGATCTATCAGCCCTCCATGCATTCCTCCAAATTACTCAGATCATGCATCTGTCATTTACATCCGAAGTTCTAACTCCCAAGCGGCATAAGAATATCAACAAAGATTAGTCTTTTGAGGTTTGCCACGCCATTAACAAAGCCCACCTCAGACCCCCACAATCATTAAAAGTTTTGATCTTTGATTTTCACACTCGCATGCACATAGAAAGTTCTTTTCGTATCATGAGACACAAAAACAGTGGTTCCATTATGAGTTTGAAAAGGTTGGGAACTCTTTGTGGGTTTTGTGAAATTATTCCATAATGAAGTCCTTATTCAACATTATTTTATAAGGTAACTCATTTATAAAAAAAAAAAAAACCCTACACTAATCGCTTCTCATTTCTCCAATCATCTCATCGTTTCTTCATAAATACTACTGCAAGATTGGAGAGGAGCATTTCATGAATTCGATTTTCGCTTCGTTTCCCACTTCTGCTTCTCATTTGAGTAGCTATTGTTTGGAGAGTGGGGACTATTATACAATCAATTGATTTACTTCTGCTTATCATGACCTGTCATTTCTTCTCTGTTACAGTCCATTTAGTGAAATTAGATGATGAGAACTGTCTTATGGAAATACAAAGTGGTAGTAGTCATTCATGGCTAATGATTCATGGACGGATGTACTTCTGCAACCCTTGTAGGTTTTTCCTAAGGCCCTTAACACTCAAGACCTAAGAGACACCAATTGCACATTTTCTAGATTCTTCTGGCTTCGCTTATTTGACTTTGTTACAACTAGCCATATTCAAGGCATTGATATTTATTTGTCTCATGGGTTGACTTGAACAACTCTGAATGATCATTTGCTGAAAATATGATGGTTGCATTGTATGGCTCCAAACTAGCCTTAATGACTGTGAGGGAGGACTATTTTAACTGTGTAAAGGTCCTACTGGGGGATGGGAGTGCAATTGATTTGCTGATTGTCCCAAGTAATGAGTCACATGATTATTAGAGACACTGACTTATCCATTCAAATATATATATATATATATATATAGAGAGAGAGAGAGAGGAGAGAGAGAGAGAGAGAGGAGAGAGAGAGAGAGAGAGAGAGAGAGGAGAGGAGAGAGAGAGAGAGAGAGATCAGGCTTACGGTGCGGCCACCTAGTGGGGCCCACCTTGGGACCCCACTCGTCATGGCACAAAAGGGGACCGAAAGATCCAAGTGGGGCCAACCTACATATCAAATTTGAAGTCAATCTAATACCTCTAACCCCTTCATCCATGGTCCACAAGTTTAACAACTTTATTTCAAACAACAAAATTTGACCCCCAATCCAACGGTCCAGTTCATTCAAATCCATGCAAATTCATGGGATTGTGTGCCTATAAGAGGGTTGTGTATGTGTGGTCCATGTCCATTTGGATGGGTCATAAGGTGGGCCCTAGTAGGCGTTCTACATTGTGCGGACTGTAAGGACCGTCCTTACAGGACTGGTTCTCATATATATATATATATATATATATAGACACTGACATTCATTCTTCTGTAGTGTTATTGTTTTACATTTACTTTGCTAGATGTCACTCCAATGTTATTATTGCATCAATTTTGTCCTCAATTTCATTCTTCTGAGTTCTAACCCTTTACCTGTGCAATGGTAGAGATTACCGACCTCATGTATTCTCCATAAACAAGTTACAATGCAGACAACGTTGCTAGAAGTTATTTGGCAGTCAATTCAATGAAGTTTAGCTAATGATAACTGCTTTTAATAAATTTTATGACATGGACTTGTACTCTTTTTTTTTTATTAAATGAAAAATACTATAAAACAAAATACACCTTAACTACCTTAACTGCCGGAGAACTACGTGGTATTGACTAGGAAGCATTCCAGCACCATTTTTAGGAGCATACACTGTAGTTAACTTTAAGGTGTAGTCAGTTATGTCCTTAAACTGGCTCCAACTGATAATGGGCACTATCTCATTGACTAGATCTTAGGTGAGTCGGTGGCTCAATTATAGATCTGGTAGCTGGTTGTGTAATCCAAGGCTATGATGTTGGGCTCTAACATGCATTATATTGAGGATTTAAGTTGCCTAACCAATGAGTTATTGGAGCACATGCCTGAAACCAGTTGTGAATGATGAGGGGGCTAAGGCACCTTTCATAAGGTTAGAATAAACGAAGTTGATAAATTACGTTTGACACTATCATGCCTTGATATTCCCCAAGTCAAATTCATGTGCAATCTTTACTAATTTTGTAGCAACTTTATAATGGTACTATTGTTAAAAATATTTTTTTACTTGTGCATTGATTATGCAGAAATTTTTTAATTGTGTTGATCAAATGCCACTTTTATGAGAATGAAACTTATCAGCATTTTTCCTTAGAAGTGCATGAATCGTCCCTGCAAATCCTTGCTTCTACATTACTTGTAGATGAACATGGCGACGGGTCAGGTTTGGCATCCAAATCTGAAGGTACAGGGACATGACTATGTAGTTACATATATGTCTCCTCCAGAGGAAATATACAAGGGAGATCTTACAGTTTTGTAAGAAGAAAGATAAAGAGAAGGAATAAAAGAGAGAGAGAGAGAGAGTTTGTGGAGAGAATTGTATGTGTTGTCCATTAGACAAACACTTGCTTATTAATATAATTTTATGGGTATGCTGGCCTTTATGTCTACACTAGTAGAGATAAAAGCCTTAATGTCTACACTAGTAGAGATTAAAAAAAAAAAAAAACAGAAAGAAAGAAATGAAAAACTTTTTCTTATTTCTGGATCCTCCCTCTCAAGCTGGATCTTGAAAACCACCATGCCTAGCTTGCAACATGCTTTATGAAGAAAATCTTGGCCAGTCCCCCTTTGTTTGAAAAACCTTCAATGCGATCTTCGGATTGTTAATCAATTATGCTAGCCTCCTGTGATGCTTTTTTTTTCCCCTGAAAAAATGACAATCTGCCTCAATGTGTTCAGTGCGCTATGATGGATTCAAAGGGGTGTTTTTCGTTTCCATGTCGGCAAATTGATGTTTCATTGGAAGATTGAGCTCCACACCTTTGTCAATAAAAAATCTTCAGCCATAATTGATGTAGATCAGATGAAGACCAAGAAGATAACATCACAGCCCAAGCTTTGACTTTTATGGAGATGTTTGATGGCACGCATGGACCCATACCCATGTTTAGAGGTTTGAACCCTTGTGGGACCCAAAACAGTCACTAAAACCTGCTGTTTGTAGACTTGTTTTTGCAGAACAGCCTTTTATTGGAATGTCAGTAGAACCCATAAGCTATGGGCCCATTGAAGGCCCGTGTTTGGGCCTGTCTGACCAAAACCAAGTGCACCAGGTCCATATCGAGTAGGCTCGTGGCCTAGTGAAAGACAGGCTATGGCCTGACGTTGTACCATAGCTTTCACTTATCATCATTGTTTTCACAAAAATATTATTGTGGTCTGGTTAAGTCTTATTAAAAACGGTTCCCATACTGGTACTCGGTTTTGTGTCTTAGTAGTTGTATGGCACAGATGCCCTGGGGTAATTTGAAAGATCAAAAGTATGGTATTTATTTAGTTCTTTTTTTCGGTAACTGCTTTGGAGAGGCTGAAAAACTAAATACTAGGAAAGAGAACTTTAGTCTGGTATCCATTCACATCAAAAGTTTTATACATAGATACACACTTTATCCAGAAAAATGTTCACAATTTCTCAGGAAGCATGAATGGAAATTTACTGTGTCTGCAATATGAAGATTTTCAAATTTCAACTACTACTTTCAGATAACTACGTACAAGTCAAATAGCTGTCTGCCACAGCATATTCCATTCATTCTGTTGAAAACCTTTTCTCAATTCTTCTACCCTATATTTTATTTCTTTTACATGGGCTTACGGATAAACATGGATTCTTTTTTCTTTACAGTGCTGCAGTGAATTCAGAGACACGCAAGGAAGTTGCAATCAAGAAGATCAGTAATGCATTTGATAACAGAATTGATGCGAAAAGGACTCTCAGAGAGATTAAGCTTCTCTGTCACATGGATCATGAAAATGTAAGTTCTGTTACATAATTTCTATTGTAACATATAAGTAAATAAATAAACAAATAGGCTATTCATATAATTTCAAGTTTCAGCCTCCTTTATATCAATTGGCTCTCTTGGATCTTATGTTTTCAGTTTGATTGAAAGTTTGTTTGCTAAAGGTTAGAAGTGCTATCAGATTAAGATTCAAGGTTGCATTAGGATGTACTCTAAATCACCATTTTGGAGTGGAGCTACTCCAATGATTTGGCAATGAGTTATTGGGAATTAGGTGGAATCTTTTTTTCCCCTTTTCTGTCTGAAGCTGATAATGCAGAAATAGGGAGATATTTATGTCAACATTTCGTAAGTGCTCTGACAGCTCAAATGTGTTTACCTCCGCAGGTTATTGCCATCAAAGACATCATACGCCCTCCGCAAAGGGAAAACTTCAATGATGTATACATCGTTTATGAATTGATGGACACCGACCTTCATCAGATAATACGTTCCAACCAGCCATTGACAGATGACCATTGCCAGGTTTGGCATCTACAATATTTTTTTTATAATATTTATATACTTAGTGTTTTAAATAAATATAATTTAAATAGCTCCATCCAGCATTACAGAAAAAATCTCATGAAATTTAACATAATTATTTCCTTGGTGCTTTTGAACGAACGTAGAGAATTGGGAGCAGACATTCAAACTTTTTCCACTTTCATAATGGACTTGTCAATGTCATTGTTTATGGACCGAGCCAAGTATAGAGGACAAGGCTGACTGGCTGAGTCAACCCGGTATTATTTTTATGCTACAAACTGCAGTTTTAGGAGCGGCTATCAGGGTTCAGGATCCATCTATTTTAATTATTTGACTGATGACCCAGCTCAGTTTTATTTTAACCTGTGTCAACAAACCTAATGAATTTAGTGCTTGGTGTATTACTCTTTTCTATAAAGGAAGTGCATCCATGTTGTGCATTTCAAGATTAGGCTATATCCATTCGGCTGCACTTGTTTTAATAGGAAAGTTATAAATAGAGAAAAATCGTGCATGATCTCGATAAATTATTTCTGAACAAACTAAATATCATTTGTAAGAACCATGACATAGTTGAATTTAGGTTTGATAAGGTGGAGAGATATGAGAAAGAATAAGAACAGAGAGAAGCGAAAGAGGAGAGAGAAGGGAGGAGAGAAGAAAGGGCGAAATTGCTTGTCACATTTACACGATTCCTGTTTGTTTTGCTAACTCTCTAATGCTCAAAAGAGATTACACCAGCACCAGCACCAGCACCAGCACCAGCACCCTCACCCTCACTATTATTTACAAGGAACCCCCAATTATCCAACTATTGTTAATTACAAAGAACTATGATAACATTTGTACACTCTCCCTCAAGCTATAGCATGTATGTCAATCACATTTTGCTTTGAAACAATGTACGCTGAAGTTGACGATGACTTATCCCGTTAGTAAAAACATCTGCAAATTGGTCTTCTGATTTTTCACAACAACTCTTGACCTCGCTTGAAGAAACATTTTCTCACCATGTACCCAATCTGCCTCAATGTGCTTTGTTTGCTTGTGATAAACTTCAGTGGAAGAATGTGATAACATATCCTGATTTATTCCTAACTCAAATTTGATTCTCTGTCATCAACCAATAATGTAAAGGTAAGCCTTTTGAACTCCAGACATAACATGATACTCTTTCTACCACTTCATTTGTATGGAGATGCTTTCAAAAGATGGATACTTTAACAACAAACTGCCCTAGGTTAATTATTGTGGATGTCTTAGTAATTGCGAGGGAATCAAATGGATAAAGGTTATGGATTATACATCCCTCCCATTTTCATCCATTCAGCAATAATTAAATCCTCAGAAAGCCTATTTTAAATTGTTTAAGTAGCAAATATTTATATAACAAGATCTAAATATGTATTGTTAAAACGAAATAATAAAATGAGTAATAATTAATAATTTAGGTAAAACCCTTTAGAGATTGTGGGATTGTCTTCCTCATCATGTCTACCTATTTAACTTGTCAAATTATGTCTTTGGAACTAAACTAGGTTATTTGTTTCGTGCTTCTATGAGACTGATTGTTTTCCTTCTGTTTGAGTGAAACAGGTTTTTCTATTAATTATGGTCATTTATTTGAATTGTAATATAAATATGAGAGCATAATTAACCAACCCAAAAGGTTGGCTTCATGACTCACCAAGTTAACTCAACCCGAGAAGTGTAAGTGATGAGTTGAGATCTCGAGCCACATAGATGACAAGCTTATACCCAGACTTGGCCTAAGTTACATTAATAGGTCAGTAGAATCATGTGACTTGGCCCTTGACTTGCGTCACTCAGGCACTGATCAATACTTTTACATGTAAAATTGGAGGCCTATGGGTTTTACCCAGTGGCCTCTTGACCCCATGGGTCTGTGCTCCTGCATCACCTCTTCACTGAAAGGTACTCTTTACACTAGTAAGCTATGGGAATGGAACAAACCATGGTCTATATTTGATGTAAATAAGGTTACATGCTAGATGGCTTGGATTGTTCACAATTGTAATTTTTGTGCCATTATCGTTAAGTATGGCCCGACCCATAAATTGTAGGCCTGAGATTGATGATCAAAAGTGACACAACGAATCAAGGAGTATTCATGTGGGCTCAAGGGTTCCACCTTACACACCAGTCTTACGGGGGGCGTGTGAGATTTATCAAAATTGTATTTTCTAGTTTCCGTTCTTTTGTTCCGTCTCTATTATGAGATTGCAAACTCGTTTAGACTAGAGGGGATTCTATTTATTTAAATTATTAAAATTTAGCCTTGATAATGGATCAAGAGTCACGACAGAATAGAATTTCATAAATGGTAAAGATACATATTTAAGGGTTATAGGGCTTTCATCTAAGTCATTGGATTATGTTATTGGTTGAATTGTTTGGGAAAAGTTCTGGTTTTTTCTGTCTGAAATGTATGGGGATGGGGCTTTTTTTCTCCTTGGTGTGATATCAAGGATGGTGCTCAGATATTGGGAACATGCATGTTTCTCTTATTTGATGATGGATTGCAACAGGTTTTGATATTTGTTTGAGATAATGCTGCTTGTCTTGGATAGGTCTGGAACTAAACCAAGTTGGTGAAAATAGTTCTTCCTGTTGGCCGATTGGGCTTTTATCTCCAGTCTTTTTGCATCCAGTAGATAGCCCAAACGAAGCCACCTGTGGACTTTCAGACTGTTATCATCCATAACCTATTATTGTGCTCTCAAGGGGTGCTTCTCTAGAATCCATGAAGGGCACTAATATATGCTGATCCATTTCTGGTCGCATGATTCATGTGCAGTAGAGAACCTTCGTTTCATTAAATATTTTCAGAATAATTCATCATATTTACAAGCTTGTACCCTTCAGCGACTACTAGCCAGAAAAACCCAGCAAGCAGTTCAAGGGAAGGCAAATACAGTTACAACCTTGACTGTGGATATCTGATTCCCAGATACTTCACAAGCCCAAGAATCAAGAAAATCTGCAGCAACTGTGCCTGGCTGTAACAGCCTTGAATATATTACTATATGTGAGTCAAATAAAAGTGAGTAGAAACTTGACACCAATGACTTGAAGGTGAGAAATGGCTAAGATAAAACTACATGATGAATGAAGTTTGAATTAGTTATGTAAGAATAGGGTGAAAAGAAACAAATATTCAAAGATAAAACAACGTGATGAATGAAGTTTGAATTAGTTATGTAAGCATAGGGTGAAAAGAAAGAAAGATTCATTAGTATTAATTTCCAAGCAATCAAGATTTACTGTGTTGAATATACTGGCTGGGCATGGGATAGCATAGGTCCTGTTTGTGGATCCTGCTTATACTATCATATCTTTGAATTCAAGCATGATTATCATGTTTGTAGATGTTTGATGTTTTATGTTTTATGTATGTCCTGCAGTATTTCCTGTATCAGTTGTTACGAGGACTGAAATATGTGCACTCTGCAAATGTCTTGCACCGTGATCTTAAGCCTAGCAATTTGCTCCTAAACGCAAACTGTGACCTAAAGATTGGAGACTTCGGACTGGCAAGGACAACATCTGAAACAGATTTCATGACAGAATATGTTGTTACTCGCTGGTACAGAGCACCAGAGCTGCTGCTTAACTGTTCAGAGTACGCTGTATGGTCTGTTGGCTGCATACTAGGTGAGATAATGACGAGGGAACCTTTATTTCCAGGGAAAGACTATGTTCATCAGTTGAGGCTCATCACAGAGGTAATATATATATATTTTTACTACATTGGGTATTTATTTATTTGTTTATTCTTTTATTTGTGGATTAGTGGAAGTTGGCATTTCATGTGTTTCAATCATATGTAGTGTATATTCCTTGCATTTTTTCATGGAGAAAAAATGACACTTCGGTTTGTATGAACAACTTGAGGATAGTATGATGATCATATCCATTTATTGAGTGCACGGTAAATAGATAGTTATGAATTATGATTATCAGATCATACAAATGTTTGGCCGGCCTATAGTCTATGTTAAAACATTAACAATAAAATTTGCAGCCACTTTGTAGCCAAAATCTCCTCTCTTTCTCATTTGTGTGTAGGGTCCCCCTCTGCTGAGCACCAGTGCTCACCTTATGCTGAGCTCTGGTCCCTGTGAAGGCTGTGACAGAGGCTTGGATCATCATCCTAACCAATTGATCAATGGCCCACAAGTGTTCACCATCCGAACATGTGCACAATTGATCCAGCAGTCCAGTCCATTCGGATGTGTGCCAAACTTAGGATCAATGAATATCAAGGGAGGTCCCTGTTTTAGTGTCCACTTGGATGGAATATATGGTTGGCCCACTAAGTGTGATGCCCATGATAATGTGAACACCGGTGCTTGACAGAGGTTTTCCCATATATATATATATGTGAGTAATATGTATGTATGTATATTATTCTTGAGGGAACAGGTTCTCCCTATGGAATCATGAAATAACCAGGGAGGGGGCTTGAAGTTTTTAACCCATAAATCAAGTTTTTTTTTTTTTTCTTTTGGGTGTGGTCCGCGCGTATGCCCAGGGTGGGGGTTGGTCCGCACGTGTGCCCGGGGTGTATATTATTCTTGAGGGAACAAGTTATTTTTGAAATGACTGCCCTTGATTCTGCTAGAGTGAAAAACAAGATACCTGTTTATATGAATCCTCCAAACAATCAAAGCATGTTATTATAAAAGGGCTAACAGCAAAACATGAGGGGGGGTTGGACAAAAAAATAAGAATAAACAAAAGATACAGTAATATTATATTTAAAGTGGGAACAGAACATTGTTTTTGTGCTAGCCAAAGGATGAAAACACTTGAGAAATTGATTTTTTGAATGGTGTTTTTACTTTTCTTTTTGTTGTTACTTGAAAAGCTTGTAGGTTCACCTGATGACTCAAGCCTTGGGTTCCTCCGGAGCAACAATGCCCGAAGATATGTAAGACAGCTTCCACAGTTCCCAAAGCAGCAATTTTCAATGAAGTTTCCTAATAAGTCTCCCTTAGCTGTTGATTTGCTAGAGAAAATGCTAGTGTTTGATCCCAACAAGCGCATTACTGGTACACAAGTCTCCAACCTAATGTTTATCCATTAGCTTCATTAGCCTAAGGCGTCTTTCTTTTGAGCTCATCATGGAAATTTATTTTTATCTGCTGTTGACGAGGCACTGTGCCACCCATATTTGTCATCTCTTCATGATATCAATGATGAACCCGTTTGCCCAAGGCCTTTCAGTTTTGATTTTGAGCATCCATCATTTTCTGAAGAAGATATCAAGGAGCTCATTTGGAGGGAATCTGTGAAGTTTAATCCTGATCCAGCACACTAGGAAAATTGTACTGGTATGTGTTGTTAAATATTGCAGAAATTATTAAATAATCCTTCACTTCTCTAATTTCACTGTACGTCTTTTTTATGAGATACGAGTACCATTTTAATCACTTCATAGACTCATATAGGCAGAAATGATGGTACCAACCTATGATCAGTGTGGCACCCATGCAATACATGAGTATGTCTAATTATTTCTGTTGCCCTGCCAAGAATTACCATCCTACAGTGTATACCATATTTTCAGTATGCTTTATACTGCCCCATAGATGTGAGCTATGTATTGCATGCCACTATAGCTGCAACATGTATCTCCACGCACTATTTTGAAGCAAAATTAGTATGGTAAAATGAGCTTCTTTTAAGAGTCAAAAAGGAAACTGAGTTTAATAGAATACTAATAACATCCGAAATTAATATCATGTGCTGGCTCCTCAGACAACATTCTACATGCTGATGTGTTTTGGCTTGGATTTTTCCTGACATTATGTGATATATGGTTATAAAAAAGAAAAAAAAAAAAAAAAGAAAACTAGAATTTTATTCATCTTGCCTTATGTCTACCACTTGGATATGTCTCAATGTTGTGACTATTTGCATCTTGGGGTCGTCCTTATGTTCACTTTTATTTCAAGGGCACTGCACGTCTTATTTGGTTTCGGGACCATTGTGGAAGGTGATGCATCTCCTTATTTATCTGTCAACCTACTTGCATGCTGCACATCATTGGCAAACGTTGCAGTTTATACATGTATCGCAGCCTGCTTGAAGAATTTTAGAGACATGACAGGAACATGGAAGAGAAGTGCTGCTTCTCCAGCCATGAAGTGGGTGCACTGGGAGCAGCTGTAAATTTAAACTGTATCCTTGGGATCTGGTTATGTAAAATAGTATAACTCTTATTTTGCAAACTTCCAGTGTGTCAATGTGAAAATACAATGTAACAGAGCTTACATTTCTCTTCTTCGAGGATAGAACAGGTATGCTGTAGTGCTTTAACTGAGGGTTGCTCACTACACTTCATAAAAAAAAAAAACTGTTAGAATTTCATCTGTAATAGATATTATTAATTGTATCATGAACTTCTGCAGGCCTAATTATAAATTCCATCCTGATGTACTCTTTCCAGGTCCAAATACAGTTGCATCATGAAAAATATCCGTGAACACAATGTTGATGTCTTCTCAGTCATCAGTCAACTTTTTTTTTTTTTTTGGTAGAAACACACATTGTGAGCAGAATATTCAAAACCACAGGCAAGATGAGAGCTAGAGTGTCTCCAAACGTAGGTCTCCGTTATCTTATATAGAGCTGTTCAATGATGGAAGTTTAAATAACTGGTGTATGGAGATGAGAAGGGTATGGTGTGGATCAGTTTTTTGGCTAAAACTCACTCTACTAAAAAAGTCAAAATCCTTGATTTTTTTAGGGCTCAAAGTTTAAAGGTTAAAGAGTACAAGAACGAGTAGTAGTTCTGTTCGGAAAACTTCAATCTCTCTCTCATATGAGAACAAGGAGTTGCTCTATTTGGTTGTCTCCTCCCGACTGTGTCTTTCCTGCTGTCTGCAGGCTTCTTTCAGCCCTTCCTGGTGGTTCACTTGTACTTTTGTAGGATTTGATTTATTAGCATTCCTTCTGCACATTATTATCTAGTTGGGGATAACAAGGTTATGGTGTGGATTAGTTTTTGGCCAAACTAACTCTAAAGAAAGTCATAATCATTGATTTTTAGGGCTCGAAGTTTAAAGGTTAGAAGAGTACAAATTCTCTATAACTGGTGTACGGTGCATGGTGTACAAGAACGAGGAGTAGCATTTTTTTGTAGCTGTCGGATGGAGTTTCTCCAACCCTAGGGCTCCCTTATCTTATATAGACAAGTCCAAAGTCACACTTACTATAGAGACTTCTTCGCTAAGTAACTTACATCCACTGATCTTATTAGGAGTCTATTTGTGAGGATAGATCTAAAGTTTACTCTAAGTGGGATTGTATTCTCTTTTTGCCTGTACTTTACTAGAATTCAAGGAATTCTTTTCTGGGGAAGTTCTGAATTCCCATACAAGGTAGAATTCATGGATGCTCTCTTAGGCTTGAGCATCTAGAAATTCCACCAAAATACAAAGGGGCTGGAATATCTGAATTCCCAAGGTTATTTGAAACCTTTCAATTGACTGGAATTTTGAAATGCTTGGAAAAAAACAAGGCGTTTGCAAATGCAAGGGACAAGATGTCACATCATGTCTCAAAATCCCCAACATCCTAAACTTAGGGTTGTAAATGGGTACCCGATTCTCCGATTACCCGATGGTTCCGACCCGTTAGGATCCGGGTCTGGGTCCTTATTTTGGTCCCGATAAGAAAATGGTTCCGGTTCCGGATCCTTTTTTTTGGAACCGATACCTAAACGGTTCCGGTTCCGGTTCCGGATCCACATTGGCTCAGACCCGTGGACCCGAGACCCGACCCAATATATACTAACATAATGTAACTTTATTATGTGAGAACAAAACCCTTTTTACTTTTCTACTTTTCTACATTAGGATTTTCTACTTTTCTACATCTCATTGCCTGTTTGGATGTGATTTCTGAGCTTTTGGTTAAAAGTGTCTGTTATTGATAGACAAAATGTCATATTAGTATTTATAGGTACGTGATCCAATTGAAATGTGAAAAAAGCATAGTTTTTTTAAAGAAAAATACAAGTATTAGTATAGACCGCGAACCGGAACCGGAACCCGACCCGCCTCACAAACGGTTCCGGTTCCGGTTCCGGTTCCGGTTCCCTTTCTTAGAAAACGGTTCCGGTTCCGGTTCCACCCTGGACCCGGACCGGAACCGACCCGTTTACAACCCTACCTAACTCCTGTAAGGAATTATTGTAAAGAAACATGTCCTAAGTTTTACTAAAGTGTGATTGTATTCTCTATTGCTCTGCCCTACTTGATCAGACGTGTGACTCGTAGCATGCAGGCCACACGATTTCCTACATGTTCACCACTAGTTGGATGTATTTTCTACTTTGGCAATAGTGTAGACATAAGGTTACAACAGTATAGACAGCCAATAGTAACCTCACGATCCGGAAGGTTCTTTGGATCCTATAAAATAAAAGAACGCATTGTACAATTGCTTACAGCTTGGAGTTACCAGCTTCAGCTCATGGCTAGATCCAGTCTTTCATATATTGGTGCTAAGAAATGCGTCAGTCCAGAGGTCACCATGCCACCCACCTTGTTATTGATCATTGTTGGAATAAAAAAGAGGGCACAAGTAGGTGCATAAGTGTGGATTGAATGGTAGCCTTCCAATAGAAGATGCTACTTGGGAAAGATCTGGCAATGGTGCTTCAACAGTTTCCACATTACAACATGTGAATAAGTTAATTCAAGTGAGTGGGAATGACAGGATCCAACGGCCAAGCAAAAGCCATACAAGTTGGGGACAGATTGCTTTAAATAAAAATAACATTAAGTTGCAAACCTTTGATTATGTCGATCTCCCCATATCATGAAGATAATAAAATAGTGATTGATCACCCTAATTTAGGTAATAAGATAAGTGGTTGATTACCTTATTTGATTATAGAATTCATGATTAATATCTTGGTTTAGGTGAGTAATTAGTGATTGATTGCCTTGATTTAGATAAATGACTAGTTAATTGATTTGCTTGACTTCAGGTAATTGATTAGCTAATGATAGAATAGGTTGCTATGTTTTAGACAAGGAATGTTATAAACATCAGTGTATTCCTCATTATTAAAACCATACTACTATTCCTTGCAATTGCATGTGGAGTTCCATCCCATCCTCGAATTTGGACCAGCTACTTTATTATTGAAAACAGGTTCATGTCACATTTCAGCCTGGAGACAGGACATCATATATCTTATAATGCTGGTGTACTGACTTTTACTTCTCTTCCTTTCAATTTTGGATGTATGGTTCTGCTGGTTTCCACTTCAAGCCACCCCTACATGAAATGCATAGGATATCACATGTTCTTATCGTTCCAATCTCAACACCCAACCTATGCATTCCACCTCATATGTTTGCTATATGCTATGCAGAGATCAGGGTGCGGCCCTTGAGTTTATCAGCGGTGCCCCTAGGCGAGTTCCCTAAAGTGTGCCCCTACCCGTATACCCACCAATAAATGATAAAAAAAAAATAAAAAAATAAAATTTTTTATTATTTGATCGAAAATTAAGTCTAAACTTCCTACCTACTCTTACCGAATCAGAATTGTTCTTACCGAATCAGAATTGTGTTTCATATTAACCAATTAACACCAAAATTCAATTACAAAAACTAAGCACTACTGAAAAACTAATTAAGTCTTCATAATCAAGCTTTCCTACCAAAGACTTTTCAATAAATAACATAGCTAATCCATTTAATCTTTCTTGGGACATGGTTGATCGAAGGTAAGATTTGATCAACTTTAGCTTTGAAAAGCTTC